>OX352303.1:24894084-25494084 GCA_947086415.1 Pammene aurita | reverse complement strand
CTTAATTATAATTAGTTATTATCCTTAGATTAAGTATATTTGCTTGCATGATATTGTTGTCAAGAATAAATATTTTCAGTTCCTATTTCTATTATATGTATGCTAGTTTTAAGTTTTATCTATGGGCCTCTAGTTGCCTGAAAATAAAAATATTTCAATTCATTTTGTAGTGTAGGTACATAGAAAAAATATTTGCAATTGTTATAGAAAATAATGTATATAAACTATGATTCAAGTGTTTCAAAATGATTCAAAAGCCTAACTACAAGGCACATATAGACTCATTACGACGACTACTAGACTAGAATAACAGACAGACTAATTTATCGTTAGCCGACTGACAAAAACATACCGCTAGTAGAGTTTCAGGGCTCTGAAAACCTAAAAAGGCACTGAAAAGTCCTGTGTGAGCTCGCCTAACATTTGCTGAGCACTCCGCTAATTTCAGTACTGAGGCCCACAGTAAAAGTACTAGTCAGTACCTAGCTTTGCTTGTAAAATCCTTGTATCTACATGCTTATTTATAAACGAAGGTGAATCTAGTTAAAGTTTATCTTGTGTAGTATTAATCAACACAAAAATTGTAAAGATGGATAAGAACGAATGATTATCTATAACATTTTAGATTAACAGACGTTTAGGAACGAACAAGACTCTAAGAGTAGTCATGTCCATACCGCCAAGAACGCTTACCAATTCTAACAGAACTATGTTATGATTCTAAGGGTGAGAAGTAGTGCTAGTGCCATATTCTTATTTATTCATATTCATTTATTTCGTAAATGCACAGATATAATACACGTCAAAAGAAAAAATAAAACTAAAATTAATACTAGTGAGCTATTATATAATACTAATTCGCAATGTATAGTAATAAGGTTAAAATATATACATATATATATATATATATATATATATATATATATATTACTAGCTGTGCCCGCGGCTCCGCCCGCGTGGAATTCGGTCTGTGTCAGTAAGCGGCTAATTCACCCCTAATTTCTCTCCCGCTACCCTGGAGGCGGAACTTGAAGTAAAGTTGACAGATGGATACGCTAGAGGACAGTAGTCCCGATAAAATATTTTACAATTACCACTAAATGAAACTACACTCAAAAATCAATACTTTTTTTTGTCCTTCTATTTTTTTTGGCATGATTTATTTAAACGACATAGAGTAGTAGGTGTATATCGGACAATACAGGACCACTTTTGTATTTATACGTTCATGTCCACGGCAAATATCATCCAAATCGATCCTCCCGTCACATCAGTCTAAGCAAATTTAACTCACTCGAGTGTAGCTACTCCCCCCCCCCTTTTTAGACGTTGTATTTTTATAGGCTACGTGTAACCTGGCTGGAGATTTTCTTGAATTGGAATTAGTACCTAATCCTTAAGGGGTGACTTCTGGGATAACAATGCAAAAAAAACGGCCAAGAGCATGTCGGGCGATGCTCAGTGTAGAGTTTCGTAGTTGCCGCCCTGTTACAAAACATCCGTTCAAAAGGTCGTTTATTAAGGGATATTTGGCGGCGCTTACGTCATTTTACTATCCGGCACTCCCTTTCACTATGAGTTTTTGACTGATAATTCAAAAACGGCTGAAACTATTTTATTTAATATATTTTTTATTGTAAGTTCTTATCAGGCCTTACTTCCATTATTTTTTTCTATTTTTTTGGACCCACGGTTCAAAAGTTAGATGGAAGAGACGCCCTTTTTTGAACTTTCAGATCTAATATTTACGAAACTATCAGTTTCATCCAAAAAATGTATTAGAAGACCTCTATTCTTTTTGAAGGACCTATTCAATAATACCCAACACGATAGGTTTGGAGCGGAATAAAAATTCACCCCCCATTTTACATATGTGTACCCTAATAAAATATTTTTTTAGTTTTTAAGTAATAACTTTGGCGGCGTGATTAATGCACATACTCATACCAAATTTCAGCTTTCTAGTGCGAACGGTCACTCAGCTTGACCGCGGACAGACGGACAGACAGACGGACGGACATGGCGAAACTATAAGGGTTCCTAGTTGACTACGGCACCCTAAAAAGGGATAAATAGTAGGTTATGTAACTGTTACGTAATAAGGCCTAATTACGTACAGAAGCATACACTGCTTTATCTACACATATTAAAAATCCTAAATGACGTGTTCGGAAACCATTAGAATGACCGCCATTACACCGCCATGACCAACCTTATTGTACCCACACTGTCACAGATAATACACTTATGTTACGTTACTGATTGCAATAATGATGGTAATTACATACGATTTCCGATTTTTGAAATTTTTGAAATTTTTGAAATTTTTGAAATTTTTGAAATTTTTGAAATTTTTGAAATTTTAGGTTTTACTTTAGGTTCTCGACTTTTTTCACTTTGTCACTTCTCACTTTCACTTTTCACTTCACTTCACTTAAACCTTTTTTTTTCATTCCATTTTACTTGTTTCTCAATCGTATGGGTGCCGCGTTTTTGTGACGTGACGCTTTTTCGTAACGGTCACGTGACTTATTTGATATTACATAATAATGCGTAGTTCATCAAGAAGACATCAAAACAGCTTGAGAGACAGATAATGTACCTATTGTTTAATTATAAAGAAAAATGAATCCTAATCTGACTGCTTCACAATACGTTTGACATGTTTTCCTACCTAAACGGTGTCCTATAAAAATGTTAGATGATTTTGTAGTAGTTTCTGGTTTGGGCCGTCTTTGTCCGTCATATATAGTCCTGGAACCTGTTACCCTTTGACATTAATGACATTTTCAAATATTTCTTAAGAGCGGGTAAAGGTAAATTTAAAGCATCGACGGGTAACTTGTTGTTGTTGTGTTGTTGTTGTTGTTGTGGAATGCCCGACTTTAAAAACATGCAAAAATAATTATGAACTTGTTATAAATATGAACACCTTGACCAAAAAATTACAAATTACAAATTAAACAATACCAAATTTCATCTAAATACGTACAGCGGTTATTGGTTGTTTCTGCCCAGTGTAAACTTCCACCCCTTTTGCATCCGCTTAAGGGATTTTCTGAGATAAAACTATTTTATTTCCTTTTCCAGAGCTCAAATTATCTCCATACCAAATTTTATGTAAATCGATTCTGTCTGCGGTTAATAATTCCCGATACAAATTTCCAACTCCCTTTTCACCCCTTTAGGGTTGATTTTCGGGGTGAAAACTATCCTTTGTCCTTTCTTGAGACCAATACTATCTGTATACCAAATTTCATCTTTATCAGTTCAGCGGTTTAAAAAATCCTCATCACCCCCACAAGGGTTTATTTTCGGGATGAAAACAATTCTGTCGTTTCTCGGGACTCAAATTAGGAACGTGTTCTGTAAGACTTCTGTTATCGATTCTAAGTATCCCCAGCCAACTTTATTTCGATTATCTTCCATGTACAGACTTTCGACCCTCTTCAGCTTTATTATATGTATAGATGTTACGAGTAAAACAAAAGTCAAGCGATGGCAATTCTGATTACAATAGAGCTACACAATTATAATTAAGTTAATTTTAAGTCACATAATTCTCTAAGAAAGCATTTTCAATTAGCCATTTTTTCAATTCCTTAAAAAATGAGTTATTATTTTCTAGGGTTTGTATATACTTTGGGATGGCATTATACAATTTTGGTCCGATTACATAAGTTATTTTGGTAGACTTGGTTAGTCTGCAACTAGTCGTTGCTAGTATTACTCGTTTCCTATCTCTTAGGTTTCGTAGGTTGCCCGGTCTTAAGGGAAAATCAGTCATGTTGGTCCCAACAAACTTTATTATATTAAATATAAATTGAGACGGGATCGTCATAATGCGTAAGGATACGAAGAGCTGTCGAACTGCTGGGCCGCGATTCGAAAAATAAACACACACACTGGACAGACACAGCTCCAACCCAACTCAACCCAACTCAACTCAACGCTATAACGACATTGACATTTGCTATTCGAACAGATTTTCATTCAACATTGGTCTCACATTGGTCACACATTGTACCAATGTTGTACCAATGTGAGACTAATGTGTGACCAATGTGTGACCAACGTGAGACCAATGTTGAATGAAAATCTGTTCGAATAGCAAATGTCAATGTCGTTATAGCGTTGAGTTGAGTTGGATTGGAGCTGTGTCTGTCCAGTGTGTGTGTTTATTTTTCGAATCGCGGCCCTGGTGAATCGGGAGGAACACATGCTATTATCCGGACTGCTCGTCGCTGCAGTACGAACGCACGGCGCCAGTCGGCGGCAAGTCCCCAGAACTCTAGGCTATAGTTTAAAGTTGAGTGAAATAGTGCGAAATAACAGTTTCGTATTCTGTGCCTGCGGGAGTATGAAAGATAGTCGTTTTAGGCAGAAACAGTTCATCAAGTTTGAAACCTTTTAGGAATCGTGCGCGTCGGAGGGATCACTATCTTGTGGACTAATTCGGCAATATTAACATGACAATACTACCCGCCAATAAACCACTCCACGTGTTCAAAGGGCCCCATTGTACATGATTATCTATAGAAATCCCTACTGATGATACATTACCTGTGATACATCCTTTTAAGGCCGGCACAGTTGGCTGCCATTTATTTGCAATGGCCAATAGAAGGTTGGAATTTCAACCCACTTTAGAACTCCGCACAAATACGTTTGAACTGAAGTTAGTTCTCAAATAAATACATGTATATATGCGTTTCAGATTGGTAATTTAGAGTGGAATAAGTTTATAGTAAAATGAAACGGTATTGGTGTAAAGTTTCTTCGTCTACTTCCTTACTTTCCACGAGATAATTCTAACAAACTCACACCTAATTGCGTCGTTTTGTCAGAGAGTTTCTATGGCCATTTTCGGTCTCCCTCATTAGATCAGCTCGACGACATCATGGTATTGCATTGTCCTCAGAATTTCTTAATTATAAGCATTGCCAAATTATAAATAGCCGAAATATGCTTGGAAAATTTTGTATGAATGAACTTAAAAACTGGCGTGAGATTTTTACGGACCTCTCTATATTTATGGCCAGCTCTTGTGAATTTACCTAAAGAATCTTTGGTTAAATAAAAGCTTGTTCAATTATGTTTTCATACTGCATAATATCATAGTATGTAATGTATGCCTTCATGTTTCATGCAATATTGGATCGAAAGAAACTTTACATCAATTACGTCTAAGTAACTATGTCTGTAACGGGAACTATCTGTGAGTTAGTGTGGTTACTATCACACCGTTAACGTTTCAAATAGGTAGTATAAGCGGAGCGGAGTGCTCAGCAAAATGTTAGGTAATAATTATTACACAAACAACCATTTCTATAAAGGAATATTCGTGCAAACAACTACGAACACAAGACTCATTAACACGTACAACAAAATATCAAACTTTTTGGATTTTCAATGCACATTATTCCCCCCCCAACACAGCTCCAAATCTAGTTAATACATGAAATTTTGAACATTTACTAAAGTCCCTCAGCTTGCCTAGAATCCAGTTCAAAAACCGGTATTTTTATGACTGATTGACTCAAATATAGATCAAAAACCTGCGAAAAACCTAACCCACTTCTAGATGATTTAGAAACTTGATATTTGGCATCAAGATAGAAGTGACGTGATTTGTATGGGACTTAATACAAATTACGACACTTCTCTTTCCGCACAGACTGTAGATAAAAACCTGGCAATAACCTAACCCACTTCTATATGAGTTAGAAACTTGATACTTGACATCAAGGTAGATTTTTAGGAAAGAAAAAAAGAAAAAAAAACCGGCCAATTGCGAGTCGGACTCGCGGACCGAGGGTTCCGTACAAACCTTTACAGCTTAAAGGTAATATAGACCTGAGTATTTGATATGCATTTCAATTTAATACCTCCACGCGTTTACGAGGAAAAGGGTAGTAGGTTTAAAATTTAATTTTTTTTTTAATGATTTTACTAAAAATGTCTACTTTTTGTAATTTTTCCATTGTCTATGCTATATGACGTTGCTTCGTGCCAAATTTCAAGTTTCTGAGTGCACGGGAAGTACCCCGTAGGTTTTGCGAGTGCCGAAAAACTCTAAAATTTGCAGCATAAACGACTGTATTTTTTTATTGCGTTGGCTTTTAAGTTTGATTTTTTCACAGCTTAAAGGGACAACAGACGTGAGTATTTGATATAATTTCAGCTTGATACCTCCACGCGTTCCTGAGAATAATGGTCTTGACAGACAGACAGACAGACAGACAGACAGACAGACAGACAGACAGACAGACAGACAGACAGACAGACAGACGGACAACTAAGTGATCCTATAAGGGTTCCGTCTTTTACTTTCGAGGTACGGAACCCTAAAAAGAAAATTATTGATCATTAATATAAGACAATTTTTTTTAGATCAAAACCCTGTTGAAAATTTAACCCACTTCTAGATGACTTAGAAACTTGAAACAAATAAAAAATTCTGAAAATTTAAAATTATTGACAATTAATTTGGAAAAAAATTACAAAGTGCTCTAAACTCTGCTCTAAACTCATCAAATTTCCTACCTATTTGCATCAATGTTGTGTTGTGGAGCGCATTTCTCAGATCATAAAACACATATCTTATAGTATAGGTTCTAACTTGCCATAAACATATAGAAAAAAAACCTATGTACAGGTCCTGTAAGAGATACAAACATTTTAGACCCTAATTCTAGCTAGACCCGGTAAAAACTAGCCAAGTCAATCTTGAACTTGAATTATATCCCAAGTAAAATAAATACATTGGGTAAATTTTTTTTAGAATCTCGCATGTTCTCTTCATTGAATTTATAGGACTAGGGACTAGGATTTTTTACACAGAACTTGTCACTCGTATAGATTTCAATTCTTTTGTCGGCGAAGAACTTGCCTCTCATTTCACATTTATGATACCTACTTACTGTATTTCCGCCACCTAAAGGTTGTCTGGAAGAGATTGCTTTTTAGCGATAAGCTGTAGTAATCTCCTTTAAAAGATAATTTGTTGTATTTTCTGTAAATGAAGAATAATTTTCTGTACTTGTTTTCTTTTTGAGGTGTTCGAAAAGAGTATTCGTATATTATTGTATGTTATTTATGCGCATGCGCACAACCTGTATTCATATGTATTACGACCAAAATTCCTCTTCTATCTCCGGATTAGAATGAACACATGTATCGTCGGTAACACATATCCGGAACAAATACATATAACATAAATAGTAGGTACATACATTATTAAATTATTGTAAGTTTTAGTTTCCACTGAAGTTTACTTACCTGTGTGAATAAACGATCTGCAGTGACATAGTAAAAGTAGTAGTAGTAAAACACTTTCTTATTCAACAAATGAAATAAAATACATAGCATTTGTACAAAGGCGAACTTATCCCTTTAGGGATCTCTTTCAATCTTTGAGTAATTGAGGGAGATTTACATACTGGTAGACATGCATACCGTACAAAACGGCAAAGATATATTCGCTTCGTTGTGACTAGCGGTCATACCGCACGTCATACGAGAACCCTCAGTACTTAACACGATGTATGACACTCTAGGCATATATCTACACTATACCCTCTCGGTCACAACTACATTAGACCGCATCAGTGCCGGTCACAGAGACTGATCTATGACCTATCATTGACTCAGATCAAATTATGGCATGCACTATAACCTGTTATCTGGGGAACCAAGGGGAGTTGAGCTTTAATAGGATTACGTAAACTTCTATGCATTTAGTATACTCGTATTACCGAAGTTAGATTATTAGAGTGGATTACGATATCTCAAATATTGACACAACTTCTACTATTTTTTTTTTTAATTATTTACATTTTTTTTTAATTATTATTTACTTATTAAAAATACAAGGGTATTTCTTAAATCTAATACATAGCCCCACAAAACTCTAGAATGAGTTTGTCTGTGGGATCGACAGTCTCTCATTAGACTATTATTATAATTTATATTATTTCAAGCTTATGTTGTACAACAAGTCATCAATCTACAGGTAATGTGTGCAAGTGCTTTTTTAATAAACGTGTGAATACGTTCTTTTTCTTTTCGAGCCTGATGGTTTCAGGCAGACCGTTTAAAAGGTATGGGATACGTTTTTTTAGGGTCCTGTCCCCATAATAGTTGTTAACTCTGGGAACAAACAGTTTGCCTGATGCCACAGCCTTCGTAGAATAAGCATGGTCAACAGGCCTCAATAGAGAATCCCCCGCAGATCCCACATAGAATTAGAAGATTATGTCTCTGGGAAAAGGCTTGCGCCTGCGCCGAGCATCAGACATAGTACAATCACAATGATTTATTTGCGTTTTCATCCTTATTGAGCAAAATAATCATTTGCTATATCTGTGGTTTTGTTACACCTGTAAAACACGTTTAAACAAGATCCAACTTCAACACAACTCCAATGCATTAACTCGCAATACAGCTAGCGCCTAAACGTCTGAATCAGAAATATCAGAATTTGCTTGAAACTTGTTCCCATGCAACTCCAATAAAAAATCTAAATTGGTTGATTGTTTGTTGTGTGTTGGAGATATGTTTGAGATATATTGTAATTTTAATGTATTTTTAAATTGGAATACGGCACGCGGTTGTTTTTGATCAACGCAACCAACATTGTCAAATAAGCCTACCAATTCGGTGTACAAGTTGTAAGTAAATATTTAAATAACTACTTATTATAAGTATTTCAAGTTATTTGATCGAGTAAAATTAAAAATGAACTGCCTCCCTTTATAGGGCAACGGTAGTGCGAGTCGGACTCGCGCACCGAGGGTTCCGTACAAACCTGTAGGTATATAAGTAAAAGTTCACCCATTGCATTGACATAGAAATTATTACAGCTTAAAGGTATTATAGACCTGAGTATTAGATATAAATTTCAATTTAATACCTCTACGCGTTTACGAGGAAGAAGGTAGTAAGTTTAAAATTAAAAAATATATTTTTTGTATGATTCTACTAAAAATTTCTACTTTTCGTAATTTTTCCTTTGTCTGTGCTATATGAAATTTCTTCGTGCCAAGTTTCAAGTTTCTGAGTTTACGGGAAGTACCCTTTAGGTTTTGAGTTTCTTGCGAGTACTCAGTTTCAAAATATGCGACTTAAATTGCTATTTCTTTTGATTGCGTTGACATAAAAGTTTAGTTTTGCTACATCTGAAAGGTCCTATAGCCCTGAGTATTTGACATGAATTTCAATTTAATACCTCCACGCATTTACGAGGAAAAAGGTAGTAAGTTTAAAATTTAAAAAAATATGTTTTTGTATGATTTTACTAAAAATGTCTACTTATTGTAATTTTTCCATTGTCTATGCTATATGACGTTGCTTCGTGCCAAATTTCAAAGTCCTGAGTTCACGGGAAGTACCCCATAGGTTTTGCGAGTGCCGAAACTCTAAAATTTGCAGCATAAACGACTGTATCTTTTGATTGCGTTGGCTTTAAACTTTAATTTTTTCACAGCTCCAAGGGACAATAGACCTGAGTATTTGATATAAATTTCAGCTTGATACCTCCACGCGTTCCTGAGAAAAATGGTCTTGACAGACAGACAGACAGACAGACAGACAGACAGACAGACAGACAGACAGACAGACAGACAGACAGATAGACGGACAAAAAAGTGATCCTATAAGGGTTCCGTTTTTTCCTTTCGAGGTACGGAACCCTAAAAAGACCATCTGTAATATTATCTTTTTGTATGTATTTCTTGTACCGAATTTGGGAACTATAGATTGGCGATGAGGCTTGAATTGAGGATTTTTTTCAGTTTTGCCCGTGAAAGGGTCTTAAGGGTGATAGAATTGTTACAATATCATAGTACCATGTCATTTTTTTTTTTTTTTTTAATTTATTTAGAACACAAACAGTCATAATAATAAACAACATATGTCGTACACAATGTACAAAAACAAAGAGAGGGTACAAATAGACCTGGAGGTTCATTGATTTAAGTACATAAAGTTAACAAAATATGGTAGGTAGAAATAAACAACAAAAGTAGGTAGACTAGGTAGTTACAAAGAATTATATGAAGAATAGTAACATCAAGACTATACTTACAAAAATAATTTAGCTGCTATAAGTACTGAACTAAAAGAGTTTACATTTAACTTGTCTTTTTAAACTAGACATTGAATTATGAAAAGGATCAATATCAAACAAAAGTTTATTATAAAAACGGGGGACTCGTCTGAAAAAGGCATGCTTAGAATATTTCTTGCGAGAAAAGCTAACATAGAATAAAGATCTAGGTCGTAAGGGGTTATGCGGACAAACGAAGGTCACTAGTTCTAGGAGATCAGGACAGTTGATGACACCTTTAAGAATTTTAAAGAAAAACATAATATCTAAATAATTTCTCCGATTAAGAAGAGAAGGGACACGAAAATGCTTGGCCGCTAATGCGGAATGTTCGATATATACACCAGTTCTGTAGCCTAATGATTTTAAGAAAATGTTTTGTACCCTTTCTAAACGGTCAATGTGGACTTGGTACTGGGGAGTCCAGATTATACTACCAAATTCAAGGACACTTCTAACTAAGGAGTAAAATAATAATTTATAAGTATTAGGCCGTTTGAACGGTTGCCCAATCCGAAGGATCATCCCTAACTTTTTATAAGCACGCTTACATATATTATCTATGTGTAGGTTATAGTTTAACTGTGAGTCCATGGTAACACCCAAGTCCCTAATGGATGATACCCGTGCTATGATGTTACCTGAAAATGTGTAGTTAAAGAATATTGGATTGAGTTTCCGATTAAAACTAATAATAAAACATTTTTCCGTGTTTAAGAATAGATGATTGTTTGTGCAATATTGGAAAAAGTTATCTAAATCTTGTTGTAATGAAAGGCAGTCAGCTTCCGATGATACTGCTCTAAAAATTTTTGTGTCATCTGCGTAAATGAGATGTTCAGAATTACGGAAACAAGACGCCATATCATTAACATACAAGATAAATGATAAAGGACCTAGGTGTGATCCTTGGGGTACTCCAGAGGGGACTGGAAGAAAACATGATGTGTATCCCTTCAAGGCCACTGCCTGACTACGATTTGACAGGTATGATTTTATCCACCTCAGGAGGTCACCATGTATACCAAGTTCGAAAAGTTTCTTGATTAAGTGATTATGATTAATCTTGTCAAAACATTTCGAGAAATCGGTATACACGGCATCCACCTGGCAGCCAGAAGATAACCTATTAATAATGAAATCAGAAAAGGTAAGAAGATTTGTGTCAACACTTCGACCTTGGCAAAAACCATGTTGATGGGGCGCGATATGCTGGTGAAAAGCCGCAGTAATCCTGTTATACACTATTTTTTCAAATATTTTTGCGAAAATATTTAATTTACTAATGGGTCTGTAATTTGTTACCTGGTGTGCATCCCCGCTTTTATAAATTGGTGTTATCAAGGCGCTTTTCCATAAAGTAGGGAAATTACCACTTATTAATGATTTATTAAAAATTTGCGTTAGGGGTGCAGTCAGCCCTTTGGCGCACATAAGAACAAAATAAGGATGGATCATGTCGGTACCACTACCCTTACTGATATTTACTTTCCTTAAAAACCCAAAAACACAATCCTCTGAAATATCCATGCTACTAAGGTCTATAAGTGAGTCAACTGGTACGGGTAAGCAGTCAGGAGCTACAGAATTATCAGGTACAAAAACTGAGTTAAAATAATTATTAAAATAGTTACTAATAGTCTGTCCATCCTTGGATGTTTCATTAAGATAAGACATATGATCAGGCACATGATTACTAGGAAATTTAGATTTCATAAAGGACCAAAAATAACTTGGATTGCTATGAATTTTATCCTCAGCCAATGAAATAAAATTATTGTAACACTCGTTAGCCATTTTATGCTCCCTGGATCTTAAGAACACAAATTCAGCCCTATCTAGGGGATTTCCGTATATTTTCCATCGTTTATGAACTAATAACTTCTGCCTACGAATCTTAATTAGTGCACGTGAAAACCACGGCGGGTACCCATTATTAGAATTTACACGTTTATGTGGGATATACTTTATGATAAGTTGACTAAGAACAGAATAAAAATACGTGACCGAATCGTCAACATCCATGCTTGATAGGCACGACCAATCGGTTTCAGACAATTTCTTACGAATATTATCATAATCACCACGGCGATAAATGGGCTTAGTAGTTTGATTGGGCTTTAGTTGAGGTAAATATTTTAACAAATCAAGGGCCAAAGAAATATGCAACGCCTTATGTTGAGGATCCTCCTGCGTAAGAGGGGACGAACACGCAGTAACCTCACAGTCCAGGTTAGACATAACTAGGTCAAGCACGCGGCCATTAATATTAAAACATGCATTAAATTGGTTTACACCAGTCAAAGCTATAAAATCTGAGAGAACCATTGCAGTTGCATCAACACTAGTCTCAATATTGAGACGATTTGAGTCTACGCACAAGGACCATGAAGCATGGGATACATTATAATCACCTACAAAAACAAAGATATCATCCGGGTTCGCAAGCATAATCCTTGCCGCGTTATCGAAAAAACAGCGCAGAGAAGTAATATGGTTATCATTATGAGGAAAATAAACACAAGCAATATGCAACAATGGCCCTCCTCCAGCGGCCGGTCGGCGGCGCGGGTTGCGGGGAGCGGGGGACGTGGCGCCGGCGCAGGCCCGCGCCTCCACGGTGAGCCATAGCTCCTCGCAGTGTTGCCAGGTCCAATCTGAAAAAATCAGTAGATACGAGCCCTAAAAAACAGGAGATTAAAAATAAAAACAGTAGACAAAATTTCTTTCATAAAACTTACCAAAATGCAATAAATTAATATGCTATTATGCTGATTATTTTCATCCTCACTTGAATTGTATCATCTTATTTACATAGTTGTCAATTTTCTTATCTACAGGGAAAGGTTTCTTACTTATCTAACCATAACCACAGAATAATATAATAGTATTTCATACAGAAGGTCGTCTTCCGTACGAAATCAACGTTTGACAGAACTTTGACAGATGAACGGTGACACATGACGTCTCCATACAATTTTACCTTTCGACGTTGTAGGGTTGACAAGTACGTAATTAGTATAATTGCTGGACCTGCCCCAATCTGCCTTAATCTACGTAATCTATCAGTAATTTTATTACAATATTAGATAAATGTCCGATTTATTACCTTATTTGCCCAATCTAATTATTATTTTATTACAAAACTACTACTATAAACTACTTAAATACTTTATCTTGTCTGTGGTCAATGGTCATACCGCGAATAAACGGAAGGGATTTTGACAACCCCGAAAACGTATCCGATACGTTCCAAGGCAGTAGCTGTCACAGCGTGGAGATAGACACCCTTGCCATAACCACAGACCACAGGGTCCACAGATTCATCGTTCTGATCGTTCATTTCGTAACATCAGAAATTGTGACATTAGATGTTATACACTACGATTGAATTTAAGGGCGTCTTACACTCACTTCGATAACTTTGACAAGTTATGCGTACATTATGGTTTTTTTTCTTGATTATACGAGTGAAATTCTTAAATCCAGTAGAATTTGAGAGAAAAACAGTAGAACAGTAGACACACCCTAAAACCAGAAGATCTCCTGTAAAAACAGGAGATCTGGCAACACTGGCTCCTCGTGCCGCGGCGCCGCGCACCACACGTCCCGGCGCGACACGCTGAGCCCGCGGCGCGCCGCCACCAGCACGCCGCCCCCGCGACTTACAGAGCGGTCCGCACGGTCTCGCCTGTACACATCATACCTGCTATCAAAATATTCCGCACTAAAAAAGTCAGGATTCAGCCAAGTTTCGGATAAACAGATGAGATCGTAATTAGAGTTTATTACGTTAGATAAGAAGGCATGTAATTTAGTCCGCAATCCCCTTACGTTCTGATAGTAAATAGATAAATTGTGATTACTAAACACTGTGACGTAATACAATAGAGATATATAAGCTAACGTAATTTATATGAAATTCTTTTCGTACATGGTATATCCTCCATTTCTCAGACGAGCATTTAAGTTTAAAAGATTTAAGATATAATAAACAGCGAGATTGTAAATCAGTAAATATCCAATTCCTTCTTTTTAGGTTATTTAAACAACAGTCCAGTATAATACTTATAAGGAACCAGTAAGTCACGCAGCTGATTAAATAAAAACATATTATAAGCATAATTAAGACATTTTGAGCAAAACTAATGTAATTCCTTAAATAATTAGATAAAAGTCATTTAACCTTCTTTAGATCAGCGTCGTTAGTAATTGCAAATACTTTCGAGCTATCGTTTTTCCGCATAAATATCTTGCACTGCTTAACCCATAGGTACTTAAAAGCTAGTTCGCTTTTTCTGTCCCGAGCCTGCCTAAGAAGCATTTTGTTGACGGCTGTAAGATGTTCATTAACGTAAATGGCGACTGCGGGGCCTGGCAGGCCAGCGTCCGCGCTGGTGAGGTTGCGGCGCGCGCGCGCAGCCGCCAGCAGCTCGTCCTTGCGGCGGCGCTGGCAGAAACGAACGATGATAGCGGGGGGCCTGGAGTCCGCACGGTCCCCGCCGCCAGAAGACGACGTAAATCGGCGTACCCGATGAATTGTGTCGACATCTGAGTCTCGCAAAATAAAACCTACAGTGACAGATATGCTATTTAGTATAGACATTAGGTTCTCGCCATTTTTTAGGGGAACTCCACTAATCTCAACATTATTTAGCCGACAATACTGATCTCTGCCACGCTCATTAGCTTTTAGAGACGCGAATTCAGACTCCAGCTGCTTCAAATTGGCTTCGATGGTCGGTAAACGGTCAAGTTTACTTTCAGTGAGGGTAAGCCGCGCGTTAAAATCTTCCAGCCGGCTTTCCATTGTGTCGAGCTTACCCTCTACGCTGGCAATGCCTTGATTCGCGGAGTCTAGTCCAGTTTGCATTCTGTTCAGCTGCGCCTTGAAGCCCCTAACCTCCTTAACCAGTTCAGTCAACGTGTCATTCGGTGAGATGCACCGCCAACTTGATTTTTTCTCGGCGGTCATTCTTCTGTAGGTGGTCTCCTGTACTCCAGAGCACCGGTAGTGATATGAACCTTCACATTGGGAACACGGCACATCACCATCACCATCAAAATCCTCACCGCACTTATTACAAATGGACATCTTAGTCTCAGACGAACGTGACGGGCAGAGAATAGGGTTCAAAGTTGAACGGAGCAGGAAAACTACGCACATAAATGGTTAACAATAAAAGAATAGAACCGGTCGCTCGCGCGGTCGATCGCTAACTGAATGTCATGTATTTAAACCAAAAACAGTCTAAATCTGTAAAGTACCTACGTACGGGGACTATATATTAAAGCGCTGATGACGGTGCTCTTTACATAAAAAACCCAAAGCTCAAAGTCTAAAATAACGAACGCCTCTCGCAGGCTGATTAATTATTTAACTTTGCTCAAACTCGGACACTTTGATATCTCTCGTTTTTCAGCCAATGAAGAGTTTAAAAACATAAATTATTCTTTTGATGATTACATAACATAATAGGTTAGGTATTTGCTTTTTTAAGGTCAGACCACACCAAGACGTCGAAATTTAAGACATAAATACGCAATATAAAACTTTTTGTTGTCAATGTACTTACAGAAAAAAATCATGGAAATCAGCAATTTCCACTAAGCATTATCGACGTTCACACACTAAGCATTATTAATTTACCTATTAGTGTTATGTTTGAGGAATTGGGAACATTAACGCTAATACAAAAAAAAACAGAACGCATTATAGGGCAGAGCAAAATAATATAGGTTTTACAAAAAAAGAGATCTACTTTAAGAATAATTTTAATAAAGTTACCTAATTAACAACTCTTATTTATATAATTTTCTGTGAACTCGTAGGTAAGATGCGCCACGCCACTCTGTCGGCTTCGCGCCAGCATTATTATAAATTACTTTGTTTACCTACTCTCACAGTAACAGTTGAAAATAACTCGGAAGAAATATCATGCAAGACAATTTATCAATTCACCTTAAAATAAAAATTCAATTAATGAGAAAACGCGCAAGGATTTAAAGTTTTGTTGGTTGCAAGGGCGAGTTGGTATTTGCGGTTTGCCGAAATCCAAAAGCATTGGAAGTGAATTAAAGTGAGATACTATTTACTAGAGGTAGAGGGGTGGATCTCTGTCAAACGGAGTCTCCAGAGACAGGGCCCTATTGTAATGGAATCATATGTCTAATACGATGCGTTTCGGATTTTAACATAAGTTCAAAGTCTGCTACAAGAAAGGTTGAGTTAAGTGAATACAATGAAAGGCAATGTAAGTATCTAGCTACATTTATACTCGGAGTTTAGGTTGTGGCCAGGAGTGCGATTTTTGAATCTCACCAAGTGACTAATTCTCACCGATGCGAGTGATTTACTTTCGGAAATCACTCACATCGGTGAGAATTAGTCACTTGGTGAGATTCAAAAATCGCACTCCAGGTACTAAAATGACATTAAATAGGTTAGTTTTCATTTCTAAGTAGTGGTGGCAAAGTATCAGATTTTCGGTGCAATATTTTTTTTATACCACTACGGTGGCAAACTGGCATACGGCCCGCCTGATGGTAAGCAGCTACCGTAGCCTATGGATACCTGCAACTCCAGAGAATTCACATGCGCGTTGCCGATTCTTTACAAAAAGGAGGATTCACTGTGTTGACGGCTAAAGGAACAAGACGGTCTCATCGTCAACACACTGGGTCCTATTTGAGCTCTTTGGCAACCTTACTCACCAGCAGGAACACAACACTATGAGTAGAGTCTAGTGCTATTAGGCTGTGATTTTCTGTAAGGTGGAGGTACTTCCCCAGTCGGGCTCTGCTCCAGATTTGAGCGAGATTACATTCGCGGTGCTGTGCCCTACACCTACAACACATAGCGAGATGACATTCCGCAGTACCCATACCTCTCTTTTGGACGTAGTTTAAGGACATACCCGGCGGTATGTACTCCAAAACATAAATAATATAATACCTATAGGTAGCTACTTCTACCTTTATCATGATCTTTCGGCAGTTTTAACATTCAAATATTTCAATGTTCAAAATTTCAATAAAAACAATAGTATCGTATCTGAACTACGTTATCTCAACAAACCGCTATAGTATATTTACGGTTTTATAATGAGGATATTACATACATTTTCCTAGTGCCTACTACTCCGTAAAATAACAATAACACGCGCGAGTGCCATTCGCAACTCCAATAAAAGTCTGCACCAACAAAAGTAACAATCAATTAATGGGAAGCACCCCGAGATTACTTCCTATACGGCTCCTTACAACGTTTGCTTTACAATTTAAACCATAATACCGTGTGATAAAGTTCATATTAGTTGGAAATGGGGTGAGATTTGGACCTCGGTTTCATGGCTAGATTGCTTAGCAGTGTGGTTTGAAAGTCAATAAACAGTTGTCATTAAATGGCCGATCGATGGACGTCCACGACCATTTCGTTTGAGGTGGGTTCCAAAATGTAACTTTCGTTCCTTCCCATCTAGCACCATTCAGAATCAGTTATATTATATATTCATTTAATCATGCTCTCAAGGTACATATAATAAAATACATGTCACATGATAGGTACCCTGTAAGGGCACAGAAGGAAACTTTAAAAATAAATCTCAACAGCTAGATTATCCTAATTACAATATTTAGGTACATAGTTATATACAAAACAGAGCATATTTACAAGATTATTCAAATTAAATATTTTCGTCAGTAAAAAAGTCTTCTAAATTATAGTAACGTTTTTCTATTAGCGTTAGCCTTATCGCAATATCTAATATTAATGAAGTCTTAATAGATACCCTGAATTAAAAAGTGTGAAATAAAGCACAGCCATAACGTACTAATTTGTTTCTCAAAGTCATTCAGGCCGATTTCAACCCCAATGTAACAAAATTATTCCGATTATGATACAACATTTTGGGCACTATTTTTTAAGTTGCTCCGAAGGGGAGATTTAGGGGTGAGTCGATAGCGCGGCCCCTCAGCGACGTGTCATGGATCGGTTCGCTTAGCACTCTGTGCTTGAGGATGGAGACCTAAGCTCTCCGAAACATGTCGCGTGAAATGCAAGTGAGTAAAGCTGTGAAATGTATCTAGTGGTAGTAAGTATGTCTCACGAAAGTTTAAATTCAATAAGCGATGATTTGTTTTTATGTGTGTGTGTATTCGAGGCGAGCGGTTCGAAAATTTTAATGTGTGATGCCGGTGTGAATGTGTCTAAGACACAAGCTATTATACGATACATATTACGCACTGATTAGTGGACGGTATAAGTTTCCAAAACCGCAAGATATCCCACATAGAAAGAACTCGGAAATGTTTCAAAATTTCCAATGCGGAGCTCCACTTGTGATTTTGAAATTATTGTGCAAGTTTCACATCGGTGTTTATAACGTCAACCAGGTTTCTTTAACTTTTGTGGTTGATTAGTAGAGAATCATTAAATCCGCCATTTGTAAAGAATACATTACAATTGATTTTCTTCTTCTTTCTCCTCGTAGCGTTTGTCGGGACAAACAAGCCGGTGCTTGGGGTCCGCTTGACAACATAATTCCATGAATGGACGTCGGCCCTAGATTTCGGTTTAAAGAAACTTTATTGCCTAAAGAAATTACAGAAATTTCACTTATAAGATTTTACATAGGTATTTTATTGTGCAATAAAAAATATTTAAACTTTTGAAGAAGCTTCAATCCTTGGCATTATTGTATTATTTTTAATGCATCGTCAGTGCAGTAAAACTAACAAGAGATCGTTTAAGTTACCTGTTACACTAAAATTCTTTACACCCGCATCGTAAATAATAACACCTCCAAATGCTATAGCCATAAACTTTTTATTACTTATTGCTATTTATGATATTATTTGTACATGTTCTATCAAAACCGGTTCATTCGTTGGAGGGTTGTCCTAACTTTTTAATTTATAATAGTTATTGCTTTAGTGGTCTGAATATGTGGTCAAATCAGTATTGTATCTAAAACCACATGCAAACACTAGAAGGAATCGACCATTCCACCATATGAAGACCGTCTAGCACGTCTGGCCGTGTCACAAGTAAGTGCGCTTTCACATTATCCGATCCGGTATCGGATGTCAGAAAATACCATGAAGACAAATTTAAAGTTTGTAAATTCTATATTTTTTCATAAAATACCAAATATCCATTGCTCAAAAGAAAGCACTAACGCACAAAACGCGGACTAAATGCCTTAGAGTACACACTAGGAGCTTATTTTTTCCTTGGACCATCCGACATCCGATATCGGATCGGATAATGTGAAAGCGCACTAACTTCATGGAGTGTCCATAGTGCACTATACTGCATGCTAGACTACTGCAAGGTCATAGAGAATAGTATTATTTGCAAGGTCAAGACCGTACCTACAGTTTACTCTCACTTGTTTATTATGGTTAACCGAACGACCTTTTCTGAAATACCGATAGACCGTGTTTTAACTTTAAGACACATTCAGACACGATCCAAGTTTAATACAACTCCAATGCATTAACTACGCATTTACGCAGTACAGCTAGCGCCTAAACGTCTGAATCAGAAATATATAAGGATCCTAACTTGCGGCGCTCAAACTTGGTCACTGACGGAAGCCCAGAAGTCCCGACTAAAGATTTGCCAGCGAGCAATGGAGCGCAGCTTACTCGGAGTCCGTATTGTGCCGTATATAGACCCGAACGTGTAAGGAACACCGAACTGCGCTCCAGAACTGGTATTGCGGATGTGGGTGCTAAGGCCTCCAAGCTCAAGTGGGACGTGGGACTGGGCTGGACACGTCTGCCGAATGGCCGGAGCAGAGGCAGACCGAAAAAGAGATGGCGGGACGACCTGGATGCCTTTTGTAGCGACTGGTGGGAATATGTACAGTCACGGACTTTAATTTTTGAGCCATTTACGGGTCAAGCTATTTTCTTTTGTTTAATACTTACTCTATGAAAAGTCCAGTGTAAAGTGAACCGTATATGGCTCAACGATTAAAGTCCGTGACCGTACCAGGCCATGACGAATGGCGGAAGAGAGGGGAGGCCATTGCCCAGCAATGGGACACAAAGTAAAAAAAAACTTCAATATTGGGTGATTGTTGTCCGTTTGAGTTATATTTGAGATATATTGTTTTGAATGTATTGTTTAAGTACTTATGTATCTTAAAATACGAATACAAAAGCTCTTGGACAGTACACGTAAATACACCCTTAGACAGAAAGTATCCTGCGGCAATTCTCGTCATCAACAGACATGCAAATTGTACTTAGACACGGCAAAATCAACCACCAATTTCATTCTTGTCCTCAACTTCCTTGTTAAGTAAACGAGCCTTTGTTTAAGGGAAGTGAGGGCCAACTTTTATTTTTCTTGATTATTTTCGCTGAAGTGGGCTATTTTGTTTATATAAAGTCGTAACTTTAGACGTAATGAATGAGGATTGTTTTTTCCATTTTCCATCCATACAACATACTAGATACAAGTCTGTGAATTTGTGTAGGTAAGTTTGCTAAACTTAAGTGTAACCAATTCAATGTTGGGTGTTTAAAGTAGGCGAGCGTCATTTAACAAAATGTCTGAACTCAGGTGCCACAAGTAAGTAAGGGCAATCAAAATGAATCCCGTATAAAAAAATCCAAACAAGATGACCCGTTTTGATTGTCCTTGATGGTATATTAAAACTTAAGCCTACTATTGCTGGAACCTTCCAAGGTTCAAAACTAGAATAATATAATCGTTGACAGATCACTCATGGATCTTATTGCATGGAGATAAAATGTACAAACGCTGAGTCGTATGTTTCTGTTAGAATGCATTGTGGTCGGCGCGGAATGCCATGCATCCACTACCGTCTAGTCACCTAACTGACCGCTGAACTGAACTTCGAAGTTGTGCATTCCAGGCCCGGTAGCAGCATTAGGAACTGTTAACGGCAACGATTTGTCTGTTTGCTGATAAACTATTCGGTTCTTGCATACTGGTAATGGAAAAGATCGTTACGACGCTTTTTCCTGGTAAAATATAACGAAATATAAATTCCAAAAATGAAAAATACATTTGAAGTGAATACCAAAAATGTTCTCATAATAAATCACTTTCAGTGGAAATTCTAAATTTACCAAAAACAAGCGAATACGCCTACAGTTCTAAAAATAAACATTATAAAATGCCTGTCACCTAATATTTCTTCCACGAAATGAAATCTGCCACTCAAGGCGTGGTGCCTGAAATTTCACAAAAGATATCCGATGTCGCGCTTAGCTGATATTTAGGGAGCTTTAGCTGTTTACTTCAATATTGGAAAACACTTCAATATTATTGTGATACAATCTGATGTCAGGAAATTATCCTTGTAATGTTCACCGAATTTTAATCATTTATCAACTTAGTATTTTAACGATTTAACAAAAAACCTAAAATTTCACTCTTACTAGAGTTTTTATTTATTGTTCAGATATTTTAAGAAGTGCATTAGCTTAGATTAAGTATTATTTTTATTAGCAACTTATAATACACACAATAACAGATGTAACAATTAACTCTAAACATAACATTTTAGTAGAGAACACATATATGCTATAAGATAAATAACACCAAACTAAAACTGAATAAATATGTAAGAATTTGTTCACTGCTACTGAAACGCGAAGGTATTTATGGCCTTCGAAAACGATCCTATTACTTGCAATAAAAATAAAAGCGATATCATATCACGCAAGAAAAACAATAAAGACATTTAAGTATAATTTAGTTTGAGAACGACGTTCCGCAGATTGTCTTGGTCGACGACAGGAAATTGTTTCTCGTGGGTCAGACAAACGAGGTAAAGAGGGGGTAGTTAGATACTATACAACACTAAATGAGAACAGACAGATTATTCTCACGAGAAAAAGTAATAATAAAATAATGAAAGGAATACCAGGAAAGGTAAATTACTTACTGACTGATTTAAATGACTTCCACACAAAATAATTTTACTTATTTGTCAATCTAAGGGACGCAGCTATACGATGGAACGAGATCGCGAGGTCAGGCCATACTCACTGAAGGGCCCCGTAGGTAAATAACTATTTTAACACAGCGACTGGTATCGCAATTGTACATTCTGGACAGTTCGCCACGGGATGCCAGCTATCATAGGAATGTAATGGTCTTCGATTACATATATATAAGTGACACTAATCCCTTGTCTACGTTGTCAGCCTTGGGAAAGAGATAATTTCGACAGTCATTGGTATTCATCAAAAGTCCGCGTGGGTTGTCCCTTAGGCGTCCCACGCGGTCTAACCCTACGTGGGCAAAGCACTTGACGTCACACGTCATTTAATCTAATAATATATTACGTTGTGACATTTGTGACGTAATGATCCTTTCGAGATTTATAATGAAAGGTTCCGTAACTAATGAATAAACGTCTCATTATATATATCCAAAACTTGGGTATTCGCTATGTGCGAAGTGCATGGTGGGGATAAAGTGAACGATTGCAATGCACAATGTGACAATAAATGAAACTACAAAGGGAAATCACCTATATGTCACCTCAACTCGGTCAACTGTCTTAGTAGTAAATCAGCCAGAGACATTTCATATAAACAAGGAGTACAAGTCATTCATAAAAAAACCGGCCAAGAGCATGTCGGGCCATGCACAGTGTACGGTTCCGTAGTTGCCGGCCTGTTACCATACATCCTTTAAAAATGTCGTTTGTTAAGGGATATTTTGCGGCACTTACTTCATTTTACTATGCGGCACTTACGTCCTTTTACTATACCAAATTTCAGCTTTCTAGTATTAACGATCACTGAGCTAGACCGCGGACAGACGGACATGGCGAAACTATAAGGGTTCCTAGTTGACTACGGAACCCTAAAAAAAAAGATTGAGCCCTGGCCCAAAAGAGACTACAATCATGCACACAGCGAATATGGGAGATACTTAGTCCTGAAGGGAAGTTTTTACTTGAACTACTTGAAGTTCACAGCATTTAGAAGTGCCCGTGTGATTGTCCATTCGCAGCTAAGCTTTTTTGAAGTCATTGAGTAATCTACAACAACTACCTGTAATTTGGTATAGGTATAATTAATATTTACGGGATAAATTTAAATTTTCGCCGAAAGTGTTGCAAATAACTGTTTTGAATTGAAATACAAAGTACTTATTGCGTTTATATCTGAGGCTGAGGCTGGGGAACCCTATTGAGGCTGACGCAATACAAACGAAACCATTGCCATTGCTGTCTACTCTGACGTCACAGTCACAGGACCATTATTTAGGCTGCTATTTTATAACATCTTTCTAACAAATAAATAAACCTATATTGCCTATAGGTTCTTTGCGTTAAAGTAACTAAGAAGAGCGACAAAGAATTTTCAGCCCACGTACATCCTTCTATAGCGATTGTCCGTGCTTTTGCCACGGCTCAATTGAACCTGGGTCAGCTTGGCAACCTAACCCTATGAATTGGCGTAGGCACTGATTTTTACAAAAGTGACTGCCACTGACCTTTATAACCCAGAGGGCAACTAGGCCTTTTTGGGATTAGGTCTAGTTTCCTCATGATGTTTTACTTCACCAAAAAGCGACTGGTAATATCAAATGATATTTCGAACCTACATAAGTTCCTAAAAACTTAGTGGTACGACTCCGCTCGTACCACTAAGCGTTTGCACCCGAGACCTCCGGATTGAAAGTCGGACATATTACTGCCAGGCTATCAGAGCTTAAGAGCACAACAGCTAAATTCCATCCTTATCTTTTTCAGCGCGAGTGAAAGAGAAACACTGTGTTACGATTAGTATGGGAGCTCATTGCCAATTTTGCTAAATGATGAATTAAAAAAAAAACTACGCATTAATTGAGAAATATAAAATAATGAAGTTTTTAGTATTAGTGTGGTGGAATAGTTCTGTAACTAAGGAGAAAATTCCACATTTACTCAAACAGTTTTTTAGCTATAAGTAACAACTTGTTTTGGTAGAACTTTGTTACTACCCGATACACGATTCTAAGTATAATAAATATTAACAAATTTTTTTTTACTTTCCCAAAACAAATAGTTATAGTTAAAAAATTGTTTCAGTAAAGTCAATTAAAGGTCATCGGGTGCTGTTAGCCTCTCGCCGCCCACGTATTGACAAAAAATAACTGAACTAAAAGGAGATAGTCAGGCTTATTCTGGTCCGTGTACCAAAGTCGGTTTAGCGTAGCGAAGAAAGGACCCCGTAATGCGACCCGCTGAGCAATTCGCTTTCTATTTTGCAGAGAATAGACCATTTGCCAACACCAAGAATTGCCCTCACGACGTATGGCGTGGAATTTCTTATTGTACCTTTTTGCCGTAGCCTAACTTTACTACAGATTGGTGTAGATATCTCAAATCGCATCTTTATTGCGACATTTTAGCTAATAGTAGGTATCTGACAGTAATGACTTGGCAATCGCACAATAAACCATCTAATAATATCACATTATGTAATGATATAATTGACCTATTGATAGGCTGGCTAGCGCTGTAAGTACGTATATTTAGACCGTGCGATCGCCAGGTCACTATATATTATAAAAATATAGACCACTAATATTCAAAGGGTCACAATGACATGTTGCTTAAATGTTAGGGTTGATTATAGTAGTATTTTTTTAAGATGTCGGAATCTTACTAAGGAGTTCTACCGACAATTCCGACATCTTAATAAAATCATACTATACTTTGGGAGTATAACGTCAGATCTCAATACTTTTTGCAGTAGGAGAACTGCAATGCGAGACTGGCATTTTTGTACATGTAATGTTTTTGATCGGATTACATTTTCTAGAACTGATTTATTATGCTTTATTATATACTCGTGATTAAACAACGAAAATGAGTCGCTTTATACAGGTTGACTTCTAATTACCTAAGGCTTGCAATTATACAAATATTTCGAATAATTTCCATACAAATTACTATTCGAAATATTCTAAATGCAAGTCCTACTTCTAATTCGAGGTATTCCTTCAAGGAGCTAATACTAGAGTTAATTTGCAACAAATAAGCCCCATTAACTGGGGGTCAAAAGTCACTGGTTAGCGAGATGCGTCTGTTATTGCTTTTTTTAATTTCTCAAGTGATTAATATGTTTATACTTTTTGAATTAATTCTGCACTTTTAACCGTGATTTGTACAATAAATGTATTATACAATTTTTGAAATGGTTGGATCAGTACTGTTAGCTTTTCCTAGTCATGCACTTAAGACGTTTATTTATCAAATAATGATGATTATATACCAGAATTATTATACAAGATAACAGAAAATTTACTAAGCATTAAGACTGCTATAATACATTTACTTACTAAAAATATGCATGGTATGTGTTTAATATCTTGACATACAGTTATTTATGACCCCCAGTTAATGGGGACTTATTTGTTGCAAATTAACTTTAGTATTAGCTCCTTGAAGGAATATGTCGAATTAGAATTCAGCCTGTATAATGAAAGTATTGATCAAGCTAAACTATGCATAAACAACTAAATAAAAAATAGTATTACTTACATATCAAAATAATTTTACTCGCTCCTTCATATTCACATAATTCCCACTCAAGTTTTAATTGGAAATTAAATACGTATTCGAAACCCCAACGACTCTATACCCACGTAATAACTCTTCTTACAGCAATAACAAACGGTTCGGGCGACAAAAACTGCCTTTATTAAACCGCACACCACATATAGCTACCTTCCTACTTTTCACACGCCACAGCTTAAATAAATACCAAAAAAACTGCCATCAAACTGCAAATGTAACAGGATTATATCTACTTGATAATGAAAGTGTAACGAAAAAGACGTCCGAATCTAAACCTTACACTGAGAAATTTTGGGTCGAAATTCCAATGCGCTATAACGTATTTCTTAGTAATTTTTTTAGGTTAAACTAGTCTGTGGTGTGCTTCAGTTTGTAGATATGTCAAAAGTGTAGCGGCAGTTAATAAAATGTCCACATGGAGCGTTTCGCGATGCTGTGGGAATATTAATGAAAGCGGGCTGCAGCCGCTTCACTTGATGGTGTTTACGAATTTTAAAGACACGTGAAGATATAGCCTTTTATGACTGCATTAAAAAAAAATCTTTTTTTTCTGAAGTATATGACATCTATTTTCAGTACATTAAAAGTCTTAAAATAACGCTACTTTGTGACGTATAAGGATTACGCCCAGAAAAATCAAGATTATATTAAATCACAGTGAATCCTCCTTTTTGTAAAGGGTCGGCAACGCGCATGTTGCAACGCACTACCTGGGGTGCCAATGCAGCTACACTCCGGACTTCAGCACTGTCGCTAGTATTTTCGACAGCCGAATACAGCTCTGCCGTCTGGCTGAACAGCGCTTACACTTCCCTAGTTGACGTCCAACTACATCACACGATGCATCTCATCTCTGGATGCCTCAAGCCCACGCCGATCTATTGGCTACCAGTCCTATCCCACATACTGCCTCCCCATATGCGGAGAGCAAGATGCCTTGGCCTTGAAATACAAAAGATCCGGGCATCCCCAAACTTACCTGTCCATGAAGACCTTCACGATTTTCACGCTAAGATTTCATGATCCAGCACCAATGGGCAGCAACCTACGGGACTCTTGGGAATCTGAATGGGAATCAAGATTTCTCCCTGGCGATATCTCCAAGCCTAATACCAAGACACGACCTGCTGGCTTTGAGGAGCCCCGACGCGTCTGGTGCATGCTGAATTGGATAAGGACGGGAGTTGGGAACTGTGCTTATTTATGGCACAAATGGAACTGGTGCGAATCACCAGTATGTCGATGTGGAGCACCTGAGCAGACCGTACACCACACGGTATTGGACTGTCCTCTAACTAAATACCATGGGCAATTGGAGGATTTTACCACCTTAATGAAAGAAGCGGTACAATACTTAAAAACTGTAAATCTCTGAAGTAGAGTAACACATAAAGCCATACGAAAAAAAAAAAACTAGGAAATAATTGAATCTAATTAATTTCTCAATAAAGCCCAGCGCTGTAGAATTCGTTTTTTTTTTGGAGAAATAGAAAATAGTATTACTTACATATCAAAATAATTTTGCTCGCTCTTTCATATTCATATAATTCCCACTCAAGTTTTAATTGGAAAATAAATACGTATTCGAAACCCCAACGACTCTATACCTACGTAATATTAACTCTTCTTTCAGCAATAACAAACGGTTCGGGCGACAAAAACTGCCTTTATTAAACCGCACACCACATATCGCTACCTTTCTGCTTTTCACACGCCACAGCTTAAATAAATACCAAAGAAACTTCCATCAAACTGCAAATGTTACAGGATTATATTTACTCCTTAATGAAAGTGTAACGTAAACGATGTCCAAATCTGAACCTTACTATGAGAAATATTAGGTCGAAATTACAATGCGCTTAACGTATTTCTTAGTACATTTTTTAGGTTTAACTAGTCTGTGGTGTGCTTCAGTTTGTAGATATGTCAAAAGTGTAGTGGCAGTTAATAAAATGTCCACATGGAGCGTTTCGCGATGCTGTAGGAATATTAATGAAAACGGGCTGCAGCCGCTTCACTTGACGGTGTTTACGAAATTCAGAGACACGTGTTGAATGAAGATATAGCCTTTTATGGCTACATTAAAAAGTCTTAAAACAACGCTACTTTGTGACGTATAAGGATTATGGCCAGAAACATCAAGATTATATTAAATCTGTAATTTCATAATCTGTATGTGTAATTAAATCAGTTTACGGAAATAATTGAGTCTAATTAACTACTGACTCCGATGGCTCGGACACGTAGTTCGTATGGGTGAAGATCGTGCCGTCTGGAGAGCATACTCTGGCCAGCCAACTTGTAGAAGACCACCTGGGCGTCCTAGGCACCGCTGGAAAGGCGAGGTGCTGAAGAACCTCACCGCGCTGGGGGCCGTTGACTGGACAGAGACGGCTATGAACAGAGAAGCCTGGCGATCTTTGGTGTCGGAGGCCAAGATCCACTTTGGGTCGCTGCACCACTGCAGTAAGTAAGTAAGTAACTACTGAATAAAGCACAGCGCTGTTGACTTCGTTTTTTCTTGTAGTTATATTGTAACCGTTTCATTGCACCAACATTTTTATTTTTGGATTTAATTTTTTGGGTACAGAGGAGTCAAATTAGAACCAAAGTCATACCTATACTTTTTGCCAAATTTTATAGGTACTTAAATGACATTCTCAAATACGTACAGCCCATTTTAAATCAAATAGGTACCTATCTATTGAATCCATCTACATTTCTTCTACAAAATTATAGGTATTGTATCAGTTATGTCACTCACTAATTCATTAAAACTTAGACTAAACTAAACAGTAGAATGTAAAAAGGTTTTGAGTACACCTATAACGTGTAATAGACCGTAAGCCACGAACACATTTGATGACCAATCGCGTCCCGTTCGATAACTCGTATAATGATTAAGGGCGACTTGTGATGGAGCCTCGTGAGCGTCAGCTGCCGCTCCGTCGGTGGGTTGAGGAACGGCAGCCGCCCAATCACGTAAAAAAATTAAATAAATTCAGTCATCGCGTCCCGCTTGAAACTTTGTCAGACGATAGATTATAAGCTATTTAAAGCATAAAAAATTGTCAGCCGGCTCTATCGCGGTGGAAAGACCGTCAGCTGGTCAGGCGAACATGTAAAAAAAAAATTTTCAGTCATCGCGTCCCATATATAACTTTGTCAGATGGTAGTTCATATGATATTATGAAGATATGAAATCGTCAGCCGGCTGTATCGCGGTGGAAAGACCGTCAGCTGATGCCCTGAAGGCCGTAACGCTGGAGCCACTCGGTAGCATATGTATATCGCCTATTAAAATGAAGCAGTTCTCCATTTCATCACTAAAGTGATTAAAGGTGATATACAGGGTGTCTCATTCAAATCGGTCAGTATGGGAAAGTCTGAAATTATAAGACATACGAAGATCTGTTCTGAGGAACCATGTCATCGATTTTAATAACAAGAAAAACTGCATTCATACATTTTAAAAAACATCTGTACTCCGTTCGGGAATCGAACCCGGTTGTTTTAAAAAAAAACCTACACTATTTCTATTTAGATATCGATTGTGTAGGTAAGCAGTAAATGTCTGTATCAAACATGATGTCTAAAATGAATAAAATGCATTTTTAACCGACTTCAAGATTTGAAAAGAGGAGGTTCTCAATTCGGCGTGTATGTTTTTTTTTTTTTTTTTATTTTTTTTTTTTTTTTTTATGTTTGTTACTCCATAACTTCGTCATGTCTGAACCGATTTTGAAAATTCTTTTTTTGATTGTAAGTATATATATACAGATTGGTCCCGTTTTTTTCAAAACGCAGTTCTGATGATGGGATCCATGAGGAATCGAGGGAACTCCTCAAATCTTAAAGGCATACATATAGTGATTTTTGTATTTTTATCAACAAAACCATCATTTTCATTCAAAACAGTGACATTTGATGAAGTAGAACTGCTGATGATGATCAGAACGGAACTCTTCAACGACGCATAGTTCACGTTTGGCGATTCGTCCTCTTCGCTGTGTTTGTTTAGCAAGTTTAATTGTCAGAACAAATGTTCGTCAAGTTCAAGTTCTGATGATGGGATCCATGAAGAATCGAGGGAACTCCTCAAATCTTAAGGGCTTACACATAGTGATTTTTGTATTTTTATCAACAAATCAAGCATTTTCATTCAAAAGAGTGACATTTGATGAAGTGGAACTGCTGATGATGAACAGAACGGAACTCTTCAACGACGCATAGTTCATGTTTGGCGATTCTTCCTCTTCGCTATGTTTGTTAAGCAAGTTAGATTGTCAGGACCAATTTTCGTCAAGCTCAAGTTCTGATGATGAGTTCCACGAGGAATCGAGGGAATTCCTCAAATCTTAAAGGCATACATAAAGTGACTTTTGTATTTTTATCAACAAATCAAGCATTTTCATTCAAAAGAGTGACATTTGATGAAGTGGAACTGCTGATGATAATCAGAACGGAACTCTTCAACGACGCATAGTTCACGTTTGGCGATTTGTCCTCTCCGCTGCGTTTTTTAAGCAAGTTATTTCATTGTATGAAATCTAAGTGCACCATCTACAATAATCCTTCACCGGCTACCCCCATTGAAGTCGGTTTTTTTTTCTTAAAAATTATATTATATGAAGATACAAAATGCAATTGTAAGATCGTTACCTATACGTGTTGAATATTGTATTGAAAAAGGCGGTGGTCACTTCGAGCACCTACTAAAATAAATTAAAGTATGTGGAAACAATGCATTTTATTCATTTTAGACATCATGTTTCATACAGACATTTACTGCTTAAGACCTACACAATCGATATCTAAATAGAAATAGTGTAGGTTTTTTTTTTCAAAACAACCGGGTTCGATTCCCGAACGGAGTACAGATGTTTTTTAAAATGTATGAATGCAGTTTTTCTTGTTATTAAAATCGATGACATGGTTCCTCAGAACAGATCTTCGTATGTCTTATAGTTTCAGACTTTCCCGTGCTGACCGATTTGAATGAGACACCCAGTATAATGAAGCCATGTAACCGTCACCTACCGCTACGTTGTGGGGTTGAGGAGCGACAGACAACCAAACGCGTAAAAAAATTATGATGCCCTGAAGGCCGTAACGCCTGGAGCCACTCGGTAGTATATGTCACAAATTCAAATGCACCAGCTATCCATTTTATCACAAAAGTGGCTAAGGCTGATTTACAATGAATTGATTTACAATTACAATTTACAATTTCAGGGTGGGGTAATAGGGTCCTGGACGTAATGGTGCAATCAAATATGAGACAGATGCTCTCGTCTGGCTCCTGCGTTATGGTTTGTAGTCCGGACATCATCTGCCGGTCATTCCACTGCGTTACAACCGGCTGACGATCTTATAATTTCACAATAACTAATGAACTATCATTTGACAAAGTGTCAATTGGGACATGACGACTGAAAAAAATATACTTTATATGTTCACGGCACCAGCTGACGGTCATTCCACCGCGATACGGCCGCTGACGATTTGTTCTATTCACAGTGGCATATTAACTATCATCTGAGAAATTTTCCATTTGAATCTGAATGTTGATTTTATTTTTACGTGTGTGGGTGGCTGCCATTCCTCTACCTCCAAACGGAGCGGTCGTTGACGGTCACAAGGCTTCATTGTAAATCAGCCTTAGCCACTTATGTGATCAAATGGATAGCTGGTGCCTTTGAATTTGCGACATATACTGCCGAGTGGCTCCAGGCGTTACGGCATTCAGGGCATCAGCTGACGATCTTTCCACCATGATACAGCCAGCTGACGGTTTGAGATCTTCATAATATCATATGAACTACCATCTGGCAAAGGGGATCGTCAATTTTTGTTAGGTGATCTGGCCCAGATTATTTAGGACCGTTTAGGAATGGTTCAAACCTTTAAAGAATCGTCATAATTTCTAGATCAGAATGGTAGTAAAAATAATGCGAAATCTAATGGGCAAACTGAAAAATCATGCCTTTAAAACTTGAATCTGACAAGGACAAGAAATTTAAAGCGTGCTTGTCTATGATTTATATATTAATATAAAAAAGTACCAATTTTTTAAAGATAATGTTCAAAGCGGACTTGAAAACAAAACGGGAATCATGATGAAATAATAAAAAGTCATATTTGATCGTATTTATAGTTCCTGTATTTCGGTAAACAATGGCTATCAAACCATCGTTGATACTATTAACTGAACATTCCTAACACCTATTGCGAAGGGATAAGGTTTACCACAGTTAAGTGCGATAGCACTAGTATCTGACATTACAAAATTGAAAAAAAGATGCGTTTCGTTATCGAAGGAGCGTGATATTATGCCATTATGAAACCCACTTTTAATATTCAAACTCCGATCAAAAATGCAAAAATACGCATTTTCAATCTTTAGGCGTTTTAATACAGTCGATTTCTAATTTAAACTTCCGTATTCGTAGGCTTAGATACTATTTTAATATTACAATGTTCTAACTTACCGACCAGTATCAAAACGCAGATTATGTAACGGTATACATTGACAGTGTCAAACCAAAAAACAATCCCGTTTCAGGCCAGGGTGAAGTTAAACTTTATGTCAATGCCATAAGGACGTCAACGACTTGTCTTGCTGTATTTTAATCGCGGAAAAATCAACATAATATTTATTTATTTAGTATTTCTAATTCCCGTTTAATTTTTTTGCAATATTTTGTTTACTTTAGTAATAAAATGAGTATTTATTTTACATTGCAGTACAAACTGTATACGGTTTATATCAGGTGGCCCAGAATTGACGATCTCCTTTATACATGGGACGCGATGACTGAAAAAAAATTTTTTTGTACATGTTCACGTGACCAGCTGACGGTCTTTCCATCGCAATATAGCCGGCTGGTGATTTTTCATGCTTTTTATAGCTTTTAATCTATCGACTGACAAAATTTCAACCGGGACGCGATGACTAAATTTATTTAATTTTTTTACGTGTTTGGTTGGCTGTCGCTCCTCAACCCCCCAACGGAGCGGTAGCTGACGGTTACATGGCTTCATTATATATCACCTTTAATCACTTTTGTGATGAAATGGAGAGCTGGTGCATTTTAATAGACGATATATGCTACCGTGTGGCTCCAGCGTTACGGCCTTCAGGGCATCAGCTGACGGTCTTTCCACCGCGATGCAGCCGGCTGACGATTTTATATCTTCATAATATCATATGAACTACCATCTGACAAAGATACACATGGGACGCGATGACTGAAAAATAAAATTTTTTTTACATGTTCATGTGACCTGCTGACGGTTTTTCCACCGCGATATCGCCGGCTGACGATTTTTTATGCTTTAAATAGCTTATAATCTATCGTCTGACAAAGTTTCAAGCGGGACGCGATGACTGAATTTATTTATTTTTTTACGTGTTTCGGTGGCTGCCGTTCCTCAACCCACCGACGGATCGGCAGCTGACGCTCACGAGGCTCCATAACACGTCGCCCTTAATCATTATACGAGTTATCTAACGGGACGCGATGACTGACATTTGCGCCAGGCTTACGGTCCATAATTTTGTAGCTTCGCGTATCCAAAACACGATCAAAATTCCAAACCCAATAATTCAGAAACAAGTATTATATTCCATTACTAGCTGTGCCCGTGGCTCCGCCCGCATGGAATTCGGTCTGTGTCAATAAGCACCTAATTTTCACCCCTAATTTCTCTCCCGCTCTAGTCCTAATAAAATATTTTACAATTACCACTAAATGAAACTAAACTCAAAAATTAATACTTTATTTTATCATTTTTTTTGGCATGATTTAAACGACATAATAAAAATATTAATTAAATTACATTAATTTATAAAATTTTAAATGGCAAATGTAATTTTTAATACGAATATTATTTGAAAAAAGAAGACTAATATTAAATATAGTGTGGTATATCGGACGATACAGGACCACTTTTGGGCAAATATCATCCAAATCGATCCTCCCGTCAAATCAGTCTAAGCATGAAAGGTAAGCCTTAAGGGGTGATTTCCGGGATAACAATGCAAAAAAACCGGCCAAGAGCATGTCGGGCGATGCTCAGTGTAGAGTTTCGTAGATGCCGCCCTGTTACAAAACATCCGTTCAAAAGGTCGTTTATTAAGGGATATTTGGCGGCGCTTACGTCATTTTACTATTCGGCACTTCCTTTCACTATGCGTTTTTGACTGATAATTCAAAAACGATTTTATTCAATATAGTTTTTATTGAAAGTTCTTATCAGGCCTCACCAAATTTCAGCTTTCTATTGCGAACGGTAACTGAGCTAGACCGCGGACAGACGGACGGACATGGCGAAACTATAAGGGTTCCTAGTTGACTACGGAACCCTAAAAAGAGATAAATAGTAGCCGGGGGCGGGTGGGGGGGCGGATTGTCATTACGTTACCGTAGGTAATGAATTTTCATACGTTTTTACCACACTGTCACATAATACACTGATGTTACGTTACTGGTTGCAATAATGGTGGTAATTACATACGGTTCCGAACGCGGAATAGAGGATTTATGATATTGGTATAGATCAAGATATTTATTCTTCAATGTAAGCACATTACAATGCACTAATGAACGTCAGAGAAAAATAAAATACGTGAGTGTCGTGGAACACTCGATTGGAACGAAGTTATGTTATTTAATTTTATATCATTTTTGACTTTTTCGTAAATTTTGTGGTTTTAATTTCTTTTGTATTTTTTAGACATTTTGGAAATTTTGGTAATTTTAATAGTTTTGGTAATTTCGGTAATTTCGGTAATTTTGGTAATTTTGGTCATTTTAGTAATTTTGAAATTTTGGTAATTTTGGAAATTTAGAAATTTTGCAATTTTTTACTTTTATCACTTTGTCACTTCTCACTTTCACTTTTCACTACACTTCACTTCACTTTATTCTATTTTAACTATATATTTTTTATTTCATTCCATTTTACATGTTTCTCAATCGTATGGGTGTCGCGTTTTCGTGACGTGACGCTTTTTCGTCTAGCCCCCCATCCGCGAACCGTCCGAGAAGGAACTTCGTTCCAAAACTACCACCGGTTCTAACCCTACACCTCTGGCCCAAGAAGTATTATGACCGAAAAGAAACTCTACGGGACTTATTTTTTCAAAACAGTAATACATTATTAGATCTTAAAGATACAAAATAATGCGTAGTTCTTCAAGAAGACATATCAAAACGGCTTGAGAGACAGATAATGTACCTATTGTTTAATTATAAATAAAAATAAATCCTAATCTGACTGCTTCACAAAACGTTTGATATGTTTTCCTACCTAAACGGTGTCCTATAAATGTTAGATGATTTTGTAGTAGTTTCTGGTTTGGGCCATGCATCTTTGTCCGTCATATATAGTCCTCGAACCTGCAATAACCCTTTGACATTCATGACATTTTCAAATATTTCTTAAGAGCGGGTAAAGGTAAATTTAAAGCATCGACGGGTAACATGTTATAAATATGAACACCTTGACCAAAAAAATACAAATTATTTCAATACCAAATTTTATCCAAATACACGTACAGCGGTTATTGGTTGTTTCTTCCCCATGTAAACTTCCACCCCTTTTGCATCCGCTTAAGGGATAATTTCCGAGATAAACAGATAAACAGACAAAAATTCTAAAAATTGTTGGAACGTGTTCTGTTATCGATTCTAAGTATCCCCAGCCAACTTTTTTTCGAATATATTCCATGAACAGACTTTCGACCCTCTTCAGCTTTATTATACGTATAGATAATTTTTATAGAAAGTAACTTTCAGGCTTCACTTCCATTATTTTTTACAATTTTTTGGACCTACGGTTCTAAAGTAAGATGGGGGGGGGGCTTTTTTGAAGATGAAACTATCCTTTGTCCTTTCTTGAGACCCATACTATCTCTATACCAATTTTCATCTAAATCAGTTCAGCGGTAAAAAATTCCTCATACCAACTTCCAACCCCCTTTTCACCCCCGCAACGGTTTGAAAACTATCCTATGACGTTTCTCGAGACTCAAATTATCTCCATACTCATTTCTATCTAAATCGTTTCAGCGGTTAAAAATTCTCCATACAAACTTTCAACCCCATTTTCACCCCCACCAGGGTTGATTTTCGGGATTAAAACTATATATTATCCTTTTTCAGGACTCAAACTATCTCTATACAAAATTTCATCAAAATCCGTTCAGCCGTTTTCACGTGATGCGCGGTCAAATAAACAGACAAAAATTCTAAAAATTGGTGGTACGTGTTCTGTTATCGATTCTAAGTATCCCCAGCCAACTTTTTTTCGATTATCTTCCATGTACAGACTTTCGACCCTCTTCAGCTTTATTATATGTATAGATAGATATTCTAATAGAGCCGCAAAACAATATTAATTTGCAAATCAAACTTTTCGACACGTCGTTATTACCGACTTTGGGGTGATTCAAAAAATCAAACTATGACATAAATTGATGATTAAGTAGGCAGGTTATATCCAAATGCTAAAAACTTCTTCCAAATACACCCGAAACTATGGGTTAGCTATAAAAAGGACTAAGTACCTAAGTACCTATTACATAATGGCACTTTGAAGTGAGTAGTGACTGGCTATCACAGTACAAGGAGATTAATAGCTCGTTGGCGTAAGCTAACTATTATATTTAGCCTACTTTTCGAAAAATTCACATCCTGGTAGGTACATTTATAATTTAATTTACTTACGTGATGTGAACTAGCCCGTTTCTTATAAATCGTAATCTCTACTCATAGTCGTCGTCGTGGTACCTACATAGTGCTCGTTTGTCTATCTTGTATCTTTCTTTTAATTGCTCAAAGGTTAACGGGAAGACTTACTTGGATATAAGTTCCCCTTTGTACGTTGTGTTTTTTAACCGACTTCAATTTCATAGAAGGAGGAGGTTCTGTATTCGGTTTGGGCTTTTTTTTTTATGTATGTTCACCGATTACTCCGAGACGCGTGGTCCGATTTAAATAATTCTTTTTTTGGTTGAAAGGATATACTTCCAAGGTGGTCCCATATTAATCTGGTGCTGTTCTGATGATGGGAACTATGAGAAATTGAGGGAACTCCTCAATTTTTAAAGGCACATGTATGGTGATTTGGATGTTTTCTTAAGCAACTCGAGAGTTTTCTCTCGAAAACCATCAATTTGATGGAGTGGACCTGATAATGATGATTGTTTTGATGATAATGATGATGATTTTTTTTAATGTAGGATGTTCAGCGATTACTCCGAGACCCGTGGTCCGATTTGAATAATTCTTTTTATGTTTGAAAGGATGTACTTCCAAGGTGGTCCCAAATTAATCTGGTGCTGTTCTGATGATGGAATCTACGAGGAATTGAGGGAACTCCTCAATCTTTAAAGGCACATATATGGCGATTTGAGTGTTTTCTTAAGCAACTCAAGCATTTCCTCTCGAAAACCACCAATTTGATGGAACGGACCTAATGATAAAGACCACATATGACATGTGGAACTTTCCTTAGTTTAAGCGGGTGGATTATGAACTTTTCCTTATACGTCTATACCGATTATTCCGAGACCCGTTGTCCGATTTGAGTAATATTTTTATTGTTTATAAAGAGTTACCTCGAAAGTAGCAGACTAATTTGGTTGGACCTGATGATGGGAATCCATGAGGGATTGAGGGAACTCTTCAATTTTAAAAGGCTCATGTATGGTGATTTGAGTGTATTTTTAAGCAACTCGAGTGTTTCCTCTCGAGAACTACCAATTAGATGGAGAGGACCCGATAATGAAAACCGCAGATGACATGTGGAGTCCCTTCCATAAATAGCTATTTGAATTGGGTAAACATTGTATGAAAGAAGGAAGCAAATTTAGTTTATGTCGAAAGAGCTGATTGAGATCCCGAGAAATCTCTACAAAGAGATGTATCCACTTTTGGACAATATTACAACGCGATAAGGTGAAAAAGTGGATACATCTCTTTGTATTTGACTGTACATTATTAACCGACTTCAATTTCATAGAAGGAGGAGGTCTGTATTCGGTTTGGGCTTTTTTTTTATGTATATTCACCGATTACTCCGAGACGCGTAGTCCGATTTTAATAATTCTTTTTTGTTTGAAAGGGTCTACTTCCAAGGTGGTCCCATTATTAATCTGGTGCTGTTATGATGATGGGATCTATGAGGAATTGAGGGAACTCCTCAATTTATAACGGCATATGTATGGTGATTTGGGTGTTTTCTTAAGCAACCACCAATTTGATGATGTGGACCTCATGATGATGGTTGTTTTGATGATAATAATGATGATTTTTTTTTATGTAGGATGTTCAGTGACATTACTCCGACACCCGTGGTCCGATTTGAGGAATTCTTTTTTGTTTGAAAGGAACTACCTCTAAGATAGTTCCACATTAATCTGGTGCTGTTCTGATGATGGGATCCATGAGGAATTGAGGGATCTCTTCAATTTTTAAAGGCACATGTATGGTGATTTGGTTGTTTTTTTAAGCAACTCAAGCATTTCCTCTCGAAAATCACTAATTTGATGGAGTGGACCTTATGATGAAGACCACATATGATATGTGGAACTTTCCTTACATTGAGTAGGTATTATGAACTTTTTCTTATATATCTTAACCGATTATTGCGAGATCCGTTGTCCGATTATGATAATTATATAACCACTAAAAATGGAAAAATAAAAACTTTTTACAAAAAAAAGATAAACCGACTTCAAAAAGTATAAAATAAATTATTTTATTATTTATATGCGTTACAAACTGATATGTTTGAAGTCGGTGCCAAGCCAAAAAGTTACAATACCGGTCAAATCAGCTTCAAGTCTGAAAATCACAAAACATATCGATACCTACTTACATTGCAAAGGTGAATGAGAATCTATCTGTTACATTTTCACGTCTAAACCACTAATCCAATTTTGATGAAATGTGGTACCCATGTCTATTTATACTCTGATACACGTCTACTTTGTCAATAGTCAGAAAAAGACGGCAAATTAAATAAAAATTATGTATGGTTGACCTTCCATCCAAAATTTGAAATATCGCGCCTTTTTCTACTGAAAAGGTGGGTCCCACACACTCGGTGTGTCTGAGTATAGAAAGATCAATCTAGCCATTGAATTATTTTACACTTCGATATTACACCTTAAATGAAGTAGGATAAATAATTCAAACCGAAGCACGGGATCCGTTCGAGATATGGTTAGTCCGAAAACTAGTAAAAAAGTTTATTAAGAAACATCATAAGACGCATGATTATACTTTCTTTCTGTACTTGAATGAGAACCTACGTGCATTCAATACCGTATTAGAATAGTTCTATAGTATGACGAACAATTCACTGACCAAATACGCCTCGTTCATATTAACTGTTTTGCGATTTTCAGACTTGAAGCTGATTTGACCGGTATTGTAACTTTTTGGCTTGGCACCGACTTCAAACATATCAGTTTGTAACGCATATAAATAATAAAATAATTTATTTTATACTTTTTGAAGTCGGTTTATCTTTTTTTTGTAAAAAGTTTTTTGTTACATAATTACGTCGTCACTTGTTTAGGCCGTAGGAAACATATACTTTATAGTTCGAAGTTAGCCAAACTGCTTCTACCTACAACGCACCCAAAATAGCAATTTAATTTCAATACCAATTTGATGTCAATATCAGTTACTGAATAGGCGCATCCAATCATATACCCGCGAGAGGCAAATTATTTACATTAACACGAGAAACTTTCATTATGATCGTACGTGCTCGCAATGTTCATTCCGTCCATCTGCATTTAGATTTGGGCCATTGTTGCAAAAACGGTGGCGGAATAAATAAAACGGCCTGCCATGTAAATACGGTTTGAGGACTTGTTGTTGAACTGAAGTAAACAACCAACAAACTTATTCGGTGAACAGCTAATTCTAATAATTAAGAATATAGCGTAATTATGAAAAACTAAGAATACAAAAAAAAATCTTGCAAAAAAAAGGTTTATATGGTATTAGTATTATAGGTATGAAGGATTGGCCGCCTGGGACGACGTATCCTATACAAAACAAATTCACGTATAATTTATTTTCTCCTAGTTTTTCTTGCTTTTTTTATTATGGTCTTAAACGGATCATCACCAGAATATTTGTTACACCTTGTATAAGTCTTGGGTATGTCCGTATACTACGTGCAAAAATGAGGGCTCAACGAATGTCATCTCGCTCCAATCTGGAGCAGAGCCCGATTGGGGAAGTACCTCCACCATACACAAAACCACAGCCAAATAGCACTAGACCCTACTCATAGTGTTGTGCTTCTGTCGGTAAGGTTGCCAGAGAGCACAAAGAGGATACAATGTGTTGAAGACACAACGGAGGACCCTCTTGATTCTTTAGCCGTCAACACAGTGAATCCTTTGTATTAAAGGGCCAGCAACTTGCATGTAACACCTCCAGAGTTGCAAGCGTCCATGAGCTACGGTAGCTAGCTGCTTACCATCGGGCGGGCCGTATGCTTGTTTGCCATCGTTGTGGTATAAAAAAAACTTATTAGCTTCTGCTCGCTACTTCACCTGCGCCAGATCCCGCCCACTCGCTTTGAGCCCTCCTATCACCTCCTTAGATAAATAATTGCGGGATATAAAGTATCCCATACCATTTTTTATCCTAATCCATTGAGCTATTTTGGCGCGAAAGCTGAACAACAATCCAAGACATACAAGCTTTTGCATTAATAATGTTAATATTTAGTAAAGATTGTTTTACTTAAAAATCATATCACGGAGAAACGATTGGCACATTAACTTCAAGTTAATTGAGAATTACATATAGGTACCTACTATAATCGTATCGTGTCCTGAAACGATAAACGTAACATTTAAATCTGTAATTTTGGAATGATTCGAATACGTATAAAATTACATCCTCATCAAGCAATTTTAATAATTTCCCGAATTATTAGCCATTTGTTGAACATTTTTACACAATTCCCTTCGGAATTTGGTCGTAAATTAACGTCATGAACGTATTGTAACTCTAGCAATTTCCATCAACAATTCAACAACAATCAAACTAACTTATACACCCTCGTATTACAAAATTATTTATGCTTCGAATGTGAACCTTCATAACTAGTAGGATAGTCTTATTTGCAACAATAATTAGAAAGCGTGATAGCCTGTTTTGGGTTGATATCACTCTTTGATATTATGGACACGTCCGGACGGTTTCGACACTTTATTGTGTCACAGTGTCAGTTTTCCGGAATAAATATTTGCGTCGATGGCAGCCGCTTTCATATGCAAATTCTTTCGGGCCATTAATTCCGAGGGGCTGTAATATAATGCAATAATAAAAACGATTTAGTGCAGTTTTCTACCCTTTCGAGTGCTTACATATGCAATATTTCTGATTATGCCGCCATATTTCATTTCCTATCTCGGATTTATCCAGAGAGTTTTGGGGTAGGTTGTTATGCCATGGTGCACGCAAATTCCAATATATTCGTAAACGGTTACGAACAAAAGATTATAGAAGAGTATAAGAGATAAGCCCTACTAATACAATTATCCATCAGGAAAGGAAATTTGTCCCAATGTTCTAACTGGAGAGATATTAATAACCCTTAACCCATTATTATACTATCAAAGTACACACTCCAAAGAGTCCAAGTCCTATGCGAGATCCTGTTACAGAGAATGTCGAGTGCTGTCAACTGCACATTAAAGGACGAAAAGAGAGGATTTAGAGGAGGGGCGCGGTCATGTGTTGACCAAATAAACGTTTTACGCATGATTTTGGAGCAATTCTCGGAATATACCTACTGGCTACGGACCATCTCGAAGGTAAGGCTATATCAAACACGCACTTCGAAGACCAGATAACCACTTGTCCAAGCAGAGCCCTCCGCTGACAATCTACTGGCAGTTCAGTTAAATAAGAAAAACATAATAATTATGTACTCGAGCCGTTCTTTTCTCTATCACAGATTTCGGTTGTTTTCTCCTATAAAGATAAGGTTTGAGAAAATGTGTTATACCGTCTCTATCTTAAACCGTTACGAGGATACAATGTCATCTCCTTCGAATTATTTCAGAGCTAAACTCCGCCAAGTAAGGAATTCGCATTCTTCCATAGAGTAGTTATGCCTATGATTTTGTCGTAGGCATTTTATTATTCGAACAGAAAGCAACTAGGATAATAGCAAATTTAATGCATAAATAGGTTTCTTGTCCATACATTAAAACACCTTCTGTAAAACTCCGTTGTAAGTCATGTAAGTACAAATAAAAACTTAACTACACAGGTTTTGTTTTTCGGCAATACTTAGCAGAAACAAAAGTTCCTAAAATATCTGAAAAGTTTCGGACAATAATCTTTCAAAACTATAAATTATAATACCCGAGAGAACATATCGACCTGTTTCAGCTGAATAGTTTCCTAAAAGCAAAGAGAAAATTCCCAGTCTTGCTTTATGTATGTTCTAGGTAGGTAGGTACTTAACATGTTTCTATCCTACCTCATCGCTTACCTCCAATACATCCCGCATATCAATCAATATATATAATTTAACGACCTCCTAGCCCAGTCGGTAGTGACCCTGCCTTTGAAGCAGGAGGTCCGGGGTTTGAATCCTGGTCAGGGCATTTATTTGTGCATTATCACAGATATTTGAGTTATGGAAGTTTTCTATGTATTTAAGTGTTTATCCATATTAATCTCTTATATATATCGCCATCTAGTACCCATAACACAAGCTTTATTGAGCTTACTGTGGGCCTAGGTCGATTTGTGTAAAATTGTCCTACGAGTATAATACTCGTATATATATATACTTACATTAAAATTCACTTTCACTAGGTATACAGTATAACTCGCTTAAGACGATTTTGAAGGGATCCAGCCAAAAACGCATCTTAAGCGGGAAAGCGTATTATGCGGGACTGTCCTGCAGAACCTCAAGTTGCAGGGACTGATACAAAATGGCGTATTGTGCGAGAAAACGGTCGGGTTCTACAACATAGGTGCTATTATATTTACAAAGTAACTACACCGTCATGAGACTGATAACCACCAAGCGACACCGTTTTATACCACAACATGCAATGCACTGCTGCATTAACATTATTTAAAATCTGAATTTGCACTGTTTCATGTCAATCTGTTTCGGTCTACTTAGGCTAACTGGGGCTACACAATTACGTAACTTTTTATTAATCATATTTAATTTTAAGAATCTTGCAGCAAATCAAATTATTTTGTTAAATATTTTTTGATTTGCGATTTCTAAGTAGTTACACTACTATATATAAACTGAAAATAGATGTCATACTTCAGAAAAAGTGACCAAACCCTCCGGTGTCCGAGGCCAGATTTGAACTGGCGTCTTCAGCTTTCGCGGCTGACGTCCTGACCACTAGACCACCCGGTCACGGCGGAACTTGACAAATTTTCTCATGTATATGCAATCTCTGAATTTGAAACGGCTAGGCGCCGTTGACCATACTCTAAGGGCATGCGCAGTACTTGCTTGCACCTCCTATCCGAATCACTTACGTGATTCTGGTATAGCGAGAGAGATGGTGCTGCCATCTATGAATCTTGAAGCAAATCAAATTATTTTGTTAAATATTTTTGGATTTGCAATTTTTAAGTAGTTACACTACTATATATAATAGTATGTTTTTAAAATTAAAATGTGTTTCTAACTGTTAATGATGGATTATTGTAATTTGGAAATTTAAGTAGAGGACACAATGCACGTAAGAAAGTATACGAGTATCAAACTTTTGTGTACTTCTTTTTCAAATAGTCAGATTTGGTTTTGATAAGTTTTCTTATCATCATCATCAGCCTGTATTGGTCCACTGCTGGACATAGGCCTCTCCCATGGCACGCCACTGAGCTCGATCTTCAGCTCTCCTCTTCCAATCTGTACCCTGTAGTTTTCTTATAGAACAGCGCATGTATATGTATTTTTAAATTTTGATGTAATATTGTTTTGAAATAATAAGTATAGATAAATTAACGAGAGCATGGAATTGCATATGTAGTAGTATTGTATGTTTACAGGCATTCTATATTTGAATTTTCTATTTTCTCGTACTATCAGCATAAAAAGAGGTTTGTTATATATTGAAGAAGTAAATACCAAAATAATGTCAGTGTCAAATTGTGTATATTATTTACGTTGTGCATATATTTTTTCGTCTGATTTTATTGTATTCTCACAATTATCAGAATAATTTTGTGTCAGCCCGTACGACTAAGTGTAAGTTACATAATTTTCAAAAAATATGGCAGTGAGTAATTTTGGTCCGATTGAGAGTCAAAGTAAGCAAATTATTTTTAACTGTTATAAATATTTTGAACTTGAACTGAAGAAAAATTTAAATTCCCCTTACACCGCTGCCCAGTTAGTTGAAAAAGCTACAGGTGTTTGTCTCTCTACTGTTTATAACATTGTCTGAGAGCAATAGTGAGAAATTCGCAACAAGAAAGAAATTCACCTCTCCGAGAAATAAAAAGTTACGTACTTGTCCGTCATCAGCAATAGACGATTTTGATCAGGAAGTCATCCGGAGAACTATATACAATTTTCATCTGTCCCATAAGCAATTTCCAACCTTAAAGGCACTCCACTCTGTGTTAAAATCCGATATAGATTACAAATTTGGCATTTCCACCTTACGAAAACAAATACAAAAATTAGGATTTAAATGGAAAAAGACCGAGGACAACCGGAAAATAGTAATGGAAAGACACAACATACGACTGCTAAGAATAAATTACCTTACCAAAATTGCGGAATATCGGTCTGAAGATAGACCACTAGTTTATACTGATGAAACCTACATCCACACTTCACATGTGTCCGGAGAGGCTTGGACCAATGGAACAGAATTTGGTGTAAAAAAACAAATCAGTACAGGCCAGCGGTTAATAATAGTCCACGCAGGAGGAAAAGATGGTTTTATTCCCAACGCTTTGTTAATGTTTAAGGCAAACCAAAAAACGGGAGATTACCATGACCAGATGAACTTTGTCAACTACGAAAAATGGTTAAAAGAAAAATTGATACCGAACCTTAAACCGAATAGCGTACATATCGTAGATAATGCGTCCTATCACAACAAACTTTTGAATCGTGCTCCAACGTCAAATTCTCATAAACAAGAAATGATGGATTGGTTGACAGAACACAACATTTCGTATAGCCCGTTGATGTACAAAACCAGTTTGTATGATTTAATTAAACAAAATAAAGAGCGGTTTCGTGAGTACAGTCGGTTCCCCAACATAAGTATCCACTCTCCCATACAACTTTGTATGGCAATGTGGGTACTTAAGTTGGGGAACCCACCGTACCACATAGATGCAATTTTAAAAGAACATGGCCACTCCGTTTTACGATTGCCACCGTATCACCCGACATTCAATCCGATCGAAAATATTTGGTCCATGGTAAAAGGATATGTAGCGAAAAGAAACGTTTCATTAAACATGCAAGGCATTATGAGTTTAGCAACTGAACGAATGAATACTATTACTGCTGAGGACTGGGAAAATATTTGTCGCCATGTCGAAAGTGAAGAAAATAAATATCGATGTCAGGAAGGGGAAATGGATCGAATTTCAAACAATCTTATTATCAATACTTGTGACAGCTCAGATGAAGAACATGATAGCGACTAAAAGCAAAAAACAGAGGACTACTACTTATTCCATTTCTTAAGGGTATGTAATTTTATTAAATTAAGAGAAAATTATTCTCCTTTTATTGCAAACGGTACAACCACTACAAATGCAATTCCATGATCTCGATAATTCATCTATACCCTCGAGTTTCTTGCCGGTTATAATTCTTCTCGGGTCAGAGGTGTAGGGTTAGAAACGGTGTAGTTCGGTGACGGTCTTTTTTTATCTTTTACTTTGATAAATTATCTGACGTGTAAATGTGCCCTTGTGGCCTACTTACTCAATAAATGTTGAGTTTGAGCTTGATCCCTAACACCATCAGCGTAATTTTAAAATACAGGCGTGACTTAAAAAAAGCAATTTATATGCCAAAGTACTATTTATGTAGGAGTTTTATGATTCTAGTCGTATAACGAAAATATAAAGTAAACACATAGAGTGCCAAGATGCCGCGTAGCGGGCTCTCTGTCCGTGGTATCTTTCGTCTGGTCTGACAGAAAGTGTTAAAAGAAAAGCTGCTTTAATAATCGTTTTAACTCTATCAATGCTGTCCTAATATTCAGTCACCCGTAACTCAATTGATGTTTGAGTTATCATCGCTTTCTTTAGGGACTTTTAAATGTTCCATCTTTCGTTCAAGATCTGTGTTGTGTGCAGACCGGATTACCACGTCGAACCAAGCAGCGCTGACCCGCTGTACCATTTACCAGGTCATGTAGGGAGATGAATAAAAACACTTCTTTAGAATTGTAAAACATTTGAGCAGTGTAGTTGCAGGTGTTTCCCCGCTGGGAGTAGTTGTTGAAGTGAGCGGTGAGAAGTGAATGAGCAACGAGTATGTGTGTGTGGTGTCGTCCGCTGCTCCTCTTATGATGGGGGCAGGGGTTGGAGTGCCCGCATTTCTGCTATGACTCCTGTGTCATGTCGCATCCCACTGCGGTGGGATGGTCGCTCGTCGTCGTTTCGAGGACGACTTGACGTCTGGTGTGGCCGCGGCGGGCCCGATGGCCCTGCCGCAGCGGTGGTGTCAGGTGCGGTCCGCGGCGGGCCCAATGGCCCAGCCGCGGTGATGTCATCTGCTTCGTGTCTTAGCCCTGGCGTGCCGCGGCGGGCCCGGTGGCCCAGCCGCGGCGGCGGTGTCCGCGGCGGGCCCGATGGCCCAGCCGCGGTGATGTCATCTGCTTCGACGCGAGTCCCGGCGTGCCGCGGCGGGCCCAATGGCCCAGCCGCGGCGGGCCTGGTGGCCCAGCCGCGGTGATGTCATCTGCTTCTAGTCCCGGCGAGCCGCGGCGGGCCCGATGGCCGGGCCGCGGCGGCGGTGTCCGCGGCGGACCCGATGGCCCAGCCGCGGTGCTGGCGTCTGCTGCTATCCGAGGTGTAGCAGGGCCCGTGGTAGAGCCCGGGCCCTGCGCTCGGGAGGCCTGATGTAGTGGGGCGCGATGTTCTGGAGGTGTTCATAGCCAGAGTTGTCCGCGCGGTCAAACATGACCCGCGCGAGTCTGACTACGAACTGCTCCAGGCCCTCCCACTGTAGTTCTTCGGCGATGGTGGCGTTCCTCTTGCGTCTCGGTGCCTTGGTGAGGATGCGTAGCGCCATCGTCTCTTGCCGTCTTAGCTTCTCCTTGTTTGTCCTGCAACAGAAAGAATACCAGGCAGGTGTGGCGTAGGTAAGTCGTGTTCGAACGTAAGCTTTGTACAGTCCGAGTTTGGTCCGTACAGGGAGCTTACTGTTGAACACGGGGTATAATTTCGTGCGGGCGGTCAGGGCTCTGCGGCGTGTTTCCGCGGCGTGCTGCGTCATCGTGAGCCTTTTGTCGATGGTGACCCCCAGATATTTCACTGTGGGCGACCACACAAGAGGCTGACCTAAGAGAGAAGGAGGAGGAGGCAGTTTAATGGCATTAGTAATAATAATGGCTTGCGTCTTGCCCACGTTGACTGATAGTCTCCATTTGGAGAGCCAGGAAGAGCGTCGAGCGTCGGCTGGATCTTCTGGACTGCGTGTGCAATCTTGAATGACGACGTGTAGTAGGCGGCATCGTCCGCGAAGAGGGCGAGCTTGGCGTCGCCAACGACTGGTATGTCGTCGGTGTAGCGAGCGTAGCAGGCCGGTGACAGGCAGCTCCCTTGTGGAATGCCCGCTCTGATGGGGCGTTCAAGGGAGTGGGCGCCCTCCACTTGGACGTGGAAGCGTCGGTCTGCCAGGAAGGATGCCAATGTTCTCACGATGCGTCGGGGAGCTGTGGACAGAGAAAGTTTGTAGATTAGACCGTCGTGCCAGACTCTGTCGAAAGCGTTCTCCATGTCTAGAAACACTGCCACGGTGTGTTCCTTTTTGTTGGTGGCTTGTCCCATGTGATGTAGCACTCGCGTTAGCTGCGTGGTGGTCGAGTGCTGGGCTCTGAACCCGTGTTGCTCCGGCCTAGGAGCGATGTGCGGTGTGAGATGCCGGAGCAGCAACCTCTCGAATACTTTCGAGAGGTTGCTGAGCAGTGTGATGGGCCGATAGTTCTCGGCCTTTCTTCTGTCCTTCCCAGGTTTGGGTAGGACGATGACTCGTCCAGTCTTCCAGGCGGTCGGGAAGTGACCCGAACGCATTATTCCGTTGAACAGGCGTGCCACCGCCGCTAAGGTGTTTAGCGGCAGGTGACGAAGCGCCATGTTCGGAATGTCGTCCGGGCCCGGCGCCTTCCTTGGGTTGCAGTGTCGCCTGATGGTTGTCTGGACCTGTGAAGGAGAAAAGTAGATCGGGTCATCGTGTGGTTGGATTGGCGTGCTGAGGTATTCCTGCACGCGCTCCACGATGTCGGCCGAGTGTAGCGGGTTTGAGTCGGGGTTCGGTCTGAATTGGTGTTCGAGACTGAGGGCGAGAATCTCTGCCCGGTCCCGAGCTCCGTATTTCAGCTTTCCGTCCGCTCCCTCTAGCGGTCGTATCGGCTCCGGTGTAGTGCTGAGTTGCTTGCATAACCTGTGAATAGAGGGTACATTATCAGTTATACTGTCAATGTGTTCTTCCCAGCTTTGGGCGCGATAGTTGCTGAGTTTTTCCCTTAGCAGTTGTTCTAGGCGGTTGAGCTCTGTCTTGACCGACTGAGCCCTTAGCCTTTGCCACTGCTTCCTGTACCAACGCTTTTTCTCCAAGAGGGCCTGTAGTGGCCTGGGGAGAGGTTTGCGCCGATCGGTGTATGGGACCGTGTGCGCTGCTCCGTTGAGGGCTGCCTTGATGTCCTTGGTGATTGTGTCGGTTGCTGCGTCGACTTCTGCTGCGGTAGAGATGGGACCTGTGCGGGGAGTGTTTACCAGTGTTTCTGCGAACGCTTCCCAGTCGTAGCGGCGGCTGGGACCTCTGGTGAGCCTCGTGGTTGGCACGTCGGCGATAGTCAGCAGCACTGGGCGGTGGTCTGACGTGAGATCATACAATACCTCGTGGCGCATGACAGCATTGACTCCGCGAGAGATCGCAAAGTCAATGGTGGTACCCCTGCGCCACATGTCGTTGAAGTGGTAGTGTGTGGGCTCGTAGGGCCCCTCCGCTGTTAGTTCGAGCTCTTCCACGGCTTCGTAGATGCGCCTGCCCGGCTGTGAGTAGGCGGAGGAATTCCAGGCGGGATGCTCGGCGTTGAAATCTCCGGCCAGGATGGTCGGCACGGGGGAGTCCACTATGAGCGCCTGGAGGTCGTTGCGGATGTCGGTGGCGTCGCAGTATCCGCAGGGTCTGTAAATAGCAAACAAACGCAGATCATGTCCGACTAGTTTGATATCTACCCCATAGGCGGAGAGGGTAGTCGGCTGCGGCGGCGGGTCCACCAGTTGGTGGATGATCGTCCTCTTCACTAGGACGGCTAGTCCTCTCCATGTGTGTGCGTTGAGAGGGTTCGCCTGGTCTAGGCGGTAGACCTGGTATCCGTTGATGTTGAGATGCTGCGAGAGCTTCAGAATCGTCTCGCAGATGAGCATGATGTCGATGTTCTGGCTGTGGAGAAAATGACGGAGCTCGTTCGTTTTTCCCGTTAGGGAATTCGCGTTCCAATATACAATTCGTAACTCTTTCTCTTTTAGGCCGTAAAAGATCGAGAGTGGCTTGCGAGCAAACTACTTACAGTTGCTGCTGTGGAGGTGGTCCGGCTTGGAACTAGCCAGACTTGGAGAGTTTGGAGACGGCCTCTGTAAACTGCTCCACGGCCGCGGCGAGCGCGGTGGTAATGTTTGTTAGCTGCTGTGCTAACGCGTGCTGCTGGTTGTTTACCGGGTCCGTTGCGAGCGTAGGCTCGCTGCGGGGCCGCTGCGGCCTCTGGGTGCGTGGCTGTTGCTGCTGCTGCTGCTGTTGTCGCCTCTGTCCTCTTGTCCGAGGCCTGGGAGGGTTCCCAGGCGCCATGAGAGAGCCCTGAGCTGAGTCCTCTACCTGGTTCGGCGTGTCCGATGCTCTGGTAGCAGGTCCGCGGCGCTGGCGTTGGCGGCGGGAGAGAGACCTAGTTCCCGCTTGCCAGTTGCGCAGCTCCTGTAGGTAGACCGGGCACTGTTTGTGGTTGGCTGGGTGGTCCCCCCAACAGTTACCACAGAGTGCTGGCTCGTCCTTGGGGTGCGTGCAGGCGTGCGACCAGTGGCTGCCTGCGCAACTTACGCAGACGGTTGGTCGGTGGCAGCCAAGTGATGAGTGGCGGAAGCCCTGGCAGCGATGGCATTGCGGGGGCCCGCGTTTGCCTCGCCAGGGCTCCACCCGGATCTTCTCCGTGATGTGGCCGAGCTCGGTGATGTCCATGAAGCCCGGGTTCTCCTTCTCCGTCCCGAACAGCTTCACGAAGAACACGCTGCCTCCTCGTCCTCGACCTATGGAGATGAGCTTTACGTGGTCTACCTTGTATCCGAGGGCGGCGCAGCCCTCAGTGATAGACTGGGTGGTGGTACTTGCGGGAAGACCGCGGATAGCGGCCTTCAGTGGTAGTTGTGACTTCTTCCGGTGCTGGACAAACTTGATGCGTTTGTCCTTCTCGTGTGCCTCCTTCAGGTAGCCGATGACGTCCCTGTATTCCTCCCCGGTCCTGGGGAGGAACATGACGCCGTCGGGAGTCAGCGTCTGAGTCCGGGCCTTGTACCCGAGCTGAGCCTCGATGGTCTTGAGGTGCTGCTCGTAGTCCGGGAATACCTCGACCGAGATCGTGGGCGGCTGGCCCGTGATGGCGGGGGCTCCGGTGTCGGCTTCTGTGGGAAGAGAGGGATCGGCATTAGCGCTGCGTTTACGAGATGTGGACGGTTTTGGCGGGGGGGGACTTGATGGCTTGCGCGTAGGTGTTTCTCGGTGCGGGGTTGGTGGCCTTCTTCTTGAATCCCGTGGCTGCGGTTGGTGTTGCAGCGCTGTCCTTTGCCACGGCTCGTCCTGATGTCGCTGGCTGCTGGGGTTCCTGTGGGCAGGCAACGGGGTGAGGGGGCCCGTGGGACACGGGGGAAATGCGGTTGCATTCCCGTTTTCCCTCCTGTCCCGGCGGGCTGTCCTAATCTCGTTGCCTCTTCTGAAGGCGCGAGTTGGTATGCGCCTGCAGGGTTGAGAGTAGTGCCGCCTCGAGTGAATCGAGTGAGTCCTCGGGTAGCAATCCTCGAGTCACTCGCTTGAGTTTCTCAAAGATTGCCACCCAGGAAGCCAGGTCCAACGCGAGGTCGGCCGAGTCGTGGGTCGACTCGAGGCGTCGGCGTCGAAGTGGTCTGGCCGGCGTGGTGTTTGCGCCGGCCCGGCGCTGCGGTGGTGGTGGGGGTGACCTCGCGCAACGTGGTGGTAAATCACCACTTGGTGTTGAGAAAACATCACGTGGTGATTTTTCGCCGTCTCCCTGGTCCATGCCCACGTCCGCGGGCGATTCGGAGTCGCTGCTGTCCTCGTCGTCTGATCCGGACGGGGGCTTCTTCACGGGGCCGTCATCGGTCCCGCTTTCAGATTCGAGATCTGAGTCCGAGACCTCCGACCCCGTGTAGCTGCCCCTGGCCGGCAGACGCCTGCGTGGAGAGCCGCGCTCCGCCTCGCCCTCGGATGCGTTGGCATCGACCAGGGCGTCGGCGTTCACGTTGGCTGCTAGGTCCTCCTCCGGCGGCGTCGGTGTCCTCTTCTTTGGCGGCGTGCGTTGCGTCATGGTGGCCATGTCTGCAGTCGTCGGTGGTCGGCTATGTAATGATAGCACAACAGCGCGGATACGGCTAGGGGGCGTGGTCACTTGAGAGCGAGCTCAGAGCGCGTGCGTTCCCTGCGGTGTCGCGGCGACGACTGTGAGTTGTGGAGCCTGTTTGTTCCAGCAACGAGTACGATTTTTTTTTTTTTTTTTGAGCCTGACTTGGGCTTTATGCTTCTGGAGCGCTAAAGCGGGCGGACTGTTTGGTGGGATGGTTGCCGGGGGAAAATCCAGGACCCTTCCGCGACCTAACATGACGAGTTTGATACGCTGGAATGCTCCTACCGAGCTTGCGCTTCCAGCGAGATCAGTTGAAGCGAGTTCAACCTGATCTGGGTGAGAAGAACCGAGCGGCCCCTAATCAGTGACTTCCGTGTTAAGAGTCCGAGGGGGGGAGGGTTGGGAATGTAGTTCGCAGCCTTCCTAACTAGCGGATTACTACTGTGCGGAGCGTTGTCAAAATAACGCCGGGCAGTCTGCTTAAAGAAACCATAAAGGGAGTCAAGCCCCGCGTCATGGTGCAAACTGAGGGTCGTCTGGTACCACGGGGCCCCAGTCGCCCTACGGAGGAAACGATTCTGAACGACCTGAAGCGGCTCGAGACTTGACATACCCACGTGGGTAAAAACCACACTTGAGTATGCCATGATTGGACGAACACAAGTCTTGTAGAGTGTCAGCTTATTTCTAAGTGACATTTTACTAAACTTGTTAATCATCGGCCCTAGCCTTCCTAATACGAACAGCGCTCTGTTGCGTACCCTACGGATGTGGCTTTTGAAAGTCATACGACGGTCGAGAGTGACGCCTAGATATTTGACCTCGTTAACCCACGGAATGGGCTGGTCAAAAAGCCGGACCGGAGCCACCTTCCTGCCTGTCGGACCTATGGCAGTAGGGTGGAAGATAATCGCTGCGCTCTTGTCCGGATTGACTTCAATACGCCAAAGACGAAACCATTGACCTAAGCCATTGATTGCCTCTTGGAGGTATTTCCGAACAAGAATGTAGCGATTGTGCGTCGTAAAGAGCGCGGTGTCGTCCGCGAACAACCCTAGTTCGACACGCGGGTGCCTAGGAATATCGTTCGTGAACAACGAATAGAGTGTAGGCGAGAGGACGGAGCCTTGCGGGACTCCTGCCCTAATAGGATGTGGAGGTGAAAGCGTTCCCTCCAGTCGGTAGCAAAAGCTTCTGTCCGTAAGGAAATCTCGTATTATGAGTACGAGTCTGTCCGGCATACCGATCTGATATAACTTGTATATCAACCCGTTATGCCAGACCTTGTCGAAGGCTTTCGCCACGTCAAGAAAGATCGCTCCCGTCTTCAACCCTGTTCAACGCTAGAAGCCGTCCAGCACGTGCTCCGTGATGCGGTGCACCTGTTGGACGCACGAGTGTCCGGCACGAAAGCCGAACTGCTCGTCCGTGATAATTGAATTCTCAGTCGTGAACCTGAGAATCCGAGCGAGGATGATTCGCTCATACAGCTTAGCAAGCGAGCTGAGTAAGCTGATGGGCCTGTAAGAGGCTGGCGAGGCCCGGGGATTGCCGGGCTTCGCTATTCCGATGACCGTGGCACGTTTCCACGCGGCTGGAAAGTGACTATTGGACAGGGCGGCATTGAAGATGCCGACCAGAATGAGTAAGAGATGTTCGGGCAGAAGTCTCAGCATGCGGTTGGAGATGCCATCCGCACCCGGGGACTTCCTTACTCGAAGATACCTTACTCGATCGTGGACTTCCTTAACCGACACCGGTACGAGAGGTGAAGTTACGGGGAGACGCGATCTCCTGTCCACCTCAGAATTTACCCTCTCGACATGGGCTTCATCGGCAGGCAGGAGGCTGGGCGAACATTGAGACTCTAAACTATTGGCGAGACATTCTGCTTTCTCGTCGTCCTCGAGTGCGCGGGTTGGACTACCGGGGCATTCCAAAGGGGGGATAGTCCAGACGGTATCTGATTTGAGAGATCTAGCTAGTTTCCAGTAAGCCTGGTGACTAGGCTTTATCTCCCCCATCAGATCCCTAAAAGAGTTCTCCCGAAATTCAGCAATTCGCTGTTTGGACTCGTGACACAAGCCCCTCAGGATTTGACGATTTTCGGGGGAAGGCCAGTTAGAGTAGGTCCTAATGGCGCGATTTTTCCTAGTCAGCAACTCTCTCAGTTCCCTAGGCAGGGGGCGGCGTTGGATTTCCTCGGCCGACACCTCCCTAGAGGCTTCGCTTTTGACAGCGTTGCGTAGTTGGTGAATAGGTCGATCGCTTGGTCAGTCTGTTGAGTTGTGATAATAATGTCAGGTATGTCTCTAAGTATGGGGGCGTCTGTCTTTAGGAGACCTTGTTGCACCTTGTCCCAGTCCACGAGTGTCCTGGTAGGAGGGGCTTGATCGGGGTGAGGGCCCAGTCGCAAGAGGACCGGCCTATGATCTGAAGTTAATTCGTCTAGCACTTCTATAGAACGCAGAGTGAGCGCTACGTTCTTTAGAAGGGCTACGTCAAGTATGTCTGGTCGGTGTCCTTCAGTATGGGGGTAGTGGGTTGCTTCAAGGGGAGGGAGGATATCGAAAGGGAGGCTTTCGATCAACAGACGATTGAGCAGCCTACCGTTGGGGTTAGTCGCGACGCATCCCCAGTCGACGTGTTTGCTATTTAGGTCCCCGGCCACGATGACCGAGGGGCCTAGGGCTGCTAAAATATCTAGGTCAGTCTGTAGTATGTTAAGTGATGGAGAGATGTAGGCTGACGCAATCGATATGGGGGGATGACCGTCCATCGATATGCGGCAGACCGACACTTCCATATTTGTCAGTGGAGGGGGGTTGAGAGAGATGCAATGTAGGAAACTTTTATAGAAGATGCAAGTGCCCCCGCGGGCCCTACCAATCCTATCGTTTCTAATCTGAGTGTAACCAGGGACGCGGAAACATTGCATAAACGGTTTATAGAATGTTTCCTGTACTAGGAAGATGTCGACGGAATGATCGCGCAGAAAGAGTGTAATCTCATCCTTCATTCGGCTTAGGCCATCGGCGTTATAAAAACCGATGGTTAGCGAACTGGGTTTAAGCTTGAGGCAACTATTATTCATTCTGGTGGAGAGCGACTTGACGGCCTAACACTGAGGCGAAGAAGTAATTGCTAGCGTTTGCTATATAAGCCTCATATTCCCTCTGCTCCTGGGGAGAGAGGGTCTTTGAGGCCAGTATAGAAACTGGGAGGGGACCTGGGGCAGGCCGGCCTGCTTGAGGTGCGGGGGTACCTCGGGCAACGGGGCCCCCCTGGGACGAGGGCACTGAGGGTGCCGGAGAGGGTGCTGCGACCGCAGAGGGCGGCGGTTTCCTATTGGCAAGCCCTAATCCTACAGCCTTAAGGGCGGGGAACTCTTGTGCGCTAGTGGTCTGAGGAGCCACCTAAGTCTTGCCTGACCTGCGCGCGTCAGGTTGCGAGGGCTTCGGTTTGCCGGAGGTGTCCTTCCGCTTTGGAGCACAGGGGCAGCCTCCCCAGTTGGCGGTATGCCCATGGGGAAGTTTGCGCTCCAAGCAGTTGACACACCGCCGGCCTACCGGGTCCTTGCAACCCTTCGGACGCGGGCAGTTGCGAGACGAGTGGTCGCCAGCACACTTGACGCAGCGGGGGGGAGAGTTACAGCCACGTTGTGTAGGAGAGGTACAGTTTCAAACAAGATTTACTTACAGAAAATATGGCTCTTGAAAATTTGTAACCGGCCAGTCTTATAACTGACTAAAGTCGAATAAAACTGACCGAGAAACTGCTATAAGAGTCGTTGTTACAACACTATTGTGGGGCCATTTTTGGGGCTGATTGTGTATCCCGTTCTTTAGTACATATCGGTGAAAACGAGTATTAAAGTTGCTACACCACGTTGACTAAGCAAACTCCCTTGGAAATTTGTATTATTCGTGTTTTCTTCGTAAAGCAGCGTGTTTAAATATGGAAAATGAAGTGTACTAATTTTTCCTTAAGAGCTTGTAACAAGAATAAATGTCGTCGTGAACAAGATATTGGTCTTAAGCTTTGAAGAGAAACTGAAGTGTTTACCGATATTTGATCCCTTATTTATGAATATTAAGGTTTTATATATCAACTGAAGAACAAATCAAATTATTTTTTAATAAATATTTTGATTTGATTTTTGGTCAAGTGGTAAAGGCGTCTGCCGCGAATGCAAAAGACGCTGGTTCGATCCCAGCCCTGGGCACCGGAGGCCTAGGTCACTTTTTCCTTTGTTTATGACATCTATATAAGTTTATTTTTTATATATCATCGATTGAGGCCGGGGTTCGCTTGGTAACCTAATCCCATGAATTGGCGAAGGCACTAGTTTTTACGAAAACGACTGCCTTCTGACCTTCCAAACCAGAGGAGAATCTAGGCCTTATTGGGATTAGGTCCGGTTTCCTCACGATGTTTTCTCTCACCGAAAATCCAGACTACATTCTTACTTAAAGACAATTTCAGAATTAAATTAAATGATATAAATTATATTAATTAAATTTTCTCGCATATGAATTATTCCCGGCGAAATTATTTTGTATCATTTTAACGAGACGATTCTTACGAATTTTTATTCAAATAATGATTTTATTCTTGAGTGCCCAACACTGGGCTCACTGTGTACACAAAGCAATGAAAGACATAAAAATAAATATCATGCGCATGTTAATCCTCTGGGGTTTCTACGGTAACTGCTTACCATCAGGCGCGCCGTAAGCTTGTTTGCAGCCGTAAAAAAAAACCAGCCAAGTGCGAGTCGGACTCGCGCACCGAGGGTTCCGTACAAACCTTTACAACTTAAAGGTACCTATTATAGACCTGAGTATTTGATATGAATTTCAATTTAATACCTCTACGCGTTTACGAGGAAAAATGTAGTAAGTTTAAAATTTAAAAAAAAAATTTTGTATGATTTTACTAAAAATGTCTACTTTTCGTAACTTTTCCTTTGTCTGTGCTATATAAAGTTTCTTCGTGCCAAGTTTCAAGTTTCTGAGTTTACGGGAAGTACCCTTTAGGTTTTGAGTTTCTTGCGAGTACTCAGTTTCGAAATATTTTAAATTGCTATTTCTTTTGATTGCGTTGACATACAAGTTTGGTTTTGCTACATCTGAAAGGCCCTATAACCCTGAGTATTTGACATGAATTTCAATTTAATACCTCCATGCGTTTACGAGGAAAAAGGTAGTAAGTTTAAAATTAAAAAAATACATTTTTTGTATGATTTTACTAAAAATGTCTACTTTTTGTAATTTTTCCATTGTCTATGCTACATGACGTTGCTTCGTGCCAAATTTCAAGTTTCTGAGTTCACGGGAAGTACCCCGTAGGTTTTGCAAATGCCGAAAAACTCTAAAATTTGCAGCATAAACGACTGTATCTTTTGATTACGTTGGTTTTTAAGTTTGATTTTTTTACATCTCCAAGGGACAATAGACCTGAGTATTTGATATAAATTTCAGCTTGATACCTCCACGCGTTCCTGAGAAAATTGGTCTTGACAGACAGACAGACAAACAGACAGAAAGCAAACAAAGTGATCCTATAAGGGTTCCGTTTTTTCCTTTCGAGGTACGGAACCCTAAAAAGAATAAAGGCAATGACAATTGTGTGACGTCAAGAGCCGTTATTTGTAGTTGTAAATACATAAAGGTTAAGCTAGGGATATACATACGTACTACCGTCGAATCTAAGTATAAATACTTAATAATCTGTCGGATGTTTGAACAGGACAAGGATGTGCCTGAGGCCAGATAAATATCTGTCACCAGAGGGCGGACACATCCTCTAATTGATACCTTTCCAATGAAAGGTGGGGTACGAATTTGGCCATCGGAAGCATTCGCCAAATACTTATACGGCGAAAGATACGTACAGTCGCCATCAGATATATCGGAGCGGCCAAGGTGGTCACAAATACCTGAACAACGCCCCTATTGTGAAGGCGATAAAGCGCATGTTCAGATATTTTTGGGTACCTTGGCCGCTCCGATATATCTGATGGCGACTGTACCTTCATACTTGTATCACTTCTATCTAGATGACAGATAAATAGGATTTGCTCATAAGAAATTGTTTGGCAAAACTAGGTGCTTGAACTTGAACGTGAACATAACGGAGAAAGACAAGTCATTTGATTGATCAATTAATTACATACTTGCATTTTAATTGAGGAACGGGACATTAACATTTCATAATAGGTAAAACCTGACCAGAAATATATGATTATTGTCAAGAGGGCGCTATTATTCTCATTTATACGGCAACAGTTCAATATAGTCATAGAGCGTACTATACTCTATGGTATGGTGACATCTTGATTTGTTTACCTGTCATCTCTGATATTAATTTGAAAATGTTTCACAGCGAAATAGTTTCATTTCCCGAGCGTATTATTTACAGCAGTTTATTATATACACTATTTACCATGTTCCGCTCTTGACTGTGGATAATTTTGGGATTTTTTTGTCGTTTATTATTTAATATTCAGCACTTTATTCAAGTAAACCGCGTCAACAAAACTGACAACAATGACAGCCTATCATCCTGTCATTAAAATTATTGCCAGTGTAAGAAATTAGTTCCAATGAAATTCCGCAACATGGCGCATGATCATATATTTCTGGTCAGACTTGACAACCGTAAATGTAGTACTAATTTGATAAAGTACAGTTTTAAGACGGTGCTGATTATAGAACGTCATAACTTATATTTTCTATAAACCCTTTTTTCTATTTTCATCTAGCATTTCATAACTTTACGAAATTCAACAAAACATCACAAGAGTTCCAACACAGATACAAGCTGTTACAGTACAAAATGCTTAGTAACGACCAAAAATTGCGATCCAGGAATTTCCCGTCTCAGAGAGATTCGGAAAAATCTCTGGCTGCCTCGGGCGAGCCGGCCGGCAAGCAAATTGAAGTATTGAGTGCGCTCTTCACTGCCAGACGGTTGGCTAATGCACTATCTGCTTATATGTATAGCTTTGCGACGTACCATATAATTTGATACATGTCATTATTTTAAAACTTGGGTACCTACATTTATTTATTTCTACTGGTCTTCTGAACCTGACGCACAAAAATTATGATACCTGCGGGCAAACAACCACTTCACATTTTCTAACTGCGCTGGTATATTGCACTAAGTACATGCCTGCATTTAGTGTTGATTATTCACTTAGAATTTTGACTGAACCACGATATTTGATATTTAATGATGATATTTTGCACGATCCACGATGTTTGATGATGATGAATAATATTTTTGCACGTTTAAACTCATACATATAAGTCATAGGTATGTGTATGGGTATGGGTGGGTCAAAAAGTCGTGGTTTTAAGCCTCGGTCGTGCCATATAGAGTAAAACAAAAACGTTTTAGAAATAAATACGAAAAAATTACCAAAAATGTGAGCAGTACCCGTATCAACGTACAATCTCGATTTGGTATATACACAGACAGACCCATCCCGCTTTTATCAACTTTTATAACATGCCATAATAATGCAATCCGTGAAATTTGTTTAAACTAGGTACCTCTAGCTATATGAATTCATTATCTTGGGTTAAGACAGCGTGCAATTTTATTAAATTGTCTTTATTAAAAAACAGAAGCTTAATCAAAGCTCAAAGTTAAGTAGAATACCTACCCCGTAGTCCAACATTTTTACCTCGGTTTATCCGTCAAAATATGAAATATCCATTAGCGGCCATAATTGGAAAATGGTCTGCGTTTGTTTTGGAGTGAACTCGGTACAAGTGGGGCGACCTGGGGAGCTATACTGACGGCGAATGCACGCTGTTCTAACGCTAGGAAGAACCAGTATAAGGAGCTCTACTCTACAGCGCAATAAATCGCATGCGATTTTATGAAGATACATTGTCAACTATTTATTCAAACAAATGCCGCAATGCATTGTAAATCTTTTTTTTTATGACATAGGGGGCAAACAAGTAGACGAATCGCCTGATGGTGAGGAATTACCGCCGCCCAAGGACGCCCGCAACACCAGGGGGGTCACAAGCGCGTTACCGGCTTTTAACATGGGAATACGCTCTTTTCTTGAAGGTCATATCGGTCGGGAAATACCGCAGACGACAGTTCATTCCGCAGTTTTGTTGTGCGAGGCAGGAATTTTCTGGAAAAACGCACAGTTGAGGACTGCCAACCATCTAAGTGGTGATGATGGAAATGCTGTCGCGTAGGAGGGTGGCGGAAAGAGGCGGCAGGGATTAATCCGAACAATTCTTCCCTCCGGTCATAGGTGCCTACCCCTCATGCAGCACAGCTCACTTATGATTATTGAATTGATGACTTTAAGCCAATCAATTAAGGTTCAAAGTTTAAAACCCGCGAGCGTACGTCAGAACGAGATTAGAATTAGAACCAAAGAAGTTTGCACCTAGAAACCGGAAAGCACGCAGAAATTTAACCTGCGAAAGGCAGTCATTTCTTGACGATACGTAGGAATTACCGCCCTTTCCGTTGTCACCGGTCTCAAGGTCAGGTTACACCGGCTGGCCAGACATTCGCCTGTTCTCGCTCAGTCAATGAAGACACACGACCTGGATCGGATATCGACTGACCTTCCGAGGCTGATTTTCATAATCCCCGATGGAATCGCGGCGGAAACGGCCCATTTCCATGGATATAAAAATAAGCTGAGGACTGTTTATGTTGACGATAATGATAAAAATAATTTATTTGAGACCTGATGGGATTTATCCAAATTTATATATTTTATTTTTATTTTTTATTTTTATTTATTTGGAAAGCAAACAGAAATAAGTGAGCAAGAGATAAGGTTTCTAGTACACAATAAAAACATTCACTTATTCCCTTAACAGCTCTCACTAAGCCATATATCAACAGAGGTATTACTACACTTAACTTATTAACTACAGTTATCATATCACTAATAATAATACTACGGGGAGTGCATACTTAAAGTGTGGGAAAAAGTACAAGAAGAAATAATAGTCACTAAGCCAAATATTTTACACAGATTTAGATGTATCAATACTTTAACAATCAATTGCCAATTTTAACATTTTTTCCTTGAATTGATGTCTATTACAGTGAAATATGTCGACTGAAACCCAAGACTTATTGTATGTTTCACAAATTCGGTGTAAAGGTGCGCGAGAGCCGGCGTGGGTCGAGGCGAACGGGATGGCGAACGAGGCGAGGGAATGCAGTGAGCGCCAGCGCGCAGGGACTCTAAAGCCCAGTTGCTCAAGAAGCTCAGTACTTTTGTAATACCCTCTACAAATATTGAATAGGATTGTCGCATCGGTCATTTTACGCCTGGCCTCAAGAGATGGAAGATTGTATTTTTTAAGAAGATCAATGTAAGACATTCTTTTACCCGTAAGTCTGCGGTGCATTGACCTCAGGAATCGTTTTTGCACCATTTCAATGGCCCTTGTATACTTATCATATATGGGGTTCCATACTACTGACGCATACTCGAGATGTGGTCTTACAAGTGCTTTATAAAGCATTAGGTATGTTGTCGTAGTTTTAAATGGTTTTGCCGATCGTATTACAAATCCCAGCAGCATACGCATAGCTTTGGAGACAATATTTTGAACGTGTACATTAAAATGCAGCTTTTCATCATATAATACGCCCAGATCACGGCACTGATTAACCTTGTTTATTATAGCGTTTCCAATTTTATAATCATACCTGACAATGTTTTTGCGGTTTTTAGTAAACGTTATTTGCATGCATTTATCTACGGCAAGTTGCAATTTGTTGCGCTTACAATAGTTATAGAATATTTCTAAATCATTTTGAAGCATAATGGAATCGTTGACATTTTTTATGGCTTTGTAGATCTTGAGGTCATCAGCAAATAATACAAATTTACAATTTTGGAAGCAAAGGTTGATATCATTGATAAAAATTATGTATAACAACCCAGTATTGACCCCTGAATTACACCGGACGTGACTTCAGCTTCCATCGACATGAAGCCATTGGCAACAATAATTTGGGTTCTATTAGCTAGGTAAGAGATAAGCCAACGAAGAAGATTACCACGAATACCATTGTAAGCCAGTTTTTGCAGTAATAGTAGATGGTCAACTTTGTCAAAAGCCTTGCGAAAGTCAGTCAGTATAACATCCACTTGCTCCCTCGTATCCATAGACTCAAATAGATAGTTACTGTACAGAAGCAGATTTGTGAGCGTGGACTTTTTTTGACGATAGATCAGCTCGCAAGGCTTGGTCACTGCTGGAATAGCGGGTGAGAATTCTTACTACTCCCAGATAAATAGTAGTAGCTTGCCCCGAACTGAGAACTCACTAATCATCAAAACAAAATTGTGCTAATTTCAATGCGTTCAAAGTTGAATGTAAGAACTTGACCGCTTCGCTCGCTCTTTCGAAAACTTAATTCAGTGCCTGCTACTGATCTCCTACATACCTATTTAATACAATAATTATAGAATCATCATCATACGTATACCAACTTATATTGGGTGCTTTATAAATTAATTAATTTGTCAGTGCTTTTTACAGCTTAGCAGTAGGCACATATGTATGTACATATTGTACATAAGTTGACCAGACACTGTCAGTAATAATGAAATGATTTCTCTGTTCATCCTTTTCATCCTTCATATATATATAGAAAAGGACGGGACTACTTATATGCATAGCTGGGCACCGTTAATCAAATGGTTAACTTCGTTAATCGTTAATCCGCTACAAAAAAAGTTAGCTTCGTTAAACGTTAAAGCGTTACATTTCGGAAGAATTAACGCAAGTTAACGTTAATCGTTAATCCGTTAATATGTGTAAAATTGCTAAGTAATGAAATAATCAAACGAAACAAATCTCTTCGCAGTTTTCTCACTCGCACGCGCCGGCAAAATATATCTAGTTTTGTTTTTGTTTCACTCGCTGCCACGCGCCGCCCGGCACTTGTCGTTCATTTCATACTTGTCTGAACCTGTTTTTCGCGCCGCGCCGCGGTACCGTGCGGTAAATAGTAGGCATTGGATTAACGATTAACGGACTTCTGCATATTAACGGAAGTTAACGTGTCCGTTAACATTTTAAAAAGTTAACTTAAAAGTTAATCCGTTAATCAAAATGTTAACTTCGTTAATTAACGATTAACGGATTAACGAGTTAATGCCCAGCTATGCTTATATGGCTCGTATGGTTGATGCTGAACTGGAGTGAATGACATGGGCAGTATAAACTTGCCAATGCGATCCAATCTTTGAGATGGATGACCTTTTACGATACGATACAATCTTATCGAGGCGGTTCGTTAACAGTTAGGAAACTTAAGTGTAAAGTTAGCGTCCTTTTTGCATTTCTGTATTGAAAACTTTTAACGCTTTAAGTAAGGATAAAGCTTCAGAATATAAAAGGCTGTTGTCAGTTGCACCAAACTGTCTGTTACTATCTTATTTATGTAACCTATAGGTAGTTTTATAGTAGAGAGGTAACCGACTCTGCTGAGTAGCGTTGATCAGTCCATCACCATCACATGTGATTGGTGTAACTGACCCTAATTAGTACAGAACTAAGGAAATAATCAGTAACAGCAATAACAAAAGCGGCCCTACTCGTAAGGGTTAAGAATCCGGCAACGGTAACGATTTGAAAACGAAAATCGCTAATAATGAAATAACACTCATAAATTGCATTTGATAAGCCAGTTTGAAGTCTTGTTATTGCAAAGCAATACTTTTGGTACACATTTATAATTATTTGATACCCGAAAACTCAATTCTTCCAGAGCTTGTTTAGTGAGCACGTTGATTCGTGCAATCTTGTTGCTTGAATTTTTATTATTATTTGTATGTCAGGACATAACAAATAACTCGTATCGTTGCAGGCAATAACATAACATAACGTAAATACTCTTTATTGCACACGTCAAATAATAGACACAAAGTATACACAAGACACAAACAAAAAAGCAGAGGCAAAACAATTGGCGGTCTTATCGCTAAAGAGCGATCTCTTCCAGACAACCTAATAAAATATGCAATATGTTTTATATTTTCTGATTAAAGCATAACGCAAGTTTATTTCTACATTAAAATTTTTTATGAAATACTTTAACATATTCCCAAAAATACCACCTAAACTTCGGCAATTTTTCCTAAAATTAGTCTAGGTAATCATAAAAAAATATATGAAAACTCTTAAAGACCTTTGACCAGTGCTGCCGGTAACTGTCTAAAAACACCTAATAGTATCCTTGTACATCAGTAATACTTGTACCATGGGGTACATAATTGCATACCCAATTTATAAATGAATTCATTGATAAATTGGGTATGCTATTATGAATCCGATGGTACATCTCTATCACTATTTAATGACTTACACGCGCACTTATTATTGTATGTAAAACAATTACAATTTCGTTTTGCTTTCTTAACCACCTTTGTCACCTAAAACAGAAGTCATAGGTACAAGTACTAGGTATTTTGTAGGGAACTAACTCGCGCAGCTAGAAGATGTTAACAAATATACACTACCTGTGATGATTGAATAACTAGCTACTTTGAAGCCTACGGCTGCTATGTCGCGTCCGAAACATCGGTATAATTTTTCAAATCTATTTTATACGCGGGTAGGTCCGGTTTTAGTTTAACTAATATCCATTTTTTACCTAGAGTAGATTGAATTTCATGTGAACTGTAGACATTGTTAATCAGGGTGATTGAAATTCCTTTTAATCAAGTTTCAATAGCGGAATTGTCGTGAAGAATTCAATTATATCTGCTAAAAGTGTTTGTCTGAAAGTCGAATACGAGTACGCTTGGCTTTTGTCTGCGTATCCAATTGAAGTAAGGTTTTTGACTTAAAAAATGAAATACCTACTTATAAAAGAGCGTGAGTTCATAAAAGTTGTGAGTTGTGATGGGGAGTGGCAGGATTTTGAACAAACAAGACTGGCGTCTTTAACCGTGGAGCCTTAAATGCGAGGACCGATTATGTTCCACTAACTGAGCTACTTTTTAGTCTACAAGTATTTGAAGAGGTTATAAAATTTTTATGTTTTCATACGAATTAGATAAATATTATTTTCAATGTCATAGTCATCCAATGAAGCAATTGACATCATCAGTTACACTTCAAAAACTGATGATTTTGTAGTTTGCATTGTTTGCTCAAATAAGTTTTGAAATTTATTTATTTTACAAAAACTGTTAATTTCATATGTTGAAGTTCAATATTACTTTTTAAGGTAGGTATAATCGCCATCATATACATATATTGGTGCGGCCAAGGTACTCAAAAATATCTAAACATGCACTTTATCGCCTTGAGAATCCTTGCCATGAATGCCTTGAGGCATTGTTCAGATATTTGTGAACATCTTGACCGCTCCGATATATCTGATTGCGACTGTACCTCCCGTAAACATGAAGTGGGGGGTGATTTTTTTTCGCTCCAACTCTATCGTGTGGGGTGTCGTTGGATAGGTCTTTAAAAATATTTTAGGTTCCCTTTAACTTTTGAAACGTGTGTCCAAAAAAATTGGAAAAAATATGGAAGTGAGTACTTATAAGTACTTCCAACGAAAACTAAATTGAAAAAAAAAAGGCGATCCGTTTTTGAGTTATAACTCAAAACATGCATAGTTTAAGGATGTAACGGAGGACAAGGACGTAAGGACGTTGGAAATTTTCAAATGGTACAACTAGTCGATGAGTTATATCCCCATACTATATTTAATATATTCCAGCTACTCATTGACTACTTTTCAGTGATTAATTCGCAATAATATGCCGAAGCCCGTTAAAGCACACAACCAACGGATGAATATTATTTTAAGAGGTATACTCACCTACATGTGTATTGTATACGTATAGGCTACATTGACTGTTTTCCGCCAGGCAGGCCATATACTTAGACAAAAAACCAACTTTAAAAAAATGTTTTAAACAAAAAAGAACACACTTCACTTAGCCTCCATCTTTCCAAAAGCAAATGCCCGAGCTACTGTAAATGTTCAAATCACTATAGGGTGCGCCTATAATAGTTGAAGAGTTCCCTCGATTTCTTCAGAATCGCATCATCAGACCCTGACCTGTATTATACGTACATATATTAGACCTACACTCTTTCAAACAAAAAAGAATTTTCCAAATCGGTCCAACCGTCTTCGAATAATCGGTGAGCATACAAAAAAAATCCGACAAATTGAGAACCTCCTCCTTCGCAATCTTGAAGTCAGTTGATAAAGAACAGCTCGATCAAAAGTAGCAAAAGTACCACCTCCGCGTGCAAGTAATTTTACACGACAGCTTTAAAAATGGAGGGTAATATCTTCGGGTAGAGAGTTCATGTATGTGACATGTTTATCCTTTGAACGTATAATACGTTTATAAATTTCGATTGTGCTTAAGAAACACTTACTTTTATTTATTTTCCCACATGATCCTATCACAAAAGAAAAATTGATTGCAGCCACGGGACGGAAAGACTGGTTCCCGACTAAGCATAGTACTATTTAAGTAAGTAAGCGTCTCCGTTTCAGCTTGGCCCAAAAATGATTCTCATAAAATCTTGTGAACTATATAAAAAATTTCGAGTTTAAAAAAATGGGAGATATGGAGGTAGAAAACTTTAAAAATTACAAATTTCAACCATTTCAAAACAAAGCGGGGTCTACAGCTCACAGAGCTAATAGCCTTACTAGTTTTATTTTTAAAATGTGATCAAATATCCTTTATTTAATAATTCCGTTTAATATCATTCGTCTGTCTAAATCATTCGTCTGTCTATATCATTCGTCTGTCAGAAAATCGATGTCATTCATGTGAATCGATTAGTGCCTCCTTTGAATCGATTTTGTGCGGACAACGAGGAATTCACATCACTAATTCGCCCTTGTGACGTCACAGTAGGTAGAAAAAAAGTGACACGGTTGGTTTTCATACAGATTGAGGTGTTTAAGTTATCTATGTATATTTAGATCTGTGCTCTCACATATGCTGCAGTATCATGATTTTGCGACTAGGTAATATGCATTAGCCTGTTAAAAGATAAAACTTGTGAGTTATAGTATTTTATACGATCGTGACATAATGAAGAGCTTTTCAGTCGAGTACCGTGTTTAGGCCACGAAGCTTGCTGAATAACTAATGCAATAATAATGTGTGTGCTTGTAAGTAAGCTAGTGGTATTATTTCTCTAATAGTCTATGGGGCTAGATTTATTAGCCTACTTAAAGCTAATAAGCTAAGTATTTAATTCAGTAATACTACCATATTCAATATAAGATACATACTGAGATAGACTTTTCATGAAATCTATCAAAGTTTTTAATATAACTTTCCAGTCTCGATAGGACGTCGAAATGAAATATCGCATTTCTCATCCATTTTCCTTTAGGCACCGAGCAGTTTGATTTCCGTTCCCCCACCCCTAGATCTCATGATGGGATTACTCACATCTATATAACAATTGATCCATTCAAGCAAATTGTTGTATTCACTCAGCCTTCACATAAAAGGGTTGTTTATTGTACACTGAAATCGCTTTTTGCGTAAATTTTACATGAAATATTCCTCGAGCTACCTTAGGAAGTGTATAAAGGGCAGCAAAGGCCGTTATTATTTGAATAAAACAGGCTTCCGGTTCGCGGGAGGGCTATAGATTGACCTTTCCGGTGCAAACAATGTTTCAGGACAGAACGCCCCGGATTTATGGAAAAATAAATTCAGTTTTCTGTGGAAATTATGAGAGGGAAATATTTTCCTAAAAAATATAAAACGTCAGTTTAAGATAGAGGTTAAAGGATGGTTCACGCTGTTTCGTTCCGCATCCTACACGATCCTCGGAGGATCCTTTGAGTTTTTTATGACACTATCGGAGCATGAAAACATGCCGGATATTAGAAGGAGCGGCGACACGATGGCTAGACTCCCTGCACGGCAATATTCGATGTGGCGAAATCGATTAGCGCCAGGAAATATTTACTTCCTTTAAGAAAACCTTCGATATAATAATTAAAAACCCCTGGCTGCGTAACAGATAAAAACATTTTGTTTAACTTATAAAATTGTAGGTACCTACACCTTACGTACATAGATCGACGTACCTCTAAATACGTAATTTTGGTCGAGTTGCTTTCGACATTTTTCGATCATTCCACTCACGGCTAGAACAATGCGTCCTTTGTAGTTTCATTATCATAGCGAACTAAAGTGCTCTAATATCACGATAACCCAGTACCCGCCGCAGTGACCGCAAAACGCCATTCGGCAAGGACCCGTCATAAATGAAGGAAGCACCCTAATATGATTATATTATCCCCGCTCTAGATGAGGGTCATGCTTATGATAGTGACAGTTACTGCTTGTAAGAAGTACGGTCAGACGTCAGAGCAATAGCATATGTGCATCTGGCTAAGTGCTACGATCCATTGTACTTAAGATATGTAGATCTTAAGTACAATGGATCGTAGCACTTTGTATCTTAAGTACAGTACCTATCAAGAAAAACTAGAACGAACGAGGTGTTATTTCTATTAGTAAACGACTGTCCACACTATACACTATTTTGGTGCTCTTTTCTTTATCAACTGACTTCAAGATCGATCTTTGTTTTTGTTTTTTTTTGTTCACCGATTATCCGAAGACGGCTGGACCGATTTGGAAAATTCTTCTGTTTTTTGAAAGAGTATACTTGACAGTTGGTCCTATCGAGGGTGATCACCTGATCACTATAGTGATTTCAATATTTTTTACAGTAGCTCGGGCATTTCCGTTTGAAAAGGTGCAGTCTAAGTGAAGTCGGATCTTTTTTGTTAAAAAATATTTTTATTATTTGGTCGGTAAGACAATTTTGTGGGCTTGAATAAAAAACCTTAGTAAAATTTAACTTAGAAGTACATGATATGACAGTATTTTGGCTGAAATATACATGGGAATAGTACATTATTGCAGAGGACGGGAAAGATAAATTCGTGGACGAGCGATTTTTTCGGACGAAGCGTAGCTGAGGCCGAAAATATAAGACGAGTCCACGAATTTCTATTTCCGCCGAGGCATATATAACGCTTTTCTCCAAATGTGCGAGGAAATAAAGTAAATGAAATTAATTACATATTTAGGTTAGCATGAAATATCATGAATTTATGAATTAGCTTCCCTTTACAATATTTTTTTGAGTATAGAGCACTACTTATACTGCCAAAGTTCATTCAAATAATATTTAAAAATCAATTCTCGTCAAAAACTATTTAAGACAGTATTAAATATGCTCCTTTCACACTTAACTGTAAAAGCTTAAACCTTAAAAAAAGTTGTTTTGTCTATGATTATATAAAGCCGTATTCACACGATCAGACGTGGTGGTCATGCAAGCTATGACACAGAACGAGACAACCAAGGTTTTTGATCTCACTATCTCGCTCTAACCTATAGTTTGAAGGATTGGCGTTCAGACGGTTGGCTGTTTGAAATGATATTTCTTAGTCGAATGAAATGTTTAAAAGGTAAAAAACAATGCGGACGACAAGTACAACTTGTCGTCCGATAAAACAGGACAATAATGATTTTTTTATTTTTTTATTTGTGTTAGTAAATAATGACGAACTTCACGTACTTATTTTACTACAGTAAGGTGAACATTTCCGAGCACATTGGAGAAAAATAAGTTATAGGTACCTAATTATGTAGGTACCTATTTCATATAGAATGACCATGCTCCATCCCGCCTCGAATTTACCTCACTCCGCGGCGGCAGATTGATTAAAAACTTTTAATGACGTCATAACATGGGAGACCCTGGCCAACGCCACTATCTTCCGGCAGTTTTGGGGTCCCAGCACCTACCATGCCCAACCACTTACTAATAAAGTTGTTGGTGGTGTTGGTTAATATCCACAACTATAGACAAGTTGATCCTGTGACATCGGACTTGTAGAACGCATTAATATAATTTTATCCCCTAATAGGATGATTATTGAGATACATAATTATGCAGGTTAATACATTTTGTCAAAAATTATTAAAATGTGTCCAAAATTACAATGTGTGAACATGCAATAAACACAATACAAATCTGTACATCAAGAATCATTAACAGTAAATGGTAGAATTTTAGCTAAAATAGGTACAATGTACCTATGTATGCAGAATAGTCTTTTTGTCCGAATGTCCGCTGTTTTCAACCGACTTCAAGATTTCGAAGGAAGAGGTTATCAATTCGTCGGGATCTTTTTTTTTCCTATATACATATATTTTTTTTATGTATTCCGATTATTCGAAGATCAAGGTCAGGATCTGATGATGGGATCCTGCAGAAATCCAGGGACATCTTCAACTATTATAGGCACACCTATAGTAATTTGTTGTAATTACGTCAGCTCGAGGATTTGCTTTTGGAAAGGTGGAGGCTAAGTGAAGTCGGTTCTTTTTATTTTAAAATTATTTATTTCCCTGCTACAGCGCGGACGTAAAAACACGAACATTGAATGGCAAATAATCGGATACAAAATGACAAGTCATCTCATTATACACACAAACGTTGGTACATGAAACGAGAACCACAATTCTCATCGATAGATGTATGCAATTTTCGATACATTGCGGCAGTTGATCGATCGATCGAGTTTGTTGCACCTGAGTAGTCGGTAATGTATCGAAACTCGCATAACTCGCATGCGATTATCAGTGACGTTACAATCGTAGTATGTTCTGCATGGACGATAACAGTGTACACAAACAACTCTTTAATTATGTCTGTAGTGATCTATTGCTGTCGTTATGTTAACCAAGGAAATATTTAGATAGCAACATAGTTGTATATGTACACTAGTTATCTTGCTTATTATGTTTGCAACTTGCGTCTCACTCTGTCATTAGCAATATTAGCATAATAGTTTTGGCATGTGCGGTCTCACTCTGCTACACGTTATAAGAAACCGGTAAATAATAAAGAGTGTGTTATACCTTCCAATAAACTTCAGTTCCCCATAATTTGTAACATTATTTCGATAAATGTACCATTTGGCGTGTACGGCATCTAAGGGATGCAGCTATGCGTTAGAGGGAGCAAACGATATTGCGATCTCATTCCGTTGTATAGCTGCGTCCCTTAGACTGGCCCATGATGGCCCATGGTGTAGAGGGGCTTCACGTTGTAGTCTTCACTTCACTCGTATAGTCGACGTCAAAGATATGTTTCATTTTTGTACCTTACCCCTTTGTAATAAGGTCCAAAAGTGTAAAGATATCTTTGACGTCGACTGTACAGGTTCAATGTTGTATTCGAGCAATAAAAGCGAAAGTCCGACCGAGGTCTCAGACTCGTATATGATATGTAAAGCAGTTTGACCTCTCCTGAAAACACTTTTCATAGAAGTTATATTTCCAAAATCTTAAAACCTCGCTTCTTGTGGTGTTAGGTGTCAACGATTAATTTACAACGACACTTATTAAGGGATAAGCTCGCCTTTGTGCATATCTTTTATATATGTTACTGTTGTATTATGTTATACCTACTTGTTTATGTGCAATAAAGTGATACATACATACATACATACATACATACATACAATTAAGCAATACCGCATCCGCAGCAGAAGACCTCAGACGCCGCAAATACGCCACCCTCGGTAGTGGTTATATATTTGAGGCGTTTGGGGTCGAAACGTTGGGGCCATGGGGGCCGAGCGCGCGCCGCATCTACAAAGATTTAGCGGCGCGTTTAATCGAAACGACGGGTGACCAGAGGGCTGGCCAATACTTTGCACAACGTGTAAGCATCGCTATACAACGTGGCAATGCGGCCAGCCTTCTGGGTACCCTGCCCATTGGCAGCGATTTGGAGGACATTTTTTATTTGTAATTGTAGGTAGTCTCTAGTTTATAGTTATTTATAATATTTTTATAGTATAATATTTATTTTATTGTCACCTGTAATTTCCTTCCTGTTTTAAAATAAATGCAATCTCAAATTAAAAAAAATTAAAAAATAAATTAGACATTTATGTAAGTAGGTTGTCAGTCTTTTATTTACATGTCTATGAGGCATATAAAACCTGCCGTTATCGTTATGAGTGTAGTTAGTATGAGTGCTTCGACAATGGTGCAAGTGCGCGTTAGTGACGGAGAGCTGGAAGGAGAGGTTTTGGATAATGTCCTCGGAGGGCAGTACTATAGCTTTAAGGGGATCCCTTATGCAGCTCCGCCTTTGGGAAACTTGAGATTTAAGGTAAAGCTATATGGATAGTTCTTGAACTATACAAGGTTGTATTTATTTTTGAATAGCTCATGTGCTCTTAAAAAGTCCAAAACATATTATGAAGTCAATTTGACTAGGTACTAAAATAGGTTCATACATAGATATAAGTATTTTATTATAACCTAGATACCTGCGAATTTAAATTATTATCCCATAACAGATATCAGATTAGTACCAATATTTTATCAGCATACATATCAGTAATGTTAGGTAGATAGGTAAGTGGCTTTCTATCGAAAACAGTACCCAATAAATTGTAAATGCATTATACGTACTAATTGTCTATTTGTCAAAGATTGTTTTTTTCCTCTTCAACATATGCTCCTTTACCGTACTTACCTATAAACAAAAACGTATCATACGAACTATCTTTTAATGTAGTTGATAACTAGATATTATATTCTAGTGAAGACATCTGTTTTTTTTTCACTACGAGATCTGTAAAATACATATATCTAGGAGACATACACATTATTAGGAATAGGAATAATTAAAATTAAAATACTATTAACCAGTCTACTCCCTTCTCTTAACAGGCACCCCAGCCAGTTATTTCTTGGAATGGAGTCCGTAGCGCTAAAGCCCACGGCACAATCTGCCATCATTTCGACATGTTTACTGGTGCCCTCTGCACGGAACCTAGCAGCGAAGACTGCCTCTACTTAAATGTATACACGCCTGATCTCGAGCCCAAAAATCCTCTACCTGTCATGTTCTGGATCCATGGCGGCGGTTTCTTAAGCGGTAGCGGAAATGTCAGCTTCTACGGACCCGATTTCCTGGTCAACCAAAATGTTGTACTTGTAACTATTAACTACAGGCTAGCCGTAGTGGGATTCTTATGCCTTGATACAAAAGAAGTCCCAGGAAATGCCGGTATGAAAGACCAAGTGGCTGCCCTTAGGTGGGTGAAAAACAACATAAGAAACTTTGGCGGCGATCCTGATAATGTCACTATCTTTGGAGAGAGTGCTGGCGCCGCGTCTGTCACTTACCATTTGGTGTCACCTATGTCGAAAGGACTGTTCAAGCGAGCTATTGCACAGAGCGGCCAAAACTTAAGCCATTGGGCTCGCGCTTTTGAACCCCGTTTAAGAGCCGAAGCCATAGCTCGATCACTCGGTAAAGATACCAAGGATGACAAAAAGCTGTATGAATTTTTCAAATCTCTACCAATCGAGAAGTTAACAAACCCCATTGCGCCTCTAACACTCGAAGAAGAGGCTGGTGTACGTGTTAATATAAGTTTAAGTGTGGTCGAAGAAAAGGAGTTTGATGGAATTGAAAGATTTTTCTACGGCGACGTTTACGAAAGGCTACACAATGGTATACACGAAGGAGTAGAACTCATGATGGGCTACACGACTGACGAAGGCGCTGTTCAGTTTGCGTTTGCGGCGAAAGATAATTTCTTTGATCCATATAACAAATTTTTGCAGGTTTTCGTACCCAAGGATTTATCACTGAAATTGTCCGCGAAAGACCAACTAGATATCGGCCAAAGAGTAAAGGACCGTTACTTCGGCGATAAACCTGTGTCAAAAGATACTATTGACGCCCTAATTAAATACCTGTCAATGGAGCTAATTATCTACAATGGTATAGAATATGCCAAAATGTTCGTTCAATTGGATACGAATAAGTTATTTTTATACCAATTTGACATGCACTCAGAAAGAAACATTTGGACTGAAGAGTTTGGAGGCGGACCATACATCAGCAGGAAGACTGTTTGCCACTGCGATGATTTGACATACTTGTTCAACACTGAGAAAGTAAAAGCAGACTTAACTGCTGAAGGTATCAAACTTATCAAAAATGTGACAAAACTGTGGACTAACTTTGCAAAATTTGGGTATGTATTAACTTTAATCCTATTAGGTTAAATAATGGAGGGGCATGTAAATTAATACACGATCACATTCGGTTTAAATTTGCGTAAATTTGAGCTACTCGTATCATGTCAGTAAATTCGCATTGATTAGATTAGAGTATTAAATGTGTGCAGTGCAGTACGCGGACCATACATAAGCCTCATAATCATAATATTAACGTGAATATTGTGCGGCATTAATAACCGACTTCTAAAAAGGAGCTTTCTAATAAATTTTACGTTGCTATGCTACAGTCGTAATGCTACGCCGTGGCCAATAACGTGGGTTTCCCGCTATTATGTAGCGCAAATGCTGCGTTACAACAACGACAGGCGTAAATGACAAAAATTAGCGCTTATTTCTCTCTTGCATAAATTAAACTAACTAGTTATTAGTTAACTATTAACAATATTAGTTTTACCTATGCACATGCCAACGTAAAATTTCCAAAATTGCGGAATTTCGCACATAGGAAAATTTCGGAAACTCTTGAAAATTTTCCGCTTCTTAAATTTAAATTTCCTATATTTCTTACGTTTCTGGAGATTTCTGAGAACTTTTCCAACTTTTTTAAAACTATCACTAGTTTTACCTCACCCACTCGAAATGGCTCCCAAATCGGCATGTTAAGTTGCATTTTGTATACAAACTTTGTTTTACCTTTTGTACCTTAAGACCCTCACTACGCACAATATTCTACTTCATAAAACCTTAGAATCTTAATAAAATAGTTAGGTACCTATCAAAAACAGTAGTTGTGTGCATTTCACATCAACATTTTTCTTGAAGCAACATCAATGAATTAAGTCTCGAGGTTTGAACTATGGGCCACAAGATTTATGTTAATTTGAAGGCTAGTTATTCTAGTTAAGTCATTTAATGAGGCTCAAAATTCAATCTCTAAAAACAGGTATAAATGTTATGTACATCATTGTCGGTTGTCGATATATAGCTTCACTGCCACAAAATTCGTTTAGAAATGACGTACCTTTGATTTGAAACTGTCACAATTAAATATTCAATTCCTTTACCTTCAATAACTTTTGTTCCAGTGACCCCACTCCCGATGGCCACCTCGGAGTAAAATGGCCTGCGTTCGATCCCATTAAGCAGCAATATCTGATCATTGGCAACGACCTCGTAGTGGCATGGCACCCCAGCAAGGAAGACTTCGAGTTTTGGGAAAAACTGCACCAACAATATTTGAAACATTAGACACATCGTTATTTTCATTATATACCCAGTGCACTTGTTTCCGCGATTCCCTCTCGCGTCGCCCCCTTGCTTAGTATTCTCATACATTGAATTTATTTCTTCTTTCTTCGTTTGGGAGTGATTAGAGGATAAGTAGTGCAATATTCTTACCCTCCCAGTTACAATGATTTTCATTACCCTTGAGAAGAAAAAATAAAGTTTTAAGACAAAACAATGTTAAATTAAATAAGTTACTGAAATGTCCGTAACTCCCTAGGAACTCCCGCTACGCATGCGTGTAAGCACGCTTTGTAAGCAAGTGTGATGAAAAAGTATCTTATGTCCCATTCCAATTAGGAATCTACCAGTGTGTAAAATTTCATGCAAATCCGATTAGCCTGTTTTTTATGCAACAGGAGCTAACAATCAACATACAAACTTTAGCATTTATGATATTAGCACGATAAAAACTGATCTATAGCCCCAAGGATAATTTGGATTTGTTACTTAATTGTCTTTACTGATGAAATTCTCTATTACTCCCAGGTAAGTAGGTACGAGTACATCATACCTTATAGCATTTGTCTTATATTTTTTCTGTGCTCTTTGAGACCAACGCAGACAGGCATCCGTTCTGCGTTGACCTTTATATAACACGCTGTTCTTTGTTATGCGGGAGCAATATCCGCGCGTCTGCAATGCCCTTATTGACTTGGAATACAAGTTTTTACCCTGTCTATATTTAGCGTTAAATTTGACGCAAAAACTTGTTATTGTAGGAATTATTACTTCCTGTAGCAATGTATAAATACTATGTATATTTCTTTTGTATTTTATTTCATTGCATGTTTGAGTAAAGAACAACAATACATACTTTGGCGAGAAAAGAGATTCCCGGCCCTATATATACCTACTTGGCCGGTAGATAATATCTGTTTTCTCGGCCACTGCTGTAATGTCCAATTATTGTAATTCTCACGGAACACTATTTAAAAACGTCGTTTGGTGTAATTTCCACGCGAGAAAAGTAGTATGTGGGTGTAAAGGGATTGCGAACCTTGTATTGTAACTATCCGGTGTTATATCTATTTGGTCGGTAATCCGTCTTTTACCGGCCATTGCTGCTTTAATGTACGTACTATTTCTCGGCTAATTCTTCAAATATTAAAAATTAAAGATTAAGTTTATACAAGGTTAACTCGAATTTATGACTAACATATGTGAGTAGGTGGTACACGTAATAAACGGCGATTAAAAATAAAAGTGTTTTGTTTGATTGTTTATATATTAAACAATAATTTACAGTGAACACTTGAAATAATAAAACCACGACTGATACAAGAGTTTTATTTTATTACTTATAAAGGTAGATTATGTAGATTACTGGGAAAATTATTGTAATCATATCTAAAGTTGGGTGCAAAGAGGTAAATAGGTTACTTACCTAATATCAAGCCTCAAAATGTTCTTAGACTGCGGCTGTCTGTATTATTTTAGTCTCTGGTATTATGTACGTATATGTAAATTTTTTGCACCAACATTGCGTATGCTTTGCCATTTTTTAAGTTTTGGCGTTATTTTAGATAGTAATGCATCAATTTAGAATGTTATATCGGTTTTTATGTGTTAGTGGCAGTTGCAGCTATAAAAACACGGCTTTTCGTGTATAAGAGATTTCCTTCAGCATGATTATTCCTTAGGACACAAGGATGTATTTGAGAAGTGGAGCCACCGATATTTTTGATGTAAATTGTTAGGGAGCGGGGGGGGGGGGGGGGAGGCTCTCAACTATATCTTGATATGTACATCAGTTAAGCTACTAGGCCAAGTTTGGTATCGTTTTCGTATAAATCGGGGATACCCAATTCGTTTGTGGTATAATTGTGATACCGTTACGAAGAAAAAACATGTAAAATAAAAATAATACCCTATTTCACAAGTAAAAAATCCATAACTAACATAAACAATTATGAATCTTGAAAAATTAAAAGGTGCTTTAGAGAGTCCTATTATTCGTACATTAAATAAAAATCTAATGTCAAACTAAAACTTTATATAAATATACGGGTGCAGTAAAAAAACTGTTGACGGTGCTATAAATTGAAATGGAAAAATGTAATCAAAATGTTTTTTTTTTTAATACAATTGCTCAAAAAATTTAGTTTATGTATGTAGCTGCAAATCGTGCGTAAAGTTTGATTTTATACACTAGTGCCAAAAAGTAATCTAACTGATACTTTTTAAATAAAAGAGTATTATGCGAGACCCTCTTATAAATGACCCACCTGAATAACGCGCGATTGGGTATAAAGGAGTATTATGCGACACACAGTAGTGTTACTTGAACAACGCACGATTGAATGAAGCTGTCTTTCGTACACTGCACTAAAGAATATAAATGTAATTTTTTCGCAATTGTATTAAAAACGTTGTTCAACACACGTTCGGAAGTGTCAGTTTCACTTATCCCGAGTCTTACTCGGTACTCGTGCAAAATGACATATTCTCGCACTCGTATCGAAAACTACTATTGCGATCGTGGAGAGATATGTTGCGTTTACACACGACATAAAAGTGAAATTTCCTTGGATATTATGACGCGAAATGGCATGAACCGGAATGCCCACCATTACTTATATTATTTTACCACAATAAATGAATTCTTATGCTTATCCTTATTCAACATTATCATTCCACGATCGCAAAAATATTTTGATTAGATTTTTTCCATTTAAATTTTTAGCACCATCAACAGTTTTTTTACTACATTCCGTATAGGTATATACAGTTTTAGTTTGACATAAGATTTTTTGAATGACTGAATAATAGGGTTTATAAGTTATGGATTTTTTCCTTGTAAAACAGGGAATTTCAAAATTAGTTATTTTTTTAATTTTACATGTTTTTGATTCAGAATGGTGTCAAAATTATATCATTAATGAATTCGGCATCCCCGATTTATACGAAAACGATGCCAAACTTGGTCTAGTAGCTTAACTGATGTAGATATCAAGATAAAGTTGAGAGCCTCCCCCCACTAAAATTTACATCAAAAATCTTGGTGGCTCCACTTCTCAAATTCAACCTTGCATCCTAAGCAATAACCAGGCAGAAGGAAATACTTTGTTCACGAAAAGCCGTATTTGACCTTTTTATGGTTTGTGCACACGCAACTATGTGTACTAAGTACCTACTTAATAAAATAAATACCTACTTATCCACTAAACTAACAAGTCTAACTATTCTACTAACTTTTGATAAATACCACAACATTGTGAAATCCGAGCTTGTAAAGACATGCAGACATTACCTCTAACCTAAAGACACTAAACTACTTAGGATAATCTAAAACACGTGTTTGCGTGAAAGATGGAGAGCACTAAAGGTCTAAAGGAAGGTAGTTTGTAGTTAAGCTTTGAAGAGAAGAGACGCTATCAGGCCGACGACTTGAAAGTTGAAACTTTAGTGGAAAAGAGGCTACTAGATCTGCGAGTCTGTTGGATTATAGCTAAGTAAAATATTTGAGCGGTAATTGTTTTGTTATTAAAACAATAATATGTTACGTGTTCTTTATTTCTAGTAAGTTAGAAATAAAGGGAAAGGTAGAACAGGGTGGTCTGATTGCAATCGATTCATTTTACTTCGCATAACATTCTTAAAGATTGGTATACAAATGTAATTATAACTACTTATAAAATAAAACTAAATACATACTTACCTAAAATCGTCCCTCCAAACCTTGACCTTTCGGCAAGGTGTCCATCACACAGGCAGCATCCCCGCGCTGAATCGCTATGGCGATTATTAATACCTACCTAATTTCCTACGAAACGTCGAAACATCTGAGTAAACTTTGATCCTCCAGTTCTGTAGGCGTTATAATTATAATCCATCTCGCTCGAGCTCTGACTTATGACTGATTCCCCCAATTGTTTCTAACTTTCTCAAATATTAAACACCAAGAGCTACTCTCGGAGCCACTTTAATATAGCAAGCTTTTAATAATAGAAGGGAGAAAATACACATTGTATTCTACCTGGAATTGTCTGTTCAACATTGCCGTTTCACATGAATTGGATTTATTTCATGAGCACTCATGAAATAAATCCAATTCATTAAATTTAATACTTGAAAAGTTGGCAGACTTCCCGAAGGATTTAGCTGAAATGACACTACATAATAATAATAAGCCAATTATTCTTTCATGTTCCATTACTTGAGACACCTTGCAATTTCACACAATATTTAAATTCCCGCGTTGACATTGTCAAAAGTAAATAAAGGTGAACAAACCCGGATTTACCTTCATATATTTATTACTTCGCCATCACACATTTTTAAAGAACAACCGTGGTTTCGTTGTTGTCAATCAATTTATACGTATTTAAACTGGTTATTTACATTCATTTTTCGTAACCCCCTCATCCCTCTAACACCACGAATACCCCCCTCTGGCTTTTTAAAGAACCCCGTCGGGAGTGATCGGCCCTAAACCGCCTTAGAACGGGAGTTGGTAACTGCGCTCACCACTGGCATAAATGGGGTTGGTGTGACTCCCCTGCTTGCGACTGTGGACACACAGACCAGATCATAGAACACATAGTGCTGAAATGCCCCCTCACGAAATACACAGGCCACATATATTTCAAGAACCTAACTGAGGATGCGGTTATCTTCTTGAGCCGGGCAAAATTTTAATCTTAGTTTTTTTCAATTTTAAGTTTATAAATATCCAGCGACATGTAACAAGCCATATGATAAATAATATAAATAATATTTCACTGAAAAAATTTCTCGCTTTTTAACCTAAAAATTTAATACAGTTGTCAGCCTGCCACCTTTTTTACCTTTATTTACTTATCTATTAAATTTACAAGAGCAGCGTAGGTACGGGTTCGTCAAGCTGGTGTAAATGTGTAAGTTAATTTTATAGATCGTACATATATCTAAAAATAAAATGTACATTAAGTTTTATATATCGCCGTAACATTAAAAGACACATTTACGGCGCTGCCTGTCACAAGCCCTACGAAATTTAACATTTTAAGAGAATTTTATTTTTAAAAGGAAGTTTCGAAACGCTCGGGGCGCATCGCCCGCCCCTAATAGTGGGACCAAGTGATGTAAACTTGAGAACTTGCCAGGTTCCCTGAGGGAAGAATATCACTTTGCTTTTTGACAGTTGTTGACATTGCTAATTTTAACTGTCTGAGATTTCACCTAACATTGACAGCCGTAACAGGCTACAGCGTAGAGCCCCGGTCGTCCGACACACTCCTCATTTTAGGATTCCCGTTTGCATTTTACGAGTATTTAAAGAAGCCCGTGAACCGCTTCGTCGCAACCCGAGTTCAAGAAACTGTCATCTGACGTGTGATTTAAACCCAAAGGAGAAATAATGTCTTATTAGGATTTTAGGTAGGTAGCCGGTTTCCTCTAAATATATAAATAGGGCCATAAATATCAAATGTATGTAATGTACTACCAGTGATCGAACCTTCGCCTTCGGTCTTCATTTTTGAAGAAACGGCACACTACTTGCGAGCTGTCATTATCCTGGCTTCTATTCGAAATATTTAGGTAACGCAAAGTGGATGAATGACAAGATTTGAGACGGCGATGATGTCTCAAACTTGGTTATGAAGTCTAGTCTTCAGTACCTAAAAATGTTTATGTGACCACGTCAATTTTACAGAAGTTTGCAATGTCAATGTCACTAGCCATTCTTCAAACAAGTCTAATTGCGCCCCTGTTCAAATTCCTTGTTGCTGCAGTAACGATAGGATTTTCTATTTAGGAAAATAATGAAGTGAATAGTTACGGTCGCAATTACGTGTACATTTTGGGCGAACTGATCCACTTGGTAGATTTTGAAGTCTATTCCGGCTAGGAATCAGTCGCATTGACAACAATCCCGGTACTTAATACAAGCAATAAGACAAAAAAATTAATATAATAAAATTCCAGGTGTAATTTTACAAGAATACTTTATTTAAGCTTTACAAAGTGAATTCCATGTTGTTGAAATGAAATTGAATTTGCTTTTGGAAAGACGAAGTACTTATCGGGTAATATGTTATGAGTATTAAATTGGCATCTGCATCTTCAATTTAATGCTGTCATAGATAACTTTCGAACTGTATAAAATTATATACCTAACGGTTTCGGTACACGCGAATGGGGCCGTATTCTAACTTTAAAAGTTTAAAACACGTTTAGACTAGAGCTCCCGCTACACGTGTTACACGCGGAGACGAATACCCGTGTACTTAAGACCGGCGGTGCTAAGGAACCGATTTACACGAACCGCCGTCTCTTGGAAACGTTTCCTGGAGACGTTTCTCAGACACGTTTCCACGGGTACACGGGTAGTTAATACCGGCCCGAACGGGTCTGAAGTAGTCAGAACCGATTCCAATAAGGTTTATATTTATTTTATTCGTAGCTTTTAAACGAACCGACACGTTTTGACCCATACCTCCAGCCACTCGTCAAGGACGTTTCCAGATCCGCGTGTATTTAAGAAACGTTTCTTCGGCTACTCGCAGAAACGGATCGTAACTACACGTTTCTTAATTACACGTCCGAAACGGACCAGAAAACCGTGTAACGTGTTTAACAGACACGGGTATTCGAAACGGGTACACGACACCTGGATACGACCGGGAGCCCTAGTTTAGACACAATCCAACTTCAATAGAATTCCAATGCATTAACTACGCAATACAGCTAGCGCTTAAACGTTTGAATCAGAAATATCAGAATTATCTTGCAAATTATTATCACGCAACTCCAATACAACTTTTATATTGGTTGATTATTCGTTAATGTTTGTTGGAGTTATGTTTGAGGTAGATTGTGTTTTTAATGTATAAACAATACATTAAAAACACAATCTACGTATTTTAAAATTAGAACACGGAAAATGGGGCCGTTTCTAAGTTTTCTAAGTTTGAAACACGTTTACACACAACCCAACTCCAATAATTAACTACCTACGCAATATAACTAGCGCCTGATCGTCTGAATACTCTGAATCAGAGAAAAAAGAATTTGCTTGAAAATTATTCCGATGCAACTGCAATACCTTTAATATTGGTTGATTATTTTTTGTGTGTTGGAGTTATGTTTGAGATGGATTGTTTTTTTAATGTAGGTATTGTTTTTGTATATTCGACTTAAAAACGTGAGTTACCCGTTTTTATTTATTCAATATTGTTTATGTATTTTAAAATTACAATACACCACGACCATGTTACATTAATCATATCAACATTTACGTATTTATTTCCTTATTTAAACTCGTTCTCTGCCTAGGGGGCGTCCATTAATCGCGTCATATTGTATAGGGGTGGGAGGGGGTCAAGAAAAAATCACCAATGATCACCACAGGGGGGAGGGGGTCTGGACACATATCACGTGTAATTTTTTTGTTCCTTGTGCTATACTGTATTATGGTCAATAAAATAAAAAATATGAACTTTTAAATGAATCAATCTGTCAAAAGCAGAGTAAAATTGCACTAGCACTATGATTGTAAATATTTTTTAATGGCATTTGACATATTATTTTGTGAAGTAGGTTTTTAGGGTTCCGTAGCCAAAGTGGCAAAAACGTAACCCTTATAGTTTCGTTATGTCCGTCTGTCCGTCCGTCCGTCCGCATGTCACAGCCATTTTACCCGGAAACTCTAAAACGTATCTTAATAAATATTTAAATATAAGGTGTGTTTTTGTATGCCGCTACTTAGTTTTGTAGTAAAAGATATTTGCTAAAAAAGATATTTTATGGAGAGGCACTCGTCCATACATGTAATTATTTGTCAAAAATTTTTTTTTTCACTAAATATCGTCATGTCTCGATAGGTCTTTAAAAATAACATTGTGGTCTGTTTGATTTTTTTTTATTTAGTGAATATTTTAAGAAAAAATCACCCCGTAAGTCTAAAAAACTTGTGTCCCCCCTTTTGAACCGGAGATCCAAAAAATATGAAAAAAATTGAGAACATTATCGGTTTAGGAATTATTGAGTTCTCCTAAAAACTCATTTCATACGCAGATACGACCTTTTGATATTACTTTTTCGATAGTAGGTACGAAACCGCGTGGTCCGACACGCACTTGGCCGGTTTTTTTATATTAAAGATAATTTTATTTTATATGTATACATGTTGTTTCATTTTTTTACCCTTTACGTGTACGTACGTTACGTAAGTATGTTCACGTGTTGGAAAACTGTACTTACTTTAGTTAGCAAAAAATTACACGTCATATTGGACAGGGGGGGGGAGGGGTCCTGAAAATATCACCAAAGATCACCATGGGGGAGGGGGGGGGTCTAAAACGAGCCAAAAACGTATGACGCGATTAATGGACGCCCCCCTAGTTGCCTACTAAATATTGTTTTACCTTACATATAACCTAACGATGCAGCTGAAATATGTCACACATAAAACACACAACCTTATAAACCTTGCCTAACAACTCCGCCCGTCCGTCTGGCACGGGCAATATCTCTGGCACATATTTCCATGGCTAAGCGGCCTTGTTGACGTATCCGGTATCTTCCATATTACGATGGCATATTGCCAAAAGCTCGGAAATTTCACGGGCTCTTACCTTTGTATGGGTGGACGTCAACAGCATGCATCGATTGCGGCTTGTATATTCGTCTGGTACTAGACGGATATTAGTCTAGTACCCCATAGACGGAGAGCTAGCCACGTCAGAAATGACACAATAATGAGAGCGACGAAACCCCTCTTGTTAGTTTGCTATACCTACAAACCGCGGTCAAAAAATTCAAACCACTCTAAGAATACAAATCCTAGAGTTCTGGTTTTGATGCAGTATTATGAGGAATTATATAAATAATTGGATTATATAATTGCCAAAACTTTCTGATGGGGGAAAGTAGTCCAAAACGACGTATACTGTAATTCGTGGTTTGTCGTCTACTGTTTTAGTTTCCGTAATAATACGCAATGTTTTTTGTTTTAATGGTAAAATATAGGCGCTGTCCTTTATAACTGAGACAACTTCGGCAGATTTTACCTATTTTGGTAGTACTATTTTCCAATTCAAACATTTTGCTAGTCTGTCACTCTGACCTCCACCCATTAAAAGCTGCCAGATGCCCGGATCTAGCAATAAGGATAGTATTGCAATCTTGCTAGATGGGTTTCGTTGCTCTCATTATTGTGTCATATCTGACGTGGCCAGCTCTTAGTCCACTAGGTATGTTTGTAATTTTTTGTATCTACCTACCTACTAAGTATGTGTTGAACTTATACTTGATGCTTAAAGCACAAGAATTCATTGTTTATAGGAATGTATGAGGTGAAGGCGAGGTTTTAAGTTACAATTATAGTGGTTTTTTTTAAAGAATCTCCTGTAACGCCTACTGACAGCGAAATTTAAAAATAGTTCAGTGGCTGTTTAGGTTGTTTTTTTTTAATTAACAATTTAAAAGTAAACTGTACTTATTAGTTTTATTAAAACATCGAAATAATTACGACGTTGAGGTTGCCCTTTAATTTGCAGACGCACAAAATGACTTCCACTACACATTGGAAAAAGTGTTGCTACGACTTACTTACTGCGTAGCACACACCCACGTAGCGCTGTTTTATTGAGAAGTATGTAAGTAACACATGCTCAAAAAGTGGCTCATTTGTTACCTAGTAGTTTAGCGGTTAGCCACGGAAAGTTCGATTTCACGTACTGCTTTTTACTTTTCCAGAGTTTAAATTGCGATTAATTGAGTTTTTTTTAAATCGACCTATTCCGAGTTAATTTTGGTATGTAGGTACTATAACCATACATCGTTATCGCGGGAGCAAATACAAATGTGTTGAAGAATATGTATAACAGAATGTCCGTTTATTATAAACAGAATATTATGCCTACACGTCTTAGCCTCTAAGAAGTTCTTCATATCTAGCACAATGTTTTTGCTAGAAATGATCAATCAAACTCGACTTGCTCCTTTTCGACGTTCGTTAAAGTGCGTCTTTTTGTGTAGAAATTTCGTTTAACAGAAGATTAATTTTTTATGAAAATTACGAGTACCTAACGTTGATTTTTGAGAAAAAAATACTCTTCGTGTGTCTAAAATAATCCTTTATTTACAAGTCCAGACAAATCGATCATGAATGAAATTGTTTTGAATAACAGGTGACTGAAGAGGTTGTCGTTAGGATTGCGTGGCTAATCTTTTTAGTATGTACTATAATCAAGTCAATTACGAAGTTTAGATATTAGAAAAAACATCGATAAATTTTTAACTTGTAGGTACAAACGCGTTGAAACTACTGTCACTTCTGTTATTTCTTATTTGTCATAATCTTTGACTACTGTCAAATCGTTTTTGCTCCCGCGATAACGAAGTATGACTATAACATCTCTAAAAGTATTTCATGCGTACGAAAATCTCCAATTGCCACGAGCTGCTAGCAAGTAGCAGCTAGAGAGTCGTATCTCGGGACTGTGAAGTAATGACACACTTTGCGCCCTTGCATCGGTACATGATCATTAACGTAATAATTTATGTTAAAACCGGGGTATTTACTTTACCTTGTCTGTTTGTTTTCGAGTTTCCCATATTTGCTTTGTTTTATTTCGGCACAGTTACATGCGCTATTATCCCGGAGTACCTAACAAAAAGAAAATATACATTATAACTACCCCGTTTTAACACATTGAGTACAGTCGCCATCAAATATATCGGAGCGGCCAAGGTACTCAAAAATATCCAAACTTGCACTTTATCACCTTGACAATTACGATGGCATATTGAGAGATATTTATGACCACATTGGCCGCTCCGATATATCTGATGTCGACTTTACCAGATACCCGCTAAGCGGGATCTCTTTGTACAGTCGCCATCAGATATATCGGAGCGGCCAACGTGGTCATAAATCTGAACCACGCCTCTATTGTCAAGGCGATAGAGTGCCTGTTCAGATATTTTTGAGTACTCTGGCCGCTCAGATATATTTGATTGTACATACATACGGGAAAAACGTTAGAATCGATTACGAGCGTAACTATGGCCTACCTAAAATATACCTAACTCATTTGTCTACTCATCTCTAAACTATTCTTCAATAGGGAAGGCCGGCCGGCGAAAACTTATTGTAGAGGGTGCTGTTCCAGATTTCATACAATGAGAGAAAGAGACAGAAGATAAAATGGTCCTTAACTATGTACGAAAACCGTATAATAATATAGTAGTATACAGTCAAAAAGCTTTTCTTGGGAAAAAACCTTCCCAATGGCGTTAATCCACAGCATTTTTATTTTAGAGTATTTCAGAAACGGTAATTTATATTTCACAGTAATTCGAGACAAAACATTCGAAACATTGTCGCGAAAATAAATAAAAACTACTTCCCGCCATACAAATTTAGCTTTTCTAAGGACCAATTTTGGAGATGTCACTTTGACAGTTGGCTTCCCCATTAATTAATTTACTAACCAAGACCTATATCGTTCGTTGTATCGTATTTATTTATTGTGTAATTATGTATATATTGTGTATTTATTAATTAAGTACAATTATTTAACACTTTCGCAACCAAGAACCCGTTTGGTAGGCACTCGTAATGTTTGCTCAGATGCCGGGCGCGCGGCGTGCAGCATTCCGTTGCACTTGTTAGCCCGCCTGGCGGGTTCTGCCGGTTTCTGGGGTAATGTTCAAAATTTTGCCCGGTTGCGAAAGTGTTAAAGTAAGTGCTTACTATTTATTTACTAGAATCATATCGGCAATACCCGATCATTGTTGTGAGTGAGCTTTATGTTGTGAGTTCACAGTTTCCTGCTACCCAAAGGTTGTCTGGTAGAGATCGCTTTTTAGCGATAAGACCGCCTGTTGTTACCAAGCTTTTATCACTGTATTGCTGTACTTTTCTTTTTTCATGTGGTGTACGATAAATAATAGTTATTATTATTATTGCCTAGATTTAGATAGGTACTCTATTTTCTCTGAAATGAATATCAATAAACTCTATAACCTTTAGGAACTAGAGAAGATACTTCTTGAAAATGCTGCGCACTACTTGCCTTTAAATAATAAATGCTCAAAGCCTTTTTTAAATCAATGTTACCGAAGTACATCGGAGAGCAGGGAATATTGGAGTTATTTTCCAATTCAGCGATAAAGGGCGCCTGTTCGCCTGACGTGAATAAGAAATTCACTTTAAGAATGCAGCTGCTGTGCTTTAACCACTGGAATTGGGTCAGGCTCGTGTCTTATCTATAGGTAGTAAAATAGTTCGCGGGGATGCATTACTATTTTAAGAATGGTATAGTCGCGGACGGTATAGAACGCAAAATGACTAGTGTAATTTTTTGTTCATATCGCTTTAAGTCTACATCGAGAACGGTCTAGAACGCAAAATGACCACTCATAGGTAGGTTAGGTTCGTTAGTTATCTCCTAATGGCCGAAGTCCAAACAGCACAGAAATAGGAGCTCCGTCGACATCGCTAACGATAAAACGACGAAAATGATGTAGATATTTTGCGTCCTAGACAGTTTTCGATGTAGACTAAAAGCGATATTGGCTTTTGCCACACACTACTACAGTAGTCATATTGCGTTCTAGACCATCCGCGAATAACCCGTAAGAATATACTTGTTGTTTTTTCTTAGTTTATAATGTTTTGTTTTTTTTAGGTGGATATAATTCATATGAATCAAAAGTAAATTTAGATTTTATGCAAATTAAGATACATTCACTAAATTCAAACATTCGTCGTAGGTATCAGTGTGTGTGTGTGTGGCGATGCGTCAAAAAATATTGTAGGCAAAACATAATTTAGCTTTTCTTTTTTTCTTTGTGATCAATGTTTAAGGGACGCGTTTTATTATTGCTTTGCCACTGATGTTCCTACTTTCCATAGTTAGGTAGACCAAAGAAAACAGACAGATTCATTAAGAAATAAAAACTTTTATTATTATCAGTTCAAATATCGTATTTACATTTTTTTAAAGAGTAAAAGCACATTGTTTATTACATAAGGCTCCATCCCACTGCGGCGCATGCGAAACGTGCGTCAAAGTCGGATATGTAGACATTCGTATCATTAGACGTAAACGTAACGTGCGCCGCATTGGGACCTCAGCTTAAAAATTATTAAAATGTCATAGCTACAGACATATAAAATAAGAAGACGTAATCACACGAAGATAAAATTGTGATTCCATAATAAGCCGCGGTCTAGTGCACAAACACTCACTTTTGACGTTTTAACCAATCACCGCTCGTCCACGAGTTGTATATGTGTGCATGTTGCGCGTAAACACGAAGAAATGGGCGCATTATGGGATCACAGTTTTGTCTTCACGGCGTTACGTCTCCTTATTTTATATGTCTTTAGTCATAACTCGGATCAGCAGGACAAATTACAGTGAAATAATAAGAATTACAGTCTAGATAAACATAGTAAACGAAATCTCAGGGCCCGCGGGGCAACGCAATGGCAACTCGTAGGACAGTCGTCAACCAAACCATATCTAATCACCAGTGATCGGCACGACCCGTGCAACACCGCGGCGTTCCTATAGTAATTTGAATATGGACATAATTATAATCACACTTTTTTGTTTGAAAAAAAATTGTTTAATTGGGTGTAATATAGTAGTATTCAATAAAATATTATAGTCATATCCGTAATTTTTTTTACGCGAAATTCCGCGTTGTTGCACGGGTCGTGCCGATCACTGCTAATCATTTATTTTTATTTACAATTCGTTCCGTAGCCACGACATCAACATCAGTTCTTCATTATACAAATGCAAATTATTATTATATTATACAATAGAATTTTCACTATCCCTCGTATAAATGCTCCGTGTATTCTTAACATATATATTCAAGTACGCACGAGGTGCGGTGCCTCACTCAACGGGTGAATATTACTTTGCCTCTCTCCTTATAGTTAACTTAGTAAAAATTCAACAAATCATTTACACTGAACATATTGCGTTTCATGAACTATACAATTTACGTACTATTTTGGTGTTCGGGACCTTTAAAACGCGCGCGGGGCGGATTTGTGACTGGACACTCTCACGTACATTTGACATTTAACTTTAGTACAATCAGTATGCAGCTCACATGGAAGGAAGGTTAGAACTGTGCAGTCAAACTGTTCCCGAACAAAGTAGATTTCGTCTACAGTGCAGCAAACCACTCCTACTACACAGACAGCACAAACTTAGTTCACATACCTAATAAGGACTGTTCAATTTACTAAGCGGACATACATAAGTCAATATAGATCCTTATATTAAAAACTGACTGATATGTACGGACTGGTTATAAAATAAACATAGAGAAGTCTATCAACTGCTGTATACATTTTTTTTATTGTCAAAATATTTTTCACGATGGAGCGAATTCATATTGGTGATCGGAAATTAATCTTGCAAAAATGGTGTACAGGCCAATTTTCAATGCGGAAAATTGCGAATCAGTTGAAATGTTCCAAATCAGCCGTGTTTCAAATAATAAAAAAATTTGGGGAACATCATACGCTCGCCGATTTACCAAAATCGCGGCGAAGAAGTGGGCCGGCAAACCCGAATATGGAAGAAAATGTCGTGCGGCTGTTAAAATCAAAAAAATACATGTCCGTTCGTGAAATTGCAAAAAAATCAGGTACTAGCGTAGGCACCGTACAGAATATCAAGAAAAGAAATAACATACGGACATATAAAAAGCAAAAAACGCCAAAGAGAAGTGCCGAGCAGCAAATACGGTCCAAAAAAAGGTGCCGCAATTTATACGATATTTTGCTGCAAAACAAAACTCGATGCATTCTAATGGACGACGAAACGTACGTGAAGTTTGACAGCAGTACATTACCGGGGCCTCAGTATTACAATGCAGTTATAGGAGAAAATGTTCCAGATTCCGATAAAGCCATAAAACTTGATAAATTCGGGAAGAAAGTCCTTGTATGGCAAGCAATTTGTTCCTGTGGCCTCAAAAGTTCGTCTTACTTTGCAACCGGTACAATTGGTGGCGAAATTTATAGAAAGGAATGCATCACAAAACGGTTATATCCTCTGTATAAAAAGCACAATATTCCCCCTCTGTTTTGGCCTGATCTGGCGAGTGCTCACTATGCTGGTGAGACAGTGACGCTGCTAAATTCAAAAAACATCGATTTTGTTAAAAAAGACGACAATCCTCCAAACTGCCCGGAGCTCCGCCCCATCGAACGATACTGGGCTACCGTAAAGAGACACTTGCGGAAGGATGGCCGCGAAGCTAGTACATTGGCAGAATTCAAACGGATGTGGTTTGCTGCTTGTAGAAAAGTGTCAAAAAGCGATGTGCAAACACTCATGCGACGAATCCGAGCTAAAGTCCGGAAATTTTACCGTTCTAATTAAATGTAGTGTTCTTGTGTAATATATTATTTTATTTTAATGTTGTTAGTAAGCATTCACCGTAAAAAAGATATATTTATAATAAGAAATCCTTAAATGAGCCTATTTTTTTATGTCCGCTTAGTAAATTGAACAGTCCTTAGAACTATAGGTATGTATTATGTATACAATTGAATCACCAAATCAAAGTAGCGCATGTAAATATAAATGATCCTTTATTTTTTGTATTTAAAACCAAAGATAATGGCGTAATAGAGAAAGTCTAAGAAACAATCTTGCCCCGAGCTTTGACAGCTCAACGTGATTGTTAAGGGTATATTTTATGGTAACTGAAATTTCAAACATTAACTATTGAAAACCAGAGTTACCGCATACTGTATCGCTTTTTAGCGATACGACCGCCTGTTGTTTACCTCAATTTATTTTTTTTATATTTTCTGTGCTAGTTTTCTTTTTGAGGTGTTCAATAAAGAGTATTGTTTTGTAATATATTGTAATGTATGCAATGTTATCTAACCCTTCCGTCATCCATCCATCCACTTTTTTTTTCTTCGACTGACGTCTTACAAAATCTATAAATATTAGCCACAAGTCGGATTTATGTTAAAGCCCGCCTCGCTGCGTTGAAATCGTATAAGTATCTAAAGCTCAGTACAAAGTATTCTACGCTAACAATTTGATCTACGCTCAATAGATGTTCCGGCCACACTGACAACTCGTCTACCTCGTCTTTCTATCGGCTTGTTCTTATTGGCAGTGAGTTTGCAAAAGACATTGATTCTTTAAGAATCTTATGTCGTACAAGGCATGGTATATTTAAGATATCTAAATCGCTGCGATATAAAAACAGCTACGGATTTACGACTTAATACGATACAACTCCTACTTTTAATTTAAAAGAGTCGAGGGCGACTTTATTGCTCTTTAAGTCCATAAGGCCATTTTCATATTTGCCGCGGAGACGGCGGGCGACCGCTGGACTAGATTTACATATTTTGTCGAGTAAGGCGGCCTTCACGATGGATGCCGATTTGCACGCTGTGTGTGCAGGATGTCACTATATTTGTACATAGCGCTATCTTGCTCATAAATACACCGTGATAACCGCATTTAGGACGCCTTCCGAGGCAAATAAGAAACAGAGTTGAATGCGAGCCCGAACCATCTTGATATAGAAATACCGGATATTTTATAAGCATTACAAACTGTTGGCACAAGTTGGTGTTACAGCTTAATTGGCCTAACCTCTACCTTCAATCACAGACATTATTTAAAAATTCACTAAACTAGACAAGACGATTGGGCATCGCATTCTTTTATATATAAGTATTAACTCGGACCTCCAGCTATCGGAAAAATTGTGTGGTAATTGCTTACAGTATCTGCGTATAGTGAGATCTTTTATGATGTCCGAATGTTACTCAAAAGTTCTTAATACAATTTCAGCGATAGCTGTGATATACAGTTATAACTTAAGCTTATTTAAAAGTAGGTTTGTACTAACGCGCGCTGCCAATGTGCCGGTGCGTACTACTTTCGCACTCCTACCCTTATCGTGAGGGACCTAAAATTCGACTAAACTGGTTAATTTCACTATTCCCCAAGCTATACCGGAAACTACATTTCTACTACCCCTATCTCTCACAACAGAAAGGTATTAAATTTAGTATAGTTTTTATTAGTTTTACAAATCGTCAAATCCCTATCACATTTTACAGTAGGACGGTCCCACACATCATAAATTTGAGATCTGTCGTGATTTTACACAAATTTTGGTAATAAGATAAGCTATCTCCGTTCAATTCACAATGTATCACTGGAGCGACGCGGCCCGCAAACGAAGACGGGTGGCGAAGCTAGCATGTTGCGGACGCCACCACGACCCTATCAAACTATTTGAGCACCGTGGAAGGAATGAGTGTGCATAAGACTTAGACAAACGCCAGGATACTGCGGGGCCTATGCTTCCTTAGCTGAAGGCCATAGAAAAAACGCTCCGAGCAATGTCGCTCGACGCTTTTCCCCGACCGCTATTAATTTGTTCAAACCAATGAATGGCGGTCGGCGGGAACGTAGAGCGATATCGCTCGAAGTGTTTTTTCAATGGTCGGGGCGTTAAACACAGCGTTTTTCTGAAGCACAATTAAGACTTTTAAACTCGTTTGGCATAGAGATTCGTTAAAAGGAAACAGCAGAGCATGGGTCAGAAAAACGTCTAGCGACATACATAATTATTTCGGAATTTGTTCCAGCTAAGATTATTAGTTGTTATCTTTAAGAACGGAGTTTAAATCGCTGGGTTGCTGTTAAATTTGACGACCCCGCATGATATACAGTATTATAGCATTGAACAGTGCATCAAGAGTTAAATCACATCGATATTATCGATATTATCCATTTGTAAATATAAATAAACATCTTCAAAATTTTTCTCAAATTATGAGCATATATCCAGCATAAAAATCTTTTAAAATAACACGTCATAATCTTCTCAATTATAGATATACCTACCTATAGGTATATGGCACACTGCTCTGTTTATATATTTATACATTAAATTCATACACTCGTTACCTATCAGTTTACCTTGTCACCATAGAATAATTGAATTATATGGATGGATATTACGTTAGAAGCTTAACAAGCGCTAATATAATATTCGACATAACATTTGACGGATCGACAAACAATACGTCTCGGGTCGGAGTGAATACTGCCCGGCATTCGATGCCCGTTCGTCTTCTAACCTAGACATCACGAAACGTTGGTCCACCGAATACGAGTCAACCATATTTCTGCCGATTAAAACTATAGGAATTGAAACGTACGTACTACCGGTTATTCCCAGCTTTTACCACCAAGTGAATCGGTGGTAGCTGTCACCAAGGTTGTAAGACGGTGGGAATAACCCGAACTAGCTAGGGTGGGCGTACTAGCTAGGGAACAGAACGGATTAAACTAGGCTCGCCGGCGGTTCACTTGACGACGTGCCGCGACTCCGGGCACGGCGATACGCCTTCCACTGTGAATATTGATACCTCTGCAACAATAGAAACACGTTTTACATATTTATTATTTAATCTTTGTGAGAAATCAATTTTTTACTTAAATCCGAAAAGTGAGATCTGCATAAGGAACGCGCTTTAGTTGCGTGATCTTCAATGATGAGAATTGCTTACGCTATATCTTTTGACTGGCTCATAACTTTCGCGTTTTAAATGTGAACTGTGAATTCATCTAAACCATAAACTAAGATGATAAACGCGTGATTGTTCCTAAAGTTAGATCTTAAATAGGATATAACGCAACACAAAAGTGTCATAAACACTACCTACCTAATGACTACCTAATACCCCATAATATAAGTGCAAATCGAAGTATCGTATAGAAATAACCAACATAAAACATAGAGGATTATGAGAAATGTCTCGAAATGCCCTTCTAGCCTCTGGTGCAAACTTATTGAAGAATCAGAAGGATATTCCATAATGTACCACCTCCATCATGTTCGCAGACGGCTGAAGTGCAGCTCTACTTGTACTTGATTTCGAGGCTAGGCTTGTACCGCGTCTCCGGGTAGAGCGCGACGCCCTCCACTGTGAGTATCGATACCTCTGTAACAAAATAATATTTTCGAGTCTACGGTCGATGGATATTGAAGGAGAATTAACCCTTGAGGGTATATGTACGTTAAAGGGATCACTTGTCACTGTAACTGAAAGACAGAAGATAGTTTTTGATTGGTATTTTCACCCCCTCTTAGTTAATTATAGTATTTCTTGAAAATATCTCCCCTGCTTACCTACAACAAATCGCTCAATAGCGACAAGACCGGCCCCCCACCTCTGTCTATGTCTGATAAGATAAATTGTATTGTGAAAAACATGCACTTGAACATCATACTTGATATTCTTGCAAAAAGCTTGCAATTGAATATGCTAAAGGAATTCCTCGTGTCATACGTGGGAAGACTTCAATAGTTACTCAATTAAGTTCGCTGAATTGAGTTAGCGACTTGACGCCCCTTGACGATTAGCACGCGAATCCCCTACGGAATATCGCAGACAATTTATGTAAAACTTAACAAGTCTTCTTCGCGTGTAACGTGTACTTATTTTTATATTGATAAATGTAGTTCAATTAAATAAAAAAATACTGTTTTATTATAAGAATTGTTGGCGTTTTGCGACTTAATAATTCGTTTTTTTTATACTCGGATGTCATCAGCCATCTAATACGTTACGAACCCATTGATTATTAGAAACCGATTAAAACCCTCCATCCCAAACGGCAATTAGCTCCGACAAGAAGAGTGGCCAATCGAATCGGTTCTTAAATCTCGCCAATTAAGTAATGGCTTTGTGATAGATATCTGTTAAATTGAGAGGTTATGGATATCAGTATCTCATTACCGAACTAAACTGTTATCTGAATGTAATTAAGTATTGTGCCGCACTTTCAAGTGCCGCTATTGCTTAAATGAGTTAACTTCGTAAGCCTACTAATCGACAGATCTGAAAACAACTAGATAACCTAGATTTGCCTCAATGATTACAATAAGGCCAACACCATTTTAGTCTGCCTAATTATTTTCGAGAATACGAATTGCGGACAGTATTGCGCCCGCTTATACACGGTGCCCGTGAGCATTGCGAGAGACTTTAACAGTGTATTCATGATCATATTTAGAGAACAAAATGTCCTTTAAACTTTTCCGAAATTCGCCATAGTTTCAGAGTAAATACTACTTACAAAAAATTGCATTTTGAATTGTTTCTCAGTGTAAAATGATTTTTTGATGGCGATCTCACCGGTATGGGGCATAGTCTAGACATCTCTTATTGACTGATATCAAAGACCTAAGAAACACTTTTCATGGACTAGTTTTTACGAGAAAAAATGTAGCAATTTACTTTTTCCGTTACTTTTTTCTAATGACATTTACTTTTTATGTAGAACAGAATTCCAAAACACTGAAAAAAAAAATTAAAAAAAAAAATTTTTTTTGGCGTTTTACAACAAAAGTCATATAATGTTTTTTCATTCTTTTGACCTCAGAAATGCGTGGTTAAAATCTCTCGCAATGCTCACGGGCACGTTGTAGAATAAGATATATTTAGCATGGTGTTTCGGCCTCAGTGCCATTAATCTTCCAGGGTGAGGTATACAAGCGGTCCTACCGCCAACTCGATTCTTCTGTCATCTCGTAAGCACGAGGCGACACGCTCAATGGTAAATTACCAAGCAAGTCGTTGAGCCGTGGCGGTCGATGCGCGAAGTAAATGTGGTGTATCGCTCGCGGTGCTGCTAATCTCCTCGTATCAGACTGTAGTAACGCTGCCGCCACCCCTCCGTGTTCCACCTACCATGTCCTAAGACGCCAAGTTCTATGGTCAATTATCTACAAATCACTCACCATCAGGCGACTCATCGAGCCGCGGCGGTAGATGCGCGAAGTAACTGTGGTGTATCGCTCTCGGTGCTGCTAATCTCCTCGTTACAGACTGTAGTAACGCTGCCGCCACCTCTCCGTGTTCCACCTACCATGACCTAAGACTACAAGTTCAATGGTCAATTATCTACAAATCACTCACCATCAGGCAACTCGTTGAGCCGCGGCGGTAGATGCGCGAAGTAATTGTGATGTATCGCCCTCGGTGCTGTTAAACTCCTCGGATCAAGCTGTAGTAACGCTGCCGCCAACTCTCCGTGTTCCACCACCATGACCTAAGACGCCAAGTTCAATGATCAATTATCTACAAATCACTTACCATCAGGCAACTCGTTGAGCCACGGCGGTAGATGCGCGAAGTAACTGTGGTGTATCGGCCTCGGTGCCGCTAATCTCCTCTGATCAAGCTGTAGTTACGCTGCCACCACCCCTCCGTGTTCCACCACCATGACCTAAGACGCCGTTCAATGATCAATTATCTACAAATCACTCACCATCAGGCAACTCGTTGAGCCACGGCGGTAGATGCGCGAAGTAACTGTGGTGTATCGCCCTCGGTGCTGTTAATCTCCTCGGATGAAGCTGTAGTAACGCTGCCGCCTCCTCTCCGTGCTCCACCTACCATGTCCTAAGACGCCAAGTTCAATGGTGAATTATCTACAAATCACTCACCATCAGGCAACTCGTTGAGCCGCGGCGGTAGATGCGCGAAGTAACTGTGGTGTATCGCCCTCGGTGCCGCTAATCTCCTCCTCGGATCTGGCTGTAGTAACGCCGCCGCCAGCCTCTCTGCGTTTCTCCCCCCGTCTCGTAGGCGCGGGAAGGCGGCGCCGAGTGACCGCGCGGGGCACGAGCCCCATCGGGCTATGTGGGACCGGAGGCCGGGGAGACGAGAGACGCCCGGCCAGCTTTCTTCCGTTGGGGTTCCTACGACCTGGTGGACAAATAAATGCCGTAATGAATTTTGACAGTAAGAGTTTTAAAACTCATTAGGGTTACTTTGCAGCGTTTGAATTACATGGTTTTGCTTCTGTATTTTGTTAATATCAGAGGTGGTGATGATGGCACATGATCTAATGCGCCAAGTTAAATAATAAAAAACTTTTCGAAACCGCACAACCAAAAAACGTGCGGTTACAAGAAATACGTGGGCATGTTTCTATAACTTCTCCGCGCAGTACAATCAGCAACGAAAGTTTCCGAAAGAAATAAGATTACAAAAGTAACTAGATACAAATATTACTTAAGTTACTGAACAGAGCGACCAACACTTGTTTATTATTTCCCTCGGCAACTTGTCTTTATAGAAGGGAGAAGCCTGGAAGGTCGAGCCAAAATCACGTGAAGTTGAATGTCAAAAATCTGCCGACGCAGTTATAGGACGGAACGAGACCGCGATATCGCTTGCACCCTCTAACGCATAGCTGTAGCCTTAGATTGGCTGATTAGATTGTTTCGTGTAGAAGCGATTTTATTGAAAGAAAATCCAAGGGTCTGAAATAAAGAAGTAAACAAGTACCTTGAATATCTTGTCGAGCTGGTCGTGCGTGTCCCGCACGCCGGGGAAGGTGGGCACACCACACAGCATCTCCACAAATATGCAGCCCACGCCCCACATGTCGAGGGACGTCGAGTACTCGGTGCTGCCTAGTAGTACGTCTGTGGGCAAAACGTGGTTTTAAACACGACTTTATAATGCTTTTCGACGCCATGACCATGACAAATGTCAGTGCATTCATTCATACGCCAAACCCAATAATGAGTAATTGCCAAACCAATAAAGAGTAAAAGTAATGGTCTCTTATAACGGATTTTTTATTAGATCAAACAGTACAATTTTATCAGAAGAGTATAGTTAGTGTGGTTTGTCTCGATACTCAAGACATCTCGTTATTGGCTTTGGACTTGCGGTGCGAATATATACGTCGGTGGCGTCGAAAATGTTTAACGTCTAATTTTATTTTCAAAAAACTTTAATAGCTGATCTAAGGGGGAAAAAGGTTACACAATTTAAAGAAAAAGGGTTGCATAGCTATAAAATTGTATCAGGATAGGTCGAAATCTGTATATTACCTGGTGGCCTGTACCACAGGGTGACGACTTCGTGCGAGTATGTGTGGCTGGGCACGGATTTCGCTCGCGCCAGACCGAAATCCGCTAGTTTCAGCTCCCCTTGTAAACTTATTAGTAGGTTTTGTGGCTTCACGTCCCTGTGACAACAGAAAATAAAGCGTGTTATGGACAGTATGTAGGTACATCCAGCGGCAAAAAACGTTGTACCTACTATATTCTTACCCATTTGGCTCGCTAGCGGTCCATTCGCTAGATTTGGGCTTATCATATAAGACTTAAGTAAGCCTAAAAACCTGTGGTAATATCGCTGGACTTACACTTAACTATTCATAAATTAGTTTCACAAAGTACTAAAGTAAGCTAGGTACTTTTCAATCGTCAATATTATCTTTGCAGTCTCGGAACTTCCCTAACAACCGTACTTCAAGTTGAACTTGTAATAAATTAAACTAACTTAATAGGAATCTTCCTCTTTACTTGGGAGGCAATAACATTCGTAGTTTATACTATAGTTCCTTGATAAGGCCGGAATTTATTATAATTTATAAATACTCATATAAACTCGTAAAATAATTTATGTACATTATTTTACGAGTTCATATAAGTATTTATAATATATTTATGTACATGAGAAGTTCAAAAGTGATGTGACGGAAGTGCTAAAGGAACAAATAAGTGTTTAAAGAAACATGAGTAGGGTCTGTCCCAGTGGCGGTACTTCCATACAAGCCCAAAAGCGGGGCTTGCCCTAGTTGCCTCACCGAAATTAGGTATTTTAATCATCGCGCTAAATAACCCGTATTCATTATTTCGAGTGAGCTGTTTATAAATTTTGCCACATGCAACAAAGTGTCGCCACTGCCGCGCAAACGACTGAGGCAAACGAAACTAAACGTAGCACATGCTGCTGTCCCGCTCGCACTCACCACCGCCGCCGCCTTGCAAGCAGCATACAAGCGGGCATTCATTTCGCCTATACAAATCGCCCTATTGGTGTCTGTACAACGAGCAACAATTTTTGCCCGGTGTACCTATAGCAAAATACGGCGATTTAAAACCAGCTTTTTGGTGTGAAGTTGGCCGCATGCCGTAAGATCGCGCGACGCAAGTGAGCGTTAACGGACAACTTCAAGTGTATTATATTACAAAAGTCGAATTTGATATGCAAATTAAATGTTTAAGCAAGTCAATGTGAATTGAATGGTATTGTGGTGAGGTGAGGTTTTACTTAGTAAAAGTGCTTAATTCTTTTGTAAAACTTGTAAAAGTGCTAAAATTACTTATTAATAATGGATGAAGCCGTTCCTTGTGACTGTTTGAGGTACGTCCAAGTGTTGATCATGGCAAATCAACAAAGGCAAGGTAAAATCTCTGAAGTTTGTTCAAAATCAATGTGTCGTTAAACCTAATACCCGGCTTGTGTTATTTGTAGGCATGTCTCAGATAAACCAGTTGCATAAGCAAAAATTAAGTAGGGCTGCTTACAAAATACACTAGGCTAGATTGTTAGTTGTTTTCATTCTAAATAACTTATATTGCTGTTGTAGCATATTTTTTTCGATAGATGATGACATTTTGAGTATATAAAGATTGAATAGTTAGTACGAAATCATGTCTTTAAGCTTGCCCTACTCCAAACCTCTGGGCACGCTACTGGTCTGTCCGGAAAGAGAAGTCTCGTAGAATGTGTTTCCATATAAACCACTTTTCTTTCCGGGCAAAAACTCTAACATTCACTACTCCAATGACATGACTATTGTATTAATGGCTGCCGCTAAGAAGTCAATTTAGAGACCTATCTTTTTCACTTCGCTTCTGACACAAAACGTGCTAGAATAAGCCTCAGAATAAGATATGACGAATGATTACACCGTAGTCCGTAAGAGACTTCAACGGCGGATCCTATGTTACGGCGTGGCATGGTTTACTGAGGTAAACTCAGCAAGGGTTATCAGAACAAGGAATAACGCGAAAAACTACATAGCAAATCGTGTTTCACTTTTGTTGGATCGAAATTTGACCATTGTTATAGTGACACTAAGTCTAAATTTAACTATCCCGACCCAGTAATATTGAGCCAGCGAAATGACGATGCAATTATTAAATCTCTTTGCATACGTCAAATCAATACAACATAGACAAAAAAGTCTGTAGATTTTTTTAGAACTAAATTCTGATTTTTATTCATATTTACTTTTTAGCTGCGGCAAATATCACTGCACAAATTATTATTTTTTGTCACAGGCTGGAAATATCGACACTGAAACATTTATCATAACAATGCAGGTACATACCTATGTAAAACTCTTCTCCTATGGCAGTATGAGAGACCTCGCAGCAGCTGGAACATGAACAGGCTGACGTTGTGATGGTTGAGCCCGCCCGGATGCCTCTCCATATATTGCGATAGATCCGTGTCCTGAGCAATAAAAAACGCTTTTAAAATATTGGTTTCAACACAGCTTAGGAACAATGACAATGATATCTATTGAATTATGGAGAAGAGCGAAACAATAACAGTCGTGTGTTAACATGAAACTTTGAACGTTATTTTTAATTTAGAATTTCCAAAACTATGTTTACTGGTGTGTAATCTTGATGTTAGTTCGTCTTTAATTTGATTCGCTTTTTTTCTATAATTCAAGCTCTAAAAGAAAAAAAATCCGTTCCGTCACGACTTTTATACGTAAGGATTTTTTTTTTCTTTTCAGACGTAAGGTTAAATCAATCCTGCAAATCCAAGTGAGCAAGTGCCGTTATGTTGGCTCTTGTTTTAGTTTACTTAGATCCTTGTTTAATGTCGCAATTTTACGATTCGGCCAGTACCTGGAAGGTGACCTGTAATCGGCAATTTATTTACTCTACTCCGGTTTTCTCAGCACTAACAGATTCTCGTTTGTTTTATCGTGACAATCCAAATACAATGGAACAAAATGGGTATCATTTTCTCGGAGCCAATCCATTACGTTCAGTGAAATAGAAAAAATGAATATCTCTCTGTATCGACATGGAGGGAATCTACGTGTCATCTTAACTATGATAAGTAAGGTAGGTAGATCAAACGGCGGAGGTACCTACTAAAGTGTGATCAGTAAAGTAAGGTATGGTTTTTGAATCAATCGCTCACGCTGATTCACATGAATCGTACTTGTATATATCATCATCATCATCAGAGCTCGGATTTTTCACGGCAAAACAAAACACTAGCGTAATTTAGCCAGTGCTTGAAATATTATTTTATCGACACCTATCGAGTCTTACTAGAGTATATGACAGGTATTGCCTCAGTACATTTTTTATTTTTTTATTCGATGGTACACCTATCAGTGTGAATGTCAAAATTTAAAAACTAACAAACGTGCGAAAATTTCGAAAAACAGGAGACTTACTAGAGCTCAAAATCAATATTTTTGACCAGTCTAAGGTGACCTACTGGGGGTTAGAAGGTTGTGCATTAATTACCGGACATCCTGTATAAGTAATAAAATAACTTTTCATTTTAGCTTTGCCATAGTCGAGCAACAAAGAGGTAGGTCTGCATGTACAACTTAGAACGAAGTAACTATACCACCTCATTTAAAATGATAGAAACGACTGCAAATTTCATCTCACATGACATATGACATTCACACTTTAACTGTCATTTCATTACGTATAAAACGTAAATTGCATCTAGGTATTATTTATTTCGCAACGCATTGAATCCGACGTGTTGGATATACGTAAAATAACTTAATATTGCAAGGTATCAATTAATACAAAAATGAGTAATGTACAAGATCGGATCAAAACGGGGATTGAAAATCACCCTGAGTTAGTCTATAATGAAGTGACCTCCACTATATACTGCTCTATGTGCGATATGCATCTAAAACTGAAGAAATGCAATATTGAGAATCATGTGAAAAGCAACCGCCACAATTACCGTTCGGGGCAACCAAATAGGAAACATCAATTTTATTTCGATTTAATTATTTTTCTTATTTCATGCAACATACCATGGGCAACAGTCAACAACAATAATTTTCGTCATTTTTTTAACAAGTATTTATGTTGCGACTGCTCTATGACTTCTTTACCGGACGAATCAACCCTGCGAAAAATTTATTTAAATCTCGTGTACAAAAAAACTATACAGGGTATAAGAGAGGTAAACAAAACCAATTATTTGTGGATATCTATAGACGAAACACCAGATTTCATGGGAAAATGTGTGACAAACGTGGTGATTCGGTCTTTGCAAAAAAATTGTTCTAAGCAATTTTATCTTTTGGGGTCGAAGGTTTTAGAGAAGGTAAATGGGGAAACAATAGCAAACCTAATAATAAACCAATTAAAATTTTTGTTTCAAAATTCTTTCAATGACAACGTAAACAATTTGCTTTTACTTTGCACAGATAGTGCCGCATATATGCTTAAAGCCGGTCGTATTTTAAAAGCAACGTTTCCTCGTATGAAACACATTACGTGTTTAGCTCATGGTCTGCACCGGGTTGCCGAAGAAGTGCGAGATAATTTCAAAGGTGTGGATGGGTTGATATCGAATGTCAAAAAGATATTCCTAAAATCTCCAGAACGTGTACGCCTTTTTAAGGCAAAATATCCGTCCATTCCCCTACCTCCCGAGCCAATTATCACCAGATGGGGAACTTGGATATCTGCTGCGGTATATTACGCTCAATACTATGAGCAAATACGTGATGTCGTCTCCATACTTGCTAATGACTCGGCAGCTATAAGAGCTGCAAAAAAATGTTTTCAAACACGCAAACTACGACCGGAGTTAAATTTCATTCGCGACAACTACGAAGTAATAGCCTCTTCAATAGAACAATTGCAATGTTCGACTTTATCCATTGCGGAATCCTTCCTCATTCTGGATACTGTTCGTTGCTACGTAAACTGGAGTAAACTTTTACCAGTGATACGTAAATTTGAAGCCGTGCTCGAACGAAATCCTGATTACGAAATTTTAAGAGACATATCTCACATATCTGAAAATATTACCCGAACTGATAATGAATTCTATAAATTTGCTCCCTTGACGTCAACTGAAGTTGAACGTACATTTAGTGTACATAAATGGATTTATAGTGATAAACGCAACTGTTTACTCCCAGAGAATGTTGAAAAGATAATGATCATCTACTCCTATCACTATTACCCAAATAAAATGTCTTGTGCTGCTGTGTGTACTGACGTAGATTTTGAAGAAGAAATTGCGTCTGTTTCTAATATATAGTAACTTTATACAAATGTTTTTATTAGTTTTATTACATATTAATTTTATTTGGTGACTTTTATTTCTTCTAGTTCTGAATTATCGATATCGATAAAATAATATTTCAAGCACTGGCTAAATTACGCTAGTGTTTTGTTTTGCCGTGAAAAATCCGAGCTCTGATCATCATACTTCAATTGCAGGCATTGCAGCTAAGCATTTCATTGGAATTTATTATACTGAAAGTCCTTAAGCAAATAAAACAATTAAAAACGGATTTTATCGCGTGTATTGAGTTTAAATTACATCCCGACGTTTCAAACACTTTACAGCGTTCGTGGTCAACGGGTCGACTGAGGAAAAATGTACAATTACCTCCGTTCAAAAACTATCTCAATATGCAAACCTACCCACATATTAAATATTAAACAAATTTAGTGTTTGCACATGCCGGAGGGCCTGCCTTTATAAAAACAAATTATTTTTTATTACAAAACAAATTATTAAACAAATTATTTTATTATTATTAATTATTATTTTCATTTTTATTTTTAATTATTATTTTTTTTAATTAGTATTAAATTACAATCAATCAATTAGTATTAGTGTATCAATACACGCGATAAAATCCGTTTTTAATTGTTTTATTTCATGAATAACTATCGCGGCAACCGAAGACAATATTATCCTTAAGCAAACTTAACTTTAGTGCTTTATGAAATGTAAGTGCAGTTTTGCATCCGTCTTAAGCTCGTTTCAACTTTTTTAATGCGTGACTTTATTAGCCCCGGTAGCTCCGCCTTTCCTCCGAATAAATTTTACCAGTGATAGGTACCTATATACGTAGAAATCATAGGTACATAATTCAGAAACATTGGTGATAAACACAGAAATACCTCTTACCACATCCAATTCGGACCCAGGACATCCAATCCAGCTTCGTAGGCTGGGTCACTATTTACAGTGCCGACTAGCCTAATGGGTGCCAATGGTAGAAAGTTAATTACAAACCACCAATTACATCCCTAAGAAAATCTTTGTCCCCAAAGTTGTAGTGAAAATCACTACAAGTCTATACTACTCTTTGATTCTGTCATAGCTGTCAACCGCCAAACATGGCGCACACAATTTGTTCTAGATGTCACATCTAGTAGAATACATAATAAATCAATGTTACAAACAAAAGACCGGTGCAAATAGAACCCAGAACATTCCATATTAAAAGTATAATAAATAATACGATCCTATGTCTGATGAGATTCTACGTATACTTACTATTAATTAAACGAGATGTAGATCCGTTGAACGAGAGCACTCAATTAAAACGTTAAAATTAGGAAACGAAAGTTTAAACGAGTTACTGGATTTTCCATAGGAACGACGTGTTGGAAAACATTTTTCATGTATTCCGCCTTTGAGATAGATCCGTGCCGTGGTGCCGTGAACACGAGTACTCAATTAAAACAACATCCAAGTTGGAAGTTCGCCCGGAATTAGGAAGTGGAAGTTCGGGAATGAAATGAGTTGGGATACTTTGGATAGATAAAGGGATCCTGGAGGGCATGCGTGTGTATTCGTCAACTGACGTTTTTGGAGCTATGTATTATATCATGTAGCTACGACGTATCAACTACGCATTAGGTGTATCGACACATCAAACATGTAATAAATGTACCTACACAGGTGTAAAAATATAAATTTTCTACTTGCATACTTTTTGATGGAGCTTTTATGGTCGCAAATTTTGGCATCGTCGTGGATGCTGATGGATGCTGATGGATTTTCATACAATATTATACAATGCTCAAGGACGAGGACTGTCCTCCTCCCCGACCGTCGGTACGATCCAACGGGAGATCGAAGTTACAAAATTGTATAGAGGGAACAGGTTGGATGGAATGGTTGGTATGGAATTCGTCGAACTTAATTCTTACCGGCTTGCCTATTTTGAGCACTCGTAGAAAAAGTATTGTATACAATAGTAACATAATAAATCTTTTCAATCTCGTGCGGTACTCGACTGAAAAGCTCTTTATTATGTCACGATTAAAATACTATATTATGATGATGTATTTTCCTGTTTATATTACTATTATCCTTATTAACTCGGGGTTATTTCCTCTGTTTCTTTGCCAGGCGTCATATAAATATACGACTGAAAGCTAACATTGAATACAGTTAATAAGGTATTATTAATGAGATACTTACAATGTACTTAAGTAGCTAATCCCGTCGCATCTATATCGCAGTACGACAGTTACTTTTTTAACATGGCACTTCAGTACCGACATATCGGAGAATCATTACGAAAAATTATACACATAACGTTATGTGGATGTTTTAAAGTTGAATCTTACCACAAACTCAAAGACGAACGTGAGCGTTTCCCTGGTATGTACGATGTCGTGTAGCGTGACAATTTTGGCGTACTTGTGCTCATTCAGCAGCGACCCTTCTCTGATGGCAAACAGTACGATTCTTACCACAAACTCAAAGACGAACGTGCGCGTTTCCCTGGTATGTACGATGTCGTGTAGCGTGACTATGTTGGCGTACTTGTGCTCATTCAGCAGCGACGCTTCTGTGATAGCAAACAGCACGATTCTTACCACAAACTCAAAGACGAACGTGAGCGTTTCCCTGGTATGTACGATGTCGTGTAGCGTGACGATGTTGGCGTGTTTGAGCTCTTTGAGCAACGACGCCTCCCTGATGGCGGTGAACGGTGCACCCTCCTCTTCTTGTAGCCGGATTTCTTTCAGTGCTACCACTTGTTGCGTTAAACTGGGGAAGAAAAAGTCGCATTAGAAACTGGTTTTAAGTTCACCGCAGTCTATGGAACTATATTATGAATCCCGTGTTTTGAAATCGTTTTCTTAGACCCCTTATTGGAAGGTGTTTAGATAGTGCACTAAAGGGCGCGATCCTATCTCGTCTTTTCGTGCACATTTAAGCGAGTAAAAATAATTAGAAGACCATCTTTGTATCATGTCATGAATTTCTTAACTTAATTCACGACATGTAATATTGAATGAAGAAAGTGAGAAAGGATGAGTAAGTATGAATTATGAACACTATATGTGCAGGACCAATCTGTAACAATATGTTACAATAAAATAAAGAGGTTTTATTTTTGCCGTATGTAAATAAGTGCATAGTATTTAACCAGCTGAGAATGACCACTGGCATAAGAGAAACAAGTGGCCACAAGCTATGTTTTCTTTTAAATCTGTTTATGTACTTAATTACATATATTGTTTTATGTTATAAAAAGTAGCTCCCATAGTAAGTTTAACATAACACTTGAATTTAACGATGACCTTCTACTGTTTAACTACCCAGTCAATAGAGAAAATATGTGCTATAAAATCTTTACAAATTTTATGTTAATTTAATTGCGTATCGTAATATTTTAAACCAAAACGTTTTGTGCAGAATGCGATTTCTCATATATATTAATGTGCAATAAATAAACAGAAATAAAACTTTAAACGGTTTTAAAAATAACTCCATCTTTCTCGGTTGGTCTTCCTATACAATAATGTCAATAATGATGCATGGTACTGAATATACTGTTCTAATTATATCAAAAAGCTCTGAATTAATTTCGGTTATCGACTAATCAGTCTGAAATTAGTTTTCGTGTGTGCTGTTGCAATCAACCTATTTGACCTCTCATTTCATTGAACTAGATTGAATTAATTATAATCCTAAAGTTGTGCTATGGTACTCTACAAATCAGTATGCTGATGTGATTGGGATTTTTCCAATGGTATTAGAATATTATAATTAGATCACGACCCGACTAATCGTATCGTATCGTATGGGTGACATGACAATATTAATATTCGTCTAATACAGTTCCCAAGCGGTTCCTTGTTGTTACCCGACAATAAACCGTTACTACGGAATATAGACAAAGGTAGTAGCTACAATATCACTTCGATACCGGTCCATGTCAACTGGTTTAATTCCCTAACAGAAATGTTTCTCTGCGTGAAACCTGGAGCCCACTCGAATATCTGAGCGTATAAACTATTCTGACCTGCCATACCGTATGAATGCGATGTTGATACAACGGTATTTTCCAAACGTTTCTCTTCTCCAAAAGGAAAATCGCATTTAGTCATTCATTTTTACTTCATTTATTTTCTTTACAGTCGATACGCTACAATGTTTATATGTCGATGGCCTAAAAACTAGAGCCTACGACAAGTTTTGGGATTAGTAAGTCCAGCGGACCAGTCTCCATTAGGCAGTGGCAAAAGGCCGGGACAAACATACTATGGAGAATATGTATGACCCTTAACTAAGGGCGCGATTTAACAAAATACGTTTCAATATCTCAATCTATATAACTTGATTGGTCAAACGGCTTTCCTCAAACGCTTGCCTGAAACGCCGAAATCGAGCGCATAATGCTTTATTAACAACCATACCACATTAGTGCAATGTTAACACAGCTGAATTTTAAAAGCGTCGACCCAGAAACGGCGAGTAAGGTCAGAGTTGAGGCTTAGCCAGACGTACTTAGGGTTACCAGGCGTCAGGGCTTTGCCAGACATGCCGGATATTAGGATAAAAGGGGTAATGATGGCGCTGCGATTGTTCAAAAAATATATCAAACTGTCAAATTAATACACCATAGACAAAAAGAGTCTGTAAACATGTAGATTCCAAGAAAAAGAATGTTGAAATCAATTGTGATCTGTGGGTTTTAAACTGATTACATTAGTCGGCCGAATCTCCGATTTCAGCACTACAATTATTTTACAATACAACTAAATACTCGCTCGCTAGCTAATATGTACTATCTATCTGTGCATTAAGATTAATATAGGTACATGTTTAACTAGTAGTCCGCCTCGAACTGAGAACTCGCGATTTCCTTGCAAACGGGTTGACCAGTATAACAAGACCCTTCTGATGATTGTTTCGCGCCTTCTAGCTCCGTTACCCCTTGATCAATCCTGCTCATATACGAACTCTCAAATTGTATAGATCTCTGCTACAACCCCAACAAATTTTATAAAGATCAGAAAAACGTTGCTAAAGTTACCGCGGAACAACTATTCAAAAACAAAAAGCCATCGAAATGCAGGTACGTCTAGGTAGCCGGCTGACAGATCTGCTGTGTCTGAAGTTGTCTGAAAGAACTCACTTCGCTTACGCTCCGCACGTTCAAATATTAAATTTAACATAGTTAAATACATATTATACATACTTTGAATATATGTAATTTTATGGTAAAGGCATGTTAGAGTTTGTTTACGCTAAGTTTTCACCGATTTGGCAGTATTAAAGCGCCATACAAGACGTATCACTAGGCGTAAAAACTTAACGCTGCCAGATTCTGCACACTGACAGAATAATAATAATAATAGAAGGGATATAATTTAGATACTGGTAACCCTAGACGAGCCTACGGAAGCACAGCCTTCACAAGAGCAACAATGCACGAGTTCCATTCATTCATACTAAATTTCTCCTACAAGGCGTACCTTGAATATTACATGAAGTGTTCCCGTACTCCCGTACAACGTTAATGAGCTAGCAACTAACCAAATTGTATTCATGGCCCCGGCAACTTTCGGTCCTTTGTGTGTAACTTTACTTGTTACAAGTATTCGGGGGCTAAATCACTTTGCGAATAGTTTGGATTGAGTGATTAGTTCGTGTGTTTACAGAGACCAAAAATGCTGGGCCCACTAGAGACACGATTGATAAATGTTGACCTTTTGGGCGTCTAAAAATAGAAGCTGAATTGTATAATGGAAAAGGGGTGGTCTGGATAAATAGTGAATGGGAATCGGATTTCATTGACGTCACGTCCCAAACTTTGAGAGAATAGGTAGGTTTATGCCTACAGCTGAATAAGTTTATGTGTTTAATACATTGTTTTCTTTATTGTGGTACCCAACAGAACCAAAGTAGGTATGAATTTTCGTAATACGTAATATGATTTAATATCACAGCTTTACACAACTTAGTATCAAAAAAAGAATGGATTATACGTTTTTCGACCGTTGGGTAACTTGATAGATGGTGCTGTTATTATTATGTCAGGGTTTTAATTTAGTATTGTTTAACGTTTAATTTTAGTCAAAGTCTTTATCAAACTTACAAATACAGTTTCAACAAATAATCGTAAAACAGAATCATAGACAAATATATTTTCAACACATCATACGTATACGTAACAGAGATGCAATGTGTAACTTAATAATTTTAAACAAAAAAGAACCGACTTCACTTAGCGTCCACCTTTCCAAAAGCAAATGCTCGAGCTGCTGTAAAAAATACTCAAATCAATATATAGGTGTGCTTATAATAGTTAAAGAGTTCCCTCGATTTCTCTAGGATCCCATCATTAGATCCTGACCTGATGACAATGGGACCAACTGTGAAGTATACTCTTTCAAACAAAAAAAGAATTTTCCAAATCGGTCCAACCGTCTTCGAATAATCGGTGAACATACATACAAAAAAAGCAAAAACAAAGATCCCGACGAATTGATAACCTCCTCCTTCGAAATCTTGAAGTCGGTTGATAAAACGTTTATTTCTTCCCTCTATCTCACGCTATTCGGATACCCACCCTCCCCTTAATCACTTAACTTCGCACATAAACCATGCATTTATATTCAACTGCTCCCGCAACACGTTTCGTTTTACATACGCCTGTGACGTCAAATACGATTCAGTATTTACACAAGGAAAATAGAATTATAAGGCTAATAATAACTTGTGACACAACGCAACGATACATAACAATCCCTGTTTACGTTAATTTTACTTGACTCCGGAAAAGTCAAGAGAAAATGTTACAATTTCAGCAGTTTGTGCATATTTGTATGCATTTACTTAGTCGGTTCATAAGTTCTGTCACTAGGGTTTGGACTGGTAAAATAGGAACTGTTAGAGGTTGCTTACTATTTCAATATACCTATGTTTAAAAAGCCTATTTAACACTGATTAATTTAGGATATTATTTAAGACAAATAGTTGTGCCAGTTTTACACAATTCCCTGTAACATTCGAAAAAGCGCAATAAAAAACTACGTCAAAAACACGCGCCCTGTTCGAGTTGATTTTGACCATAATTATTTTTATTCAATTTTAAGAGGCTTCAGTCTTGCATACTGCATTAGCTTGATCTTTTACCTTCATTTTAATATATAATTAACATGGGTCTGACTGACAAGAAGGCTAGTATACACAATTTTGGAAGACTACCTTGATGTATGGCATCAAAATCATCGTGTTTTGCTCAAAACTGAAAAATACGTTGAGGTTCAGGAGAAGAATAGCTGAAGCACAGACTTGTAAGTCAACTAAATATTGGTTTTGTAATATGCCTTAATCATCTACTTTCATAAAAATAACCAACTTTTGTGAAGTACTATTTTCATAAATCATCGGCGTGTTTGGGACTGACAACAATCTTCAAGTTTACAAGGATCTATAAAATACGCGATCTTGATTATAAGTTAGTCATATTATATTTTAATCTGTATGAAATAAGCTTTCTAATCAGGTCTATTTTTTTTAATAAAACCTTTGTAATATATTTTATCACTTAAAACCCTTGTGACAGAACTTAAGGACCGACTAGGTACGTTTTGAGGCATGCGAAAGTACGCTGACAATGTGACATCAATGTAAGAAGAGCGTAGCGACAGTGAGGAAACCCACTTTGTCGGTATGGAGTTATTAGTACCTTCTAAAACTACATAATATATACTATATATTAGTGAAAGAATAAGTCTCCGTGTACCGACAAAGTGGGACCTTTCACTAAACTCGTCCACATATATTGTCGTTACAGCTTCAATTTTATTAGTTTTTAGCACTTCTCAGGGGTACCTCTGATGATTAATAAAGTTTTGGTCAGCTCGCTAGGTGGTTGGGCGACCCTTCGTTTCTGTAGCAATCACAAAGCATTAATTTTGTATGAAACATACGAAAACCAGTTGCCGAACGCTCAAAAACTTAGGTCTCCAAACTTACTTTTTACCTTAGGGCCACGGATGAGGCTGTGTTCTGTTCGCGAGCCAGAGTGAATCAAGTGAATGGAATGTAGCTTCATTTTTCGGCGTGATTGGTAGGCTCGTGGGACGAAATTTAGAGACCCCGGCTCTAAAACTCGTTCCATCGTTCTTCGTGCTCAATTAGAATAGTATCATACAAGTGCATCACTGCATGATAACACGCAGACAGCCTAATTAGTAATGGTTTAGTTTGATACATGTGAGCCAGAATACCAGAGATGACTGCTTAATGTGGCGCTAGGTGCTTTACATGACAACTGACGCAAATGGAAGAGAAGTACGGGCTATTAAATAACGGCATGTTACGAATCCCTGACTTGTGTCACAGATTAAATAATAGTATTTCATCTTATGTTAAAGAAGATGTGTTGCTTTTAAGTTTAGTATTAGCTCCCTGGATTTTCTTTTACATTTATTCGGCGACACCAAGAGAAAAAGAGCTTACCTACATCAGAGGTTAAATCGCTTTAACGTCACTTTCGATCAGGATGGCACCATGCAAGAGCGCGGCACGCAAACAGTTTAATTAGCCAGGCTTAGTTGAGACAAGTGAGGCCTAGCTTTAGAGGGGATGATTGCTGACGTGCCACGGAGTTTAACATTAATGAAGATTACAGTGTAATGTAAATAAGACATACTAAAACCTGCTTGTAAATATACAAGTACTGGCGTTGAAGTCATTTAATTTCAGAACAGACTATTCATACAAAAATACTTTAATTATTATTTATTTACAATTAGCGCAATAATTGGAGCATTTGCCTTACAAAAGGTGGAGTAGAAAATGTTTTTTGGTAGGCTATAGGGTGGTTATTAAAATACTAGATTTGAGACCTTGGGGGGGGGGGGGTGCGTTGGCCGCCATCTTGGTTTAAACGTGCCATAAGTCCGTTTTTGAACCTTGGCGCTTAAACGGTTATCAGTATGCCTAAAATGTATATGCAACGTATGAAGAACATAAAATTGTCTACAATATTTCCATACACAATACATCTGTAAGTCTTACAGATGTAAAGATACAGGGGGTGAAAAGGTGTATATTTAATTTTATTTATTAGCTTCAAAGTTTTGTGCTTCGAGATAAGGAAATGAAGTCTCTACCACAGTTTTGTCATCTTCTAATGACTCTTTTAAAAGTTATTCAAAAGTTGAATTCACCCCTAGAGCGCTTATATAGGGGGTGAAAGTAGTAAGTCTCACACACAACATCAGTGTTCTATTACTCATCATAAAAAACTACTAGGCGTTGTCAGGTATAGCTATGGATCAATTAGGGTATAATTAATTTAGATTTGACAAAAAACATATATGCTTTCATACAAAAAAAAAAAATTTAAAGAAAGTGCTTGAAAATATTTTTATTTTTTTAAACTTCATATAACTGTCAAGTTATTATTAAAATATCGTATAGGCTTTAGCATTTTTTACATAATGCTTGAACAGTTGACTTTATGACAAAAATGTCTACGAGAAGTATAAAGACAATGAGTACGAGTAATTTTTTCCTTTCTGTAACTTTGTATTTTCTAAGACGTACAAAATAAATACAAATACAAAAAAAATAGTCTTTATAATTTTCGTAGACATTTTTGTCATAAAGAGAGCTGTTCAGGCGTTATGTAAAAAATGCTAAAGCCTATACGATATTTTAATAATAAGTTGACAGTTATATGGAGTTTAAAAAAAAAAAAATTCAAGCACTTTCTTAAAAAAAAAACTTTTTTTTTCTATGAAAGCGTATATGTTTTTTGTCAAAACTAAATTCATTATACCCGAATTGGTCGATTGCTATACCTGACAACGCCTAGTACTATTTTATGATGAGTAATAGAACATTGATTTTGTGTGTGAGACTTCCTACTTTCACCCCCTCTATAAGCGCTCCAGGGGTGAATTCAACTTTTGAATATCTTTTAAAAGAATCATTAGAATATGACAAAACTGTGGTAGAGACTTCATTTCCTTATCTCGAAGCACAAAACTTTGAAGCTAATAAATAAAATTCTTATGATATAAGAAAATATACACTTTTTCACCCCCAGTATCTTTATATCTTACTTACAGATGTATTGTGTATGGAAATATTGTAGACAATTTAATCTTCTTCATACGTTCCATAGAAATTTTAGGCATACTGATAACCGTTTAAGCGCCAAGGTTCAAAAACGGACTTTTGGCACCTTTAAACCAAGATGGCGGCCGCGCCCTCCCCCCCTCAAGGCCTCAAATCTAGTATTTTAATTACCACCCTATAGCCTACCAATAACCATTACAATATTTTCTACTCCACCTTTTGTAAGGCAATGTATGGAGATGATTCCCCAATGATTGGATTAAATATTTACCCCGCGCCGCTCGCTACAAGTAATAGCACTAAGTGTTCATTGTTTGTATGTTCACTTCCACGCTTTCTCATTATTGTTGTTACTTCTTGTTTTCAACCGACTTCCAAGATTTCGAAGGAGGAGGTTATTAATTCGTCGGGATCGGGATTTTTTTGTAATGTATTTTCACCGATTATTCGAAGACGGCTGGACCGATTTGGAAAATTCTTTTTTTGTTTGAAAGAATATACTTCACAGTTGGTCCCATTGTAACTAGGTCAGGATCTTGGAGAAATCGAGGGAACTCTTCAACTACTACAGGGTGCCATCTGAGACGTGATCAGTTATATGTTTTTCTAACTCCATAAACAACTAGCAGTTGAATGCCCCAACTTTTACTAAAATCAGACATTTTTTTTTCTTTTTTTTACGTTTTTGTAATTTATTTTTCTTTCAAAAGTGATAATATTAGTGTAAAACAGTTTTATAAGATATTTAAGGTAAAAAAAAATATTAAATTACATTTTATCCGGAATAAATGACAAAATTGTTATTAACGACAGTTCCATTTCAAAGAGATAATTCAATTTACTTATTTAAATATTCTAATAAGTAGTTTAAATATCCCGAAAACCCCGTCAAATGAAAAATAAATTACAAAAACGTCTTAGAAGATACAAAGTTACAGAAAGGAAAAAATTACTAATACTCATTGTCTTTATACTTCTCGTAGACATTTTTGTCATAAAGTCAACTGTTCAAGCATTATGTAAAAAATGCTAAAGCCTATACGATATTTTAATAATAACTTGACAGTTATACGAAGTTTAAAAAAATAAAAATATTTTCAAGCACTTTCTTTAATTTTTTTTTTTTTGTATGAAAGCATATATGTTTTTTGTCAAAACTAAATTAATTATACCCTAATTGATCCATATCTATACCTGACAACGCCTAGTAGTTTTTTATGATGAGTAATAGAACACTGATTTTGTGTGTGAGACTTACTACTTTCACCCCCTTTATAAGCGCTCTAGGGGTGAATTCAACTTTTGAATATCTTTTAGAAGAATCATTAGAGATGACAAAACTGTGGTAGAGACTTCATTTCCTTATCTCGAAGCACAAAACTTTGAAGCTAATAAATAAAATTCTTATGATATAAGAAAATATACACCTTTTCACCCCCTGTATCTTTACATCTGTAAGACTTACAGATGTATTGTGTATGGAAATATTGTAGACAATTTTATGTTCTTCATACGTTGCATATACATTTTAGGCATACTGATAACCGTTTAAGCGCCAAGGTTCAAAAACGGACTTATGGCACCTTTAAACCAAGATGGCGGCCGCGCCCTCCCCCCCTCAAGGTCTCAAATCTAGTATTTTAATTACCACCCTATAGCCTACCAATAACCATTACAATATTTTCTACTCCACCTTTTGTAAGGCAATGTATGGAGATGATTCCCCAATGATTGGATTAAATATTTACCCCGCGCCGCTCGCTACAAGTCATAGCACTAAGTGTTCATTGTTTGTATGTTCACTTCCACGCTTTCTCATTATTGTTGTTACTTCTTGTTTTCAACCGACTTCCAAGATTTCGAAGGAGGAGGTTATTAATTCGTCGGGATCGGGATTTTTTTGTAATGTATTTTCACCGATTATTCGAAGACGGCTGGACCGATTTGGAAAATTCTTTTTTTGTTTGAAAGAATATACTTCACAGTTGGTCCCATTGTAACTAGGTCAGGATCTTGGAGAAATCGAGGGAACTCTTCAACTACTACAGGGTGCCATCTGAGACGTGATCAGTTATATGTTTTTCTAACTCCATAAACAACTAGCAGTTGAATGCCCCAACTTTTACTAAAATCAGACATTTTTTTTCTTTTTTTTTACGTTTTTGTAATTTATTTTTCTTTCAAAAGTGATAATATTAGTGTAAAACAGTTTTATAAGATATTTAAGGTAAAAAAAAATATTAAATTACATTTTATCCGGAATAAATGACAAAATTGTTATTAACGACAGTTCCATTTCAAAGAGATAATTCAATTTACTTATTTAAATATTCTAATAAGTAGTTTAAATATCCCGAAAACCCCGTCAAATGAAAAATAAATTACAAAAACGTCTTAGAAGATACAAAGTTACAGAAAGGAAAAAATTACTAATACTCATTGTCTTTATACTTCTCGTAGACATTTTTGTCATAAAGTCAACTGTTCAAGCATTATGTAAAAAATGCTAAAGCCTATACTATATTTTAATAATAACTTGACAGTTATACGAAGTTTAAAAAAATAAAAATATTTTCAAGCACTTTCTTTAAATTTTTTTTTTTGTATGAAAGCATATATGTTTTTTGTCAAAACTAAATTAATTATACCCTAATTGATCCATATCTATACCTGACAACGCCTAGTAGTTTTTTATGATGAGTAATAGAACACTGATTTTGTGTGTGAGACTTACTACTTTCACCCCCTTTATAAGCGCTCTAGGGGTGAATTCAACTTTTGAATATCTTTTAAAAGAATCATTAGAATATGACAAAACTGTGGTAGAGACTTCATTTCCTTATCTCGAAGCACAAAACTTTGAAGCTAATAAATAAAATTCTTATGATATAAGAAAATATACACCTTTTCACCCCCTGTATCTTTACATCTGTAAGACTTACAGATGTATTGTGTATGGAAATATTGTAGACAATTTTATGTTCTTCATACGTTGCATATACATTTTAGGCATACTGATAACCGTTTAAGCGCCAAGGTTCAAAAACGGACTTATGGCACCTTTAAACCAAGATGGCGGCCGCGCCCTCCCCCCCTCAAGGTCTCAAATCTAGTATTTTAATTACCACCCTATAGCCTACCAATAACCATTACAATATTTTCTACTCCACCTTTTGTAAGGCAATGTATGGAGATGATTCCCCAATGATTGGATTAAATATTTACCCCGCGCCGCTCGCTACAAGTAATAGCACTAAGTGTTCATTGTTTGTATGTTCACTTCCACGCTTTCTCATTATTGTTGTTACTTCTTGTTTTCAACCGACTTCCAAGATTTCGAAGGAGGAGGTTATTAATTCGTCGGGATCGGGATTTTTTTGTAATGTATTTTCACCGATTATTCGAAGACGGCTGGACCGATTTGGAAAATTCTTTTTTTGTTTGAAAGAATATACTTCACAGTTGGTCCCATTGTAACTAGGTCAGGATCTTGGAGAAATCGAGGGAACTCTTCAACTACTACAGGGTGCCATCTGAGACGTGATCAGTTATATGTTTTTCTAACTCCATAAACAACTAGCAGTTGAATGCCCCAACTTTTACTAAAATCAGACATTTTTTTTTCTTTTTTTTACGTTTTTGTAATTTATTTTTCTTTCAAAAGTGATAATATTAGTGTAAAACAGTTTTATAAGATGTTTAAGGTAAAAAAAAATATTAAATTACATTTTATCCGGAATAAATGACAAAATTGTTATTAACGACAGTTCCATTTCAAAGAGATAATTCAATTTACTTATTTAAATATTCTAATAAGTAGTTTAAATATCCCGAAAACCCCGTCAAATGAAAAATAAATTACAAAAACATGTAAAAAAAAAGAAAAAAAATGTCTGATTTTAGTAAAAGTTGGGGCATTCAACTGCTAGTTGTTTATGGAGTTAGAAAAACATATAACTGATCACGTCTCAGATGGCACCCTGTATAGGCACACCTATAGTGATTTGAGTCTTTTTTACAGCAGCTCGAGCATTTGCTTTTGGAAAGGTGGAGGCTAAGTGAAGTCGGTTCTGTTTTGTTTAAAATTATTAGTTTATCTATAAGCAGTATAAGCACCAATAACGAAACTTTGCAATCTTCAGTTCACGCAAGAACAACCATCTATTCGGTCCGTAAAATCGCAACTACAGTCGACATCAAATATAAGTTAATATAAGTTTTAATAAGATGCAAAATTGTAAACATGTCCTTGACGTCGACTATTCTATATGATAATGCATATGTAACAGTCCTTATTTATGTATAGCTCACTGCAACTGCCTTTGAATATACAACAAAAGGTATACAGGGTGATTCATGAGACGTGAGCAGGAACAACCCTACACACTTAGTTAACGATAATGAATCGGCCGCCATCATGTTTAAGTGAAACAATAACGCCTTTCAATTTTTTAAACCTATTTTGTTTGGTAGAAATTTATTTTCTGTAATCATGGTCATCCTACATAAACAAATCAATAAAGATAAAACCTCTTTAACAATCATGACAGCACTTTGATTATGAAAAAAAAAAATTGTCAAATTCAGTGAGATACGATGTTTCCAAAGTAACCAGACATCAATTTGACACATATCACAGAAAAACAAGAGAATATCAGTACTCGACGGAGTATTCTAACTGTAGAGTGACCATGCGTGTCGTAAATAATTTTGAACTTTTTATTTTTACTTTAAATTTTTTTTTTTGGGTTTATCACACTAATACTGATATCAAACAATAGCTTATTATTAACTGAATCCGTAGTGTTAAGCCTGCTCACGTCTCATGAATCACCCTGTATGATAATCGTTAGAATCAATATAGAAATGCCACCATATAACGGCTGGGTTACATTGATTGAATGGTTACATTGTTGCCAGATTACAATACGGCGGACGTCACAAGTTATGGATGTCCACAAGTTCATCGCAACATGCGCGTGCGTCATTCACGCATTACACAATGTACATTATTATTATTAAAACTGGGTTTACGTGCACTTAATGGCTGTTTCAACTCATAGGGATATATAAGTACATAATTTTATTTTTATTTTATTTTAAAATGCACATTGCACATTATAATTATTAAAACTGGGTTTACATGCACTTAGTTAATGGTTCTTTCAACTCATAGGGATATACATAATGTTACTTTGAATAAAAAATGTAATGACCTAAAACAAAAGTATTTACATGTCACTATGTTTGGTGTAGTAACTTTTACGGTCATTAAATTATTGTCACTAGTGTCTCTGTCTCTACTAGTTATTTACTATTAAAAAAAGGTTAAAATAATATCAACCTAGCCTAGCAGGAATTAAAGTTCTGTTTAGTTTATAAGTCCAGTCAAAATACTCAATGTTTCAATTATTCTTAACTAGCTACTTATATGTCCTTAATTTTTCATTTCTTTCCGTCTGTATCAAAAGTGAAGTGAAATACCTTGTAGAGCATGTAATCTGTGGTCTAGTTCCTAGCCTCAGGGTAACTGGCTAGGTGGACCAAGGATCCCTCGTTTGCAGAGTCCACCGGGTTTTGTTTAAAAGTTTGCTGTCTGGTCGGATTGCGTGAGAGCCTTCGACCGCGCCCCGCCGCGCCGGGTTTTACACTTTTTGTTGGATTGCTTTTTGTATTCTCTATTTTTCGAATGGAATATTTCTATATGTATAATCGTTTTGTTTTGTTGGTTATAGCTCAACTCAATGCGAGTGATACTCGTAGCGTAGACTTTTTTTAAATAGGGATGATGACATATGTTGAATTATGCAATAACAAATGAAGTGAAAATTAAAAAAAATAAAATTGAAATGGTTTAAAGATATAAGAATTTCAAGATTTTACGATTGCTTTTGAATAGGTGCAGGCTAAGTGAAGTCGGTTCTTTTTAGGGTTCCGTAGTCAACTAGGAATCCTTATAGTTTCGCCATGTCTGCCCGTCCGTCCGTCCGTCCGTCCGCGGATAATCTCAGTGACCGTTAGCACTAGAAAGCTGAAATTTGGTACTAATATGTACATCAATCACGTCGACAAAGTGGTAAAATAAAAAGTGGATTTTTTTTTTATTAGGGTACCTCCCCTATACGTAAAGTGGGGAGTGATTTTTTTTTTCATTTCAACCCTAACGTGTGATATATTATTGGATAGGTATTTAAAAATGAATAGGGGTTTTCTAAAATCATTTTTCGATAATGTAAATATTTTCGGAAATAATCGCTCCAGAAGTAAAAAAATATGCGTCCCCCCCCTCTAACTTTTGAACCATAGGTTTTAAAAATATGAATAAAATCTCAAAAGTAGAACTTTATCAAAACTTTCTAGGAAAATTATTTTGAACTTGATAGGATGAATAGTTTTTGAAAAAAAAATACAAAATCATTTCTGAACTAAGTTTGTAATTTAACCGTATAAGCAGGTGTTTATTGTACCTGTAATTTCTACAAAATTACAATGAAATGACGTGCTTTCAAATAAAGTAAAAACGGTGAAAATCGGTTCACGCAATAAAGAATTATCCCATAAAAATCATCTTCCATACTTTATGCTCGCGCGCAATAGTTTACTTAATTTGCCGATAGATGTCGCTGTACGTGGAACTCTCATATCATATTCTACATGGCGGTGTTATTAACTCTTAAGTGGGGACACTTACTGTGACGGACGGAAAACTACGGAACCCTACAGTGAGCGTGGCCCGACACGCTCTTGGCTGGTTTTTTGTTTATGTTTATGTCATTTATACCAGTGAAAGAAATCTTCATGACACACCGGACTTAATCAAAAACAACGTGTTGTATACCCTCTGGTTTGGAAGGTCAGGTGCTTTCTTAAAAAAGCCTACGTACGTGAATTCTTGAGGTTAGGTTCCTAACCGGACTCCATGATCCATTGAGCCGTGGCTAAAAGCCGGGACAAGAAAGGCGGGACAAGAAAGACTGGAGGAAGGTGAAAAACGTAAGTAACACAAAATCGGCATCTCCGTCTCAGGCAATGGGATACAATGCGTAACTGATCGCTATCCATTTGTCGCGTAGAGTGCCTTCTAGCCACTTAACTAATAGGGGGAAATATGTTGTCAGGAATTTCTAAATTTTTTATCCTTATCTGTTATTTGATGCAGACCAATATTATAGATGATAGATAATACTTATGAACACCGGAGGGTTTGGTCACTTTTTCTGAAGTATATGACATCTATTTTCAGATAATACTTATATTGATAAATTAATCATGGATTGCCGAAAGGGACAGAAAGGGGAGGGGGAAGGTGTATGATTGTATGTTCAAATTCTTCAATAAGGATAACAGTCTTGGTATGATGGTATTTATATAGGGTGGGGCCTGTAACTAAAGCAAAAAATTAAAACGTAGATTCTAGTGCTCAAACTAGACAACTTTTGTGTAGCAACTTTTTAAAATCATAAAGTTTTTAGATTGTTTTTTTTTTTCAAACAAAGTAAATAGTATTTTCAATGTACTTAAAACTCCGTCTAATTGACATCGCCTGTCAGTCTAGTCACTCTACAGACATAATCAATTTCATAGTACATTGCGTGTTCGAATTAACTTTAAAATGTAATAAAATTCAAACCGCAAGTTTTTTTTTTCAAAGTCGTCAAACAAACGTTGCGTAGTTTGAGGAGAAGAATGTACATTTTAATTTTTTGCTTTAGTTACAGGCCCCACCGTGTATATGGACTCGACGTTGTTGACGGTGTTGGTGCTCATCGATTTCTCGAATGCATTCAATGCTGTTAACCATGACTTGTTACTTGCCACTCTCAGACACTTCAATATCTCGGCATCTGCGGCTGGATGGTTTGCTTCCTATCTTCAGGACCGCCGTCAGTTGATTCGTGCTGATCGTACTTCTTCTGACTGGTGCGATCTTACTTCTGGGGTCCCACAGGGCGGGATTCTCTCACCTCTTCTGTTCTCACTTTTTATTAATCTTATCACCTCTAAACTAAAATGCTCCTACCATTTGTATGCTGATGATTTACAGCTTTATACCCAAGCGAGTGCCAAGGATCTGGATCAGGCAATCGCTGAAATTAACTCAGACCTAAACCGTATTTCCACTTGGTCACGCTGCTTTGGTATCACGGTCAACCCTACCAAATGCCAGGCCATTTTGCTTGGTAGCACCCGTCTACTTTCTTTAATAGACACTGCTGAAGTGGCGCCAATCCTCTACGAACAGGAAGTGATACCTCTAGTATCGCAAGTGTAGAACCTGGGGCTAATTATTGACAGCGGGCTTACATGGGAACCTCAGGTGGCCGACGTTTCTCGTAGAGTAACTAATACTTTAAGAGCACTCTATCGTTTTAAACATTTTCTCCCAGTCAGCACTAAAATTCTCCTTGTCCAATCTCTTGTCCTGCCTGTCCTTGATTATGCTGATGTCTGTTACACCAATCTCACCCAAGACTCATTGAACAAGTTTGACCGGTTACTTAATAACTGCATACGCTTCGCGTTCGGTCTCCGTAAGTATGACCATGTTTCCAATTTCCGCAGAAAACTTAATTGGCTTCCGATCCGAGAACGTAGGTCACTTCGTATTCTCTGCACTCTGTATTCCATATTGTTTGACCCGTCCGCTCCAAATTATCTTCGATCGAAATTTAAATTTGTTTCCCCACGCCCCGGCACACATCTTCGTCCTTCTCGTTTTCTAAAGCTCATTGACAATGTGCCCCGACATGGAACTGGTTTTATGTCTAATTCTTTCACCATTCAGGCAATCCGACTTTGGAATGTTCTGCCACTCTCTCTCAGGCAAGCTCAGACTAAATTCACTTTCAAGCGCTTGTTGCGCAAGCATTTCCTTAACAAGCTTTCTTCATCGTCCTCCCAATGGTTCACACAAGGTATATAAAATATATGTATGTATGTTTATTATTATATGTATTTGTGTAAGTTTATGAATATAGCTTATATGTATATATTGTTAGTTTTTTTTTTCTCTTTTAATTCTGTCATATTTAATGGACCCTGCACCTACTTAACCTTTCTGTTTAGCCCATTGGTTGACTGGTAGAGAATGCCTTATGGCATTAAGTCCGCCATTTGTACCATCTTGTATTGTGCAATAAAGATTAAATAAATAAATAAATATTTAGAGATGATATATGCTATTTGCACTTTCTCTTGTAGGAAAATTACCAGCTACCTCAAAATATAAGGTAGTGTGGGACGCAATATAATCTGTTTACTTATGTTTATTTTATGTCTTTCATGTCATGTCAATGTCCTTTAAGCCCGCTCTACACATTGGGCCAACGATGGCCAATCTAAGGGACGCACCTATACGGCAGAACGAGATCGCGATATCTCTTGCTCCCTCTAACGCATAACTGTGTCCTTTAGATTGGCCAATGTTGGCACAATGTGTAGAGCCCGCTTAATGTATCATCTTTTTAACAGTACAATATCAGCATTCGCTCGGGTCTCTCCGGCAAGAGTTCGTTATTAGCACCACTTTTTTTATTGAAATTTGGCGTGCTGACTTTGTTTCTCTGTATTATATGAGTTCAATGGTAAAACAATGTGAATACTTACTTGCTATACCCTTTATAAACCGTGGCGTATGATCCCTCTCCGAGCTGCTCCAATTTTATGTAGGCTTCGGATTTGCCGAACGGAGAGTCACCCTGCCGGCAAAAAAACAACGTTTATCACGGGAGTCTGATAAGCTTAAGACTATAAATTATGGGGCATCAGCTAGTACCAAGCTGTTGTTTTATTAACTGACAGTAGGTAAAATACTATAAACAACAATAACAATGCAATGAAATACGCTCGAATTCAAATGAAGAACATTATTTCTCACCACCCACCAACATACAAAAATGTAATGAACAAAGGCTGGTTCTACAAACCAGAAGGCTTAAAGAAGCCTTCTGATTAATTAATTTAAAGAACTCGAACTGAGTAGGTATTTCAATACTAGAAAAAACCAAAGACAATATTTGCAAGTGCTATTTTAGCTAAAATCAATACGAGAAGAAATCAGTTAATAGTTCCAAATTCCCTATAATAGTATCATAACGATATGTAGCGTTGCTTGTACGTACCAGACACCAGACGCACTACATTGTGCGAAATTTATCCGAATGCTTCAGAGGTTCAGATTATTCTAACGGAGAGTCACCCCGCCGACGACAACAAAAATAACTATTGATCACTAAAGTCTGGAAAACCGATAATTTACGAGGCCCCGCGGACGGCATGGTCAGCTAGTGTTGCTATCATTTTTAATTTAATTAATCGATATGAGTTATCAGAGTATGCAAATCTATATTGGTATCATGCAAAACTAAAGCTTTACTTATAGCCTAAGCATATAAATCTCGGAATCAGAGATAATAAGCGGGAAACTCGTATATATTTTTCTTTCCTGTCTCAATAATCTCGGAAAATCGGGGCCGGTAGTTATGCAAGGTCAAACGTAAAAAAAATCGGTTTTCCGTGATTATATTGGTTTTTATAACTCCATTAAAGTTGACATCTATTAATAAACTGTAGAGCATAAAATCACATTTTTATGCATTCAACTGTTTACAAGAACAAACGATTACAACACTGACACTTAGGATTCTCGGAGTGATTATTTCTGAAACTGTGTGCTTAAGCTAAAAATTGTTTTAGAAATCTCAAAACTAATTTATAAGACCTGTCTAATGATAAGGCACACGTTGATATTTCCTAAAAATACTACTATAACTAATTAACTAACTAAGATATAGTAGTAAGTTGTTGCAAATATTACGGCAGTATTTATCCCTGCTTTATCGTAATGGAGCTATTATTTAGAACATAATGAGAATTAAGGGTGAACCACAGAAGTTATCCTAACTAGGGAGCGCTGGCCACTTAACACATATTAAATGGTACGTGGATTGGACCTTTACCTGCTATACGAAGCACTTTATACTAGTTAAGTGCCTAATGGACCAATTTCACCATCAGGTCTTGCTTTGCGAGTTTACTAAGGCGTAAAAAGAGTCAAGTGATTGAATTCGTTGCCTCTCCGAAAGCTCGACTGGCAAAGCCACAACTACAAGGTAGTAGAATTACGTTACATGAACATCACTATACATAGAATAAAACAAAGTCGCTTTCCGCTGTCTGTCCAATGTATGCTTAGATCTTTAAATCCCGTGCGAAGCCGGGGCGGGTCGCTGGTAGAAAACAGATAAACATAGAGTGCTCACTCTACACCACTGGTTATTAGCCCGAAAGCTTGACATGATGAAGGCAAAACGACTAAGGGGACTGAGGGAGGCGCAGGCAGGGGGCGTGAATAGGGCGCCCGTTGTAAAACTTGGTATTCACGCCCCCTGCCCCCTCCCCCCTCAGTCCCCTTAGTCGTCGTCCCTTCATTATGTCAAGCTTTCGGGCTAATAACCAGCTGTGTAGAGCATGTGATCACTCTAGGATTACTTATTTGTGTATAATTGCAACAAAATATTTTATTGTCTTCCTGTACTACGGTGTTACCACAGCTAGCAGCTGTTTCTTCGAAACTAATTACAAGATTAGTAGAAGGATGTCTGACAAAACTGCGCCTACGCAGTCGGATATAAAAGGTGATAAACTCCAAAAATATCAATACTCATAAAATATCAATGACCTAACCTACCCTAAAAGTGATTGGCGATTGCTGACATTAATCAAAGGTTTGCATTATACCAATTATACATACCTACAGTCTTAAAGTCGGTCTATAGGAATATTTAAACCAGGGATCCGTATTAAAACCTATATCAGTCGAATGTTTGTTATCGACGACAGATTTTCTCGTTCGTTCGGTGAAAACTAAAGCCAGCGATTCGTAAATAGAAGATATCTTATAAATCCTGAACACAATCGAGTTTAGGTACACGTGTATTGATCAATAGAAACTATATAAAACGTGTACTAGGAAAATAACAGGAAAAAATATATTTATGGTTCTGATAAAGTTTTATCCGGCGAAATATATCGCGCACTCTTAGCCAGTTATCCGTGGTATATAAAATATATGTATGTATGTTTATTATTATATGTATTTGTGTAAGTTTATGAATATAGCTTATATGTATATATTGTTAGTTTTTTTTTCTCTTTTAATTCTGTCATATTTAATGGACCCTGCACCTACTTAACCTTTCTGTTTAGCCCATTGGTTGACTGGTAGAGAATGCCTTATGGCATTAAGTCCGCCATTTGTACCATCTTGTATTGTGCAATAAAGATTAAATAAATAAATAAATATTTAGAGATGATATATGCTATTTGCACTTTCTCTTGTAGGAAAATTACCAGCTACCTCAAAATATAAGGTAGTGTGGGACGCAATATAATCTGTTTACTTATGTTTATTTTATGTCTTTCATGTCATGTCAATGTCCTTTAAGCCCGCTCTACACATTGGGCCAACGATGGCCAATCTAATGGACGCACCTATACGGCAGAACGAGATCGCGATATCTCTTGCTCCCTCTAACGCATAACTGTGTCCTTTAGATTGGCCAATGTTGGCACAATGTGTAGAGCCCGCTTAATGTATCATCTTTTTAACAGTACAATATCAGCATTCGCTCGAAACTATATAAAACGTGTACTAGGAAAATAACAGGAAAAAATATATTTATGGTTCTGATAAAGTTTTATCCGGCGAAATATATCGCGCACTCTTAGCCAGTTATCCGTGAGTGCGGTCGTTTGTAATGAAAGTCCCGTATTACGGAGAATAGTGATAGATGGAGCTTCGGCCTCCCCCATACCAGAGACGAGTGAGAATAAAGAGTACTCAAGAGTGATGATCTATTGACCAGACTGTGTGGCGGCGATGGACGTCCTTTTGTCCCTGGCTACGCTAAAAGCTACGTCGTAGCTTGTAGCATTTTCCGGATATGTAGGAAAAACGCACCGTAAAGGCGTAAAGATAATATGTCGTAAAAAGTGCTGAATGGTTAACGGGTTTTGCTGGTTATATAATGAAATCTACGCATTAAATGGTCAGCAAGTTGCATATACTCGTAACACCTCTACAACGGCAAGCGTCTTTATGTGACTGCTGTCTGCTTATCATCCAGGTAGGCCGTATGCATATTTACCACGTTACTGTATACTTGTACAATTACTTTTTTTGTACGTATGTATTATAAACACCACCCCAATTTATACAGCAATGATGGAACACGTCACTTTGCAGTCTTTATAATTGAAATGTCGCTGCCTATACAAATAGGCCGAGTAAGGAGCATGGTGACGTTGATCGATCGAGGACTTTGGTTCAATTTGCACTAAATGCGATTGTCGCTACAATCTTGAACAATCCCCACGTAAACGATAGCTGGCATATGGTTACCTAGTGGAGGTATAAGCTACCTTGAAGGAGTTGTGTTATACGTAACTACAGTTGTACACAGGTGTCCCTATTAGCTACGAGAGTTGATAGACCGAGACGGAAGGACCAAGGCGGCTTTCACACTGGTGCGGTTTCCGCATGCGGTGCCGGTGCGCGAGCGAGATAGCGCTGTGCATATGTATAGCGCTGTCACGCTTGCGCACCGTCGCCGCATCTGGTTGCGGCGCCAGTGTGATCATCGCCTAATAGAGACCAAATTTATTTTCGTGTCACCAAATTATCTATTCGTTAGTGAGTAGAACTAATATGCCCCATCGCAAAACCCCCAGTGCGGCCTCAGATGACATGACCCAAAAGTATATGTGTTCATTATGCAACTAAAGCTAGGTCTCTGTAGAAAATATACCCATATTATTAAACAAAACTCTTGGTGTCTTGTACATGATAAATTTATAATTTAGTTACTCTAAGGTTAGCTGGAAGAGATCCCTTAAGGGGATAAGTTCGCCTTTGTACAAATATGTTTCATAATTGTTTAGTGTACAATGTTTTAGCGCAATAAAGTGTTTGACTACTACTAAAAGTCTACTGAGACGCCTTTACGCCTGGTGATTTTCAGGGTGACATTCTTCAATAGACTATTTTTCAACGTAAGACCGTAAGACTTATGAAAAATAATATTGTCCTATGTATATAAAGTACCTACACTACATCAAAGTTTACTTTTCATTACATAAATGTCCACATGCCATTGGTTTCCGTTATTATGATGTTACAAACAAGCTAAAACACTCACAAAGCAATTACCATAGCGACGAGACCAGACCACCAGCTCGCTTCTAAAGTGCATCCATATCCACATACCCATTAGGCAATTCAAATATTTAGACAGTCGCACCAACACCAAGAAAGCGAAACAGTTTAGCCGCGAAGCAAAGTCGCGTTTCCGTAATTTGAGCCGGCAAAATAAGGTAATATGACTTAACTGTTTTATAAAACTTGGAAACTGACACGAAAGAGAACTTAGTTGTTTTGTTTATAAGCTTGTTTTGTTACAAGTTTGTTTTGTTTATAAGCTTATTGCATAAGGATGTGTACCTATGACTATGACGTACGGAACAGAGATATCTTTTGAGTAATACTTTGTTCTTCTTGATTAAAATTTTTAATTACTGTTTGGCTAGAAACATACCTTTTAAAGATTGTTTTGATTCCGTTCTTTTACCGCTGTTAATTTTTACTTCATTATCATTACTATTATCCTTTTTTTAGGGCTCCGTAGCCAAAATGGCCAAAAACGGAACCCTTATAGTTTCGCCATGTCCATCTGTCCGTCCGTCCATTCGTCCGTATGTCACAACCATTTTACTCGGAAACTATATGACGTATCAGAATAGACGTAAGATGTATTTTGTATGCCACTTATTTAGTTATGTAGTTAAATTGCAGAAAAAAATACGCTTCGTGCGTCGATTGGAGTGGTCGTGCGCTAGGAACACTTCGGATTAGGGCCTAAGGGGTCGATTCGGCCTTATGACTATCTTGACTTTTATTCCTGCAAGAAATGACCCCAAAAACCACTAAACCACTCGGTGCGTCGGTTGGAGTGATCGTGCGCGAGGAACGCTTAGGGCTACGGTTTAGGAGGCTGTTTCGGCCTCATTACTAACACTTTTACCTAATACTTAGAGAAACAACAATGGTAACACAGAATACTAACCCCAAAGGCACTAAACCGCTTCGTGCGTCGATTGGAGTGGTCGTGCGCTAGGAACGCTTCGGATTTGGGTCTAGGAGGCCGTTTCGGCCTCATGACTACCCGCGCGTCCTCTCGCGCCCCCTCGTCTAATAGTTTCGAGTCCGACGACACCGATAGTTGTCTCCGAACCCGGTACTCGCCGTTGGCACCGCTACTCCATTCTGTTGACAAGATATTAAACAAATTGAATCAAGTAAATAAAGGAAAACTGTATCTGAAGGTATATACATTTTTTTATGATCCGTCATTAAACCTGACATAAAATTCAACGACGCTATTTCGAGTTAAGAGCACCCGAACGTTAGAGCAGAGCACGTAACCACTACACCACCATCATACAACCGATGAGAGAACCAACAAGTGGCACTTACAGTCTGATGTTATGCCACCTTAGGAACAAAAAAATAATCGTTATTGAACTGATAAAATCCTCCATTCTAATAATTGTATTACAGCTTTGTACGCATCGTTGAAACATTCTCGGAATTTTAACACATCAATAAAAGCTCGAAAGTAATTTTCCTGTTTCCAGATGAAAACGTCTGATGATGACAACATTCAGCAAATCTGAATTCACTTGGCATACTTTTACCCTCATATTGCGCCAATAAATTATCAAAGCACTCTAAAATGCAAACATTGGGAGGCTCGGCAATGACTGGCTGGAGCTCCTGACACAATTTCTCCAGAGCACTTAGCAAGCAAATTAATTCACGGTAAAAACTCGTCGATTGAACCGCGACTACGTTGCTTGGAAGAAGCTATTTTTCACGTCTCGATATTCGCGTCAAGGGGCACTCTGTCTTATTCCCAACGCTTTCTAAGCACACCTTCTCAGAGTAACCAGGATTTTCCTCTTCAACCATTTTGTACGGATCTAAGGAGTGGTCCGGAAAAAAAGTAGCCGTGCCTTTTTTGATTTATCTTTTTATTTTGTGCCGATTTAGAAACAGTGTTTATATTTAAATAATCTCTAGATACAATCATACAAAACATAAATACAATCATACTTAAATAAAACAGCGTTTGGAAGTTTTCGCCTTTTGTATTCCATCATACACATAGTTTTTTGAACAGCGTCTTCTGACAGAATTTTTGAGGTGTTTCTCAAAAACATGTTTTTTCTTATAGTTTGATTTGATGAGCTATTTTATACCTTGATAAATTGTCTTTCTTCAATAGTAAACTTTTTTATCTGGCTTCATTTTAAGGTAGTTACAGTAATTTTTAATTAAACGTATTTGCCTTTTTTCATAGAAAATTATCTCCCATAGAAAAATCTTTGTCAGAGGTTAGATTAGAGAGTCTTCCTGACTATCCTAGCTAAAATACAGTTAATTAATGTAGCTTCTTGGTAAGATGAAATTCTGAAAAGCATAAAACGGGTTGTGAAAATGGAAATACAATTGTGGCATTGTAGCGGATGTCGATTGAAGATTGTCAAATTATGTTGTTCAAAAGGTTACAAAGTATGTTGAATTAAAAACGCGATCACTTAAATATGCTCACATATTCTATTATGATTGTATTTTTATTTATTAGTATTGTATCTACGGATTAATAAAATAAATATACTGCTTCAAAATTAGCACTAAATTAAAAAATACACAAGATTGTACACTGCTACTTTTTTTCCGGACCACTCCTTAAGACTATTTACACTGGTTCCCTTGAGGCAATTGCATATGTAAGTTGTGAGATAATTCTGGAAACGCGTTAACGTCACAAAGACAAGATATCGATGCGATGGAGTAAACACGGAGTGAATAAATCACCCGTTGATAGCATGGCGGCGCTATAATCGATTCAGAAATAACCTTTTAGGGATATAATCTAAGCATTAAGTTGCCTTTAAAGTCGCTTCACTTGATTCAATAGATCAAACGCGATTATACAGGTATAGGTTTGGTCATAACATAACACAATCACAACTACATTGAGTACCTACATCATTGCTCTGAACATTATTGAATGAATACATCGAATATTTAACAAAAGTTTATCTACGTATAACACAATATTAGTAAGGTTAAAAGAGTTCATGATAAAAAGTAAACATAGTAAAGTTCTGCTGCGTCAGTTCAAAGGACCTTTTGCTATGAATTTTTCCAGCCAAAGGTATTTAAGTCTAGACTCGAGAGCGGTAGAATTCGTATGTGGATTCCCTCTATCGGATATGTTTATTTTCTATAATAAACGAATCAAACCGAGTTAGCTGAATATACTTCATTAAGCCCCGACGAGAATATGATTTGCCCGCGATCAAAGAGAGATTTATGGAAATCACGTAGGAAAAGGCAATTCCCATGTTTATAGTTGCCCTTTCGTGGGTATATTTATATTGGTAAAAGAAAATCCAGTCGCGTCGCTGTACATACATGATCAACTCGATCAATATGCGAATTACTGGCTTAAATCCAATTAAGGCCACGGAATCCTCCAATTACCAACAGATTGATTGTGCGAATACTACGTGACAGTATTAATAAATATCGAGTCTATTTTTAAAAATATTTTTTACTCACAGCCTGAGAAAAACGACTGTATGTCATGTTTAATGCATACAGTCGTTTATGATTTTGCTACCGTTGTATACATGGTTTGATATATAACTTTACGAATAGATCAAAACATTTTATCCTTTATTTATACATCTTTTCAAAATCTTGGTATCTTAAGAAGAATGTAATAAAAATCCATCAGATATGAATATTATGTACAGCAATTCGGGTCACAACTCGCTTCGGGTAATAAGCAATAGAACTATTGTAGAATTTGGAAACGGATCCAGTATCTTCCCAAGTTTCGTCTTCCAGCAGCTTGCGAGATTAATAATAACTTATCAAATATAGGGTAGTTAATAATAGCGCTAACGATTACATAGGCAACAACGAATGAGTGATGGAACGTGAGGCTCGCGTGAGTTGATTATTTTTATAGTAGAGCGAACAAGTAGGTGAGAGGGTCATCCTGAGGGACCCGAGTTCCCCTTTTCGACAGAACGTGTCAAATTACAGGATAACACTCGTATACTTATGAAACTGAAGCTATTAAAACTATACTTTATTATATGATTAGTTGATTACCGAACATAAGAAGATCTGTGCCGAATAAAATAATGTCTCGTGAATAATTTGACCAATCGATAACTCACTTTGTTATACTCATTGTTATTGAACTAATAATCTTGTTGTGAACGCGGCCTTTATTTTATATAAGTTCATGCAGTATCGAAACGCCCGGGCTCGGCTAGTATTCGGGGTCTTCTTTTAAGCACCAATAGCAGCGCACCACCTAAGCTTTAGCGCGGCCAATTAGGATTAAGTTTAGCTTACGTTAGTTCATAAATATAATTCAAAATTATGCAAATCGCCTATATGCCATCTTGAGCTTCCATATCACCACTTTCGCTCTTAACCGTTTTTGGTACTACTTTTGTAAACCAGTAAACTTTTGTAAACCTTTGGAAAATTATACATTTACTTGAACATTGAAGTTTTATTCTGAGTCGTCGAGTTCCTGTCTACGGCGGATACAATATAATTTAAAGAATCAGAATTTATTATGGCCATAACATCGCAGCACATAATAAATGAATCATTTGATATAGAGGAGTTTGATTGACGAGGTAAGGTATGAATGTTATGGTAATTTTTAACCAAATAGGCCACAAAGATGCATGCACACGTTAAGTTATATTTAACGAAATTAAGGAATAACCAATTATTAACATTTGTAAAATTAATCAAGACCTTGTTTATCCTTTAACAGTTGAATATTGGGATTTAGTATTAAAATCTCTTGATGGTTGAGGGAGCGCCGGGATGGCGTAATAAGGACTTCACTTATTACCCGTCTCTTCGTATTTCTAAAGGTTGAACACGCCAAAACTTGGGCACGCAAAATTTGTTTTTAAACCAGAATGAAAATAAATAACTACATTATGAATACCACATTTAATGACAAATTTAATGAATTCTAAAATCACATTTTTAATTTTAATTAATGTTTACACAGTAAGCCATAGATCGAACTTTTCTACGCACACGGCTCATAATACTTTGCACCATCTCTTTAGAAAAAAAATTTTGTCGCCCAGGTCCATATTTTTTGTAGCTCAGGGACCGATTATACTTCTCCGCCTTTCTTTTTTAGAATTCCTTTCATAATACTCCAGTACTCTTCAACAGGCCGCAGTTCCGGACTATTTGGCGGATTGCATATTTTGGGTACCACCATTATCCTGTTAGCGTTGTACCATTCCATAACTGATTTTGCGTATTAGCAACTGGCTAGATCTGGCCAAAACAGCGGTGGTGAGGCATGCTGTCTTATAAAAGGCAGCAAACGCTTCTGTAAACAATCTTTCTGATAAATATCGCCGTTTATTGTCCCAGTGGTGATAAACGAGCGACTTCTTTTACCACAGCTACATATTGCCTGCCAAAGAAGGTATTTTTTTGGAAATTACCCTCATTTTTTAAATTAAAAATCTTCCGGAGTATCTGTTCGAGATTTGCTAGTATAAAACTCTTGACCAGGTATTTGTTTACAATCCAATTTTATATACGTCTCGTCGTCCATCACCACGCATTTAAATTTTGTAAGAAAATCTTCATAGAGTTTTCGCGACCGTATCTTTGCGGATAAGTTCTGTTTTGAGTCTCGATCTGGTGCGGCCGGGGCTTTATAACTCCTCAGTCCTGCCATCTGTTTCACTTTTTGGACATAGGACTAAGACATTTTCACTTTTTTAACAACATCACGAGATGAAATCGTATGATTTGAGGCAAAAATCTTTAAAATACTCTTTCCTGTTTCTTATTCTTGACTCCCTGCAACCCACCACTTCCTGGCTTTCTATCTATTGTCAAGCGTTCACGGAAACTTTTTAATACGTGACCAACAGTAGATTGTGGATATTTCAGCCTTTTCGCGATATCTATGTAGCTTAACATGGGATTTTTTACATGTTCGTGCAAAATGCGTTTACGTTTTTGATATTGTACGCTCGACATTTTACCAACGAACAAATAAAAGAAAATAAAACTATCATCATTTTATAGCCCAGTTCCTTGTGAGAAAATTGTTGTTTCAAAAGTTTAAATATCTCCATTTTTCGAATAACTATAGCTATTTTTATATGCCCAGGTTTTGGCGTGTTCAACCTTTAATATGCACTCGCTTCAAGTACCTAAGTGGAAACATTTTAAGGAAAATTCTTACGTTCATAACTCTGTATCTGATAATAAATATTTTTTAACGTTTTTACACATATGAAATATTTGAATCGATGTTATACATACGAGGGCTGCCTTTTAACTTGTGTCGTTTGAAATAAGTATAGACAATCTAATATATTATTACCATTTATTGTTTTTCAAAGAATTCGCCGCGATATTTAATACACTTTTGCATGCGTTGAAACCAGTTTTTAAAACATTTATTCCACTCCGAAGTGGGGGTAGTCAAAATGGCCGATTTGTATGCGTCAACAGCTTCTTCGGGTGAGCTGAAACGTTGACCACGAAGACTTTGCTTAATTTTGGGGAACGTAAAAAAATCGTTAGGGCTTAAGTCAGGACTGTAAGGTGGGTGATCTAAAATTTCCACGTTTTGGGTGTTCAAAAACATCTTTGTCTGGCGGGCGGTGTGCGAACTTGCATTGTCATGGTGCAGTATCATACGACGTTCCGAGTTGTTTTTTCGAAATTCGGTGATGACTTGTGGCAAACAAACCGTGGTATACCAGTCGGCGGTAACCGTCTTGCGATCTTCTAGTACAATAGTGGCGACGTGACCACCCTTTGCCACAAACGAAGCAACCATTTTTTTTGAAGTGCTCCGAGAGCGTATGACTTTGGTCGGTTTTGGCTCGTCCTGGAAGACCCAGACAGTTGACTGCTGTTTGGAATCTGGATCGTAAGCATATATCCAAGACTCGTCACCACTAACCATATCATAAACATGTTTTGACTCTCCTCGGCTGAATCGCTTCAGAGTTTTGCGACACCAACTAACACGGGCTGTTTTTTGGTCGTCGCTAAGCAAATGTGGTATCCAACGAGAGATCAACTTTTTTACAACAAGTTCTTCGTGCAGGATTTTTTGGATAGTGGTCCCTGAAATGCCCACGGATGCCTCTATTTCACGGTATGTCACATGACGATCTTCGAGTATTAGCTGCCGCACGGCTTCGATATTATCTTGCGTCATGGCGGTTTTTGGACGACCTTCACGAAGCTTGTCACTGAGGCTAGAGTGCCCACGTTGAAATTCTAAATACCAGCGTTCTACAGTCCTAAGACACGGTGCTGCATCACCAAACACAGATGTGATCTCCTCAAAGCACTGAAGTCGCGATAATCCCCTTTTAAAGTTGTAGAAAATTATCGCACGCAAATTTTCCTTAGACATTTCCATTTTTACAACCGACTTGTCACCTTTGAATAGACGCTGTAATAAAACTATTCGACCAATTTGAAAACATTCTTTTGTTTTCGAATTCTAAATTCAAAAGGATGAAAATGCCATATGTTTTTTTTTAAATAATCGCGGGAGGTTGGCAAACGACACAACTTAAAAGGCAGCCCTCGTATACCTACACCTATTAGGGCAATTTAATACTTGCAAACAATAAAACAACACACCACAATAGCGTAACAAAGTTTATCTACACCAATTTCATAAATCCATTCCGCGTTCAGAAACCGTGTGTAATTACCACCATTATTGCAACCAGTAACGTAACATCAGTGTATTATCTGTGACAGTGTGGTAAAAACGTATGAAAATTCATTACCTACGTATGAAAATCTCCCCACCTCTCCGACCGCCGGCACGCGCCCGCCCGACAGCCGGCACAATCGAGTTGGTCATGGCGGTGCAATGGCGGTCATTCTAATGGTTTCCGAACACTTCATTTAGGATTTATAATATGTGTGTAGATAAAGTAGTGTATGCAACTGTACGTAATTAGGCCTCAAAACACTCGTGTGATCTTATTATGACTCGCCTTCGGCTCGTTTCATAAAACCACACTCTTATTTTAAAGACCCTTATTACGTAACAGTTACATAAACTACTATTAATAGTGTATTAGTAGGTACTTATTATAACTCTTGTGTTAATATAACATGTATGAGTACCACCGTACCACGTCTAATAGATGTTAGACCATATTTCCCTCAGCTCAATAAAAAAATAGGTCTACAATTGACCTAGTTTAATTTCGTGGCGGGTATAAAATCGTCCATCATCCAACACATGTTATCAAAATGTACGATCGCTTTAATATCTCCATTATTTCCATGTCAGGGGTGCAGTATTTTACGAGTATAGGCTTTTGACGATCCAAATGTACGTATCCGTCATACTGACTTGCAGCCCGTCTTTCATAAACGAATAAAAATATTTATTAGCCCTAAAAATACTGCGTCATTTCGGAGTTCCGCAGTATGACACTAATTGAAATGGACAGGCGTCTTTTGCGTTGTGCGGTCCCAAACAAATGGCAATTAGCCTAATTATTATGAACACACAAAGCGCCGAAATTGTGCGTGCTTAGCCAGACATTTGTTTATTATTTGTTACTGGTGGGGTAAGGCCCTTACCGTAAGGGTTAAAACTGGGTTCGAATGACAGCAAATTAGTCCCCATTGACATTCCTGACAAAACCTTTGAGCTTACTACGGCTGTTATTAAAGAACTCCAAATTGGCTATTTCGATTTTTCCATTTGCCACTTGAATCTCAATGTCAACCTGGGAGTCCCGGCAAAAGGAGGCAGCTGCTGGATTAATGTCACTAAGGATAGCATGTTGTCAATGTTATTAAATTGAATGATGAATATGGTGATAAAGGTCTGACGTAACGTAGGAGAGAAAAACGAATCGGATCACGGGGTCCGCAGCAGTAGCTGAGGATGCAGTTAGGATTAATCCTACTACGACGAAGATAGTGATGAAGAAGAAAGTCAATTTAGGTTGAACCTAGGTTACTGGCGAACACTAACGACACTTAGACAGAAATGGACACACTGATAATGGAAGAGTAAGTGATGATGCCGTAAATCACGCATGGAAAAAAATACAAAGTAACATGGGGCACGTAAGGTTTCACGTGGCACCTACATGTCTAGACTTGATAGAATTGCCAATCCATTTATTCCATTAACATGATTGCGTTTGGTCAAAATATTCAATTTCGCTACAACGAATTTCAATAAACACGCAGGTACGCCTGGTATTTTACTAGATATAACTTTACAAGGAATGTCGGCAGAAACACCTACATCATGAATTTCCAGGTAAGGATATATTCCAAAATATGTTTTCCCTATTTCACTGATCAAACAAGCTAAAATTATGTTTGAATAAGGTAAAACCTGCCGATATTCCCGACATTGAACATCAGAGTTAGGTACACACATCGGTTCTATTCAATAACATGATCGTTTTATATTTTAGGTCCTTATAATATATTATGTACTTCAAAAGTAGATATTCACCCACGTATTCAATCAAACGCTGTGGCTGTGGAATGAACTCCCTGCCGAGGTTTTCCTAGCGGGCTACAGCATGAGGTTCTTTAAAAAAGTAGTGTATAGGTTCCTAAACGGTAAGCGCATGTGAATCCTCTGGGGTTGCAGGCGTCCATTGTTCACAAAAGTACCAATAGCTGACTGCATTGATGTCATCAAACAGAATTGAGGATAACAATATTCCCGTGGAATATGCCGATCTGGTGCGTCATTGCCTCACCACAAACTACTTCATATACCAGGGGGAGTACTACCTCCAAATAGACTGCGTGGCAATAGGCAGTCCTGTAGCTCCAGTGGTAGCCAACCTTTGGATGGACCATTTTGAAAACAGAGGCTACGGTAACTGCTTACCATCAGGCGATGTTGTTTGCCACCGTAGTTGCTTGCCACCGTCGTGGTATAAAAAAAAAGATATTTATTTCCCATAAGAAAATTTTTGTCCCCTTAAAAGTCCAAACAGGCGTGTCCGAGCAAAACAAACACAACGTCAAATTGGTTGTTTATACATTCATAGCCTTTTATAAGATTCCCTTTGGCAGTGAAACAATAACTTGTTTACATACTAAGCAGGCTTGTTAGATCGATTAATCCCAAAGGAACTAAATGTGTCGCAAATTTAACCTTTACCACTATAAAAATAGAGTTCAAAAGTTGAGGGACACAGTCTAATGCAATGTTTATTTTAATTTTCATGGCGAGTTGTCGGGCTATTAACTGTGGACTCGCCCTTTATAGTAAAGCCAACATGGTTTGATATATTGTATTATTTTAGCATTATACACACCGTTTAGGGAACAATTTATAATGTAGAGATAGAAAATAGTTCGCACCAAAAACATCAAGCCACATTCACATTTATCTGATGTGTCGTAACGCATCAGAACAGTATCTAGTAAATGTAAACGCAACCATATTATTTAAACGTATGAAACCGATACTGTCATGATGCGTCAGGACACAACACATCAGACAAATGTGAATCTGTTCAGAAGATTAGTAGTAGGTAAACCAACTGTTATATCAATTAAATGTTTGGGCCACCGTATGTGCTACTCGGCTAAACAAAAACGCGATACCCTGGTGTATAATCAACTCCAAATTCGACGTTCGCGGCGTGATTGGTCGATAAATATTCATGCTGTGTTTATTTACTCATGCCATAGGCAAAACGGGCGTCAATTGAACTCCCGCAGGTACACGTGGTAATTATTATCAGTAGTTTAACATAATATGAACATCGGTTAACTAGAAATGGGTAAACCAATTTATAGGGACCAAAAAGGGAATCGTATAGGTGCGCTGCTTCTTTGATATTCTTGATTGATGATTTATATAAATGCTGCGTGTATCATTAACTAAATTAAAAAAAACACAACGAATATTGTTGAATTAGTATTCGTCGACATTTATTGTTCGGACTAGTGTTAGGACTATGTTTAGGAAACACAAAATTAATAGCTAAATAATAAATACTATACCTATGTCACTGATCTAATAATAAACCTAGAGTCTCGGGTACTAGCTACATGATCTATTTATGAATGATCGATTCTTATTATTATGTTATTCAATCAAATACAAACACTGAAAACATTGAAAAAATAATCAACCCAGCAGGATTTGAACCTCGCATCGATACGCCTAACCGGGGCTCGATCGCTTTACCAATTAAGCTATGGGGTCAGTTACTGAGTTGACGAAATTTTCAATGCCTTCAATCATCTTTTTGCATTTATTTTTACATCGACTTTATAGCAGCCGTAAGCGACATCTAGGTGCTAACTACTAGAGTTAGATACCCTTCCCGCCGACCCTTTTACAAGTGTCACAACGGAAATGATAGATGGCGCTGCTATCAACTCATTGTATGAGTGGAATGCCCCACTTTAAAAAACATGTAAAATAATTACGATTCTTATTATCATTAAAGTGTAGTCAATATATTTACATTTCTTGACAATCATCCGTTAAATAAGACAAAGTGCGTACAGACAAAGCCATAGACGGAATAAATTGCTTTAGTGCTGAACTTCAAAGTCGAGGTACTGATTTAACGTTGTACAACATGTGTCACGTGTTATGGTTGACTTAACCGCCACTTGTTAGGGCTGACTCCGTTTATCGAGTGCCGACAGTATTGGGGTTGCTTATTCAATGAAGCTACGTATTTTCACTCCAAATATATGCACAAATAATGCCTTACTCCGACGGAATAAGGCTCGATGCATAAACATATGTTTGACGTCGTAAACTCCAATCAGCAAGGGAGATTAAGTCGTATTGGGAATTACTGAACAAATATTTTCGACAAATACTTACGGTTGAATAATTCGTAAGCCACTTTATGTTAGAGTGGAGTTGTTGAATAACGTTTCGAGATAAACTAGAAGAGAAAGCATTTGGGAGTTTATTCTGCCGGACTAATGGAGCTAATGGAAGGTTCTATCAAAAGGATTTACGTTTTCACGATAACGAGAGGAATTAGTCAGCTCTCTGCGCCTTTAAGCTGAATAGTAAATGATTGATGACACTATAACTAACTATCGGTGGACCATATGTCCTTGCAATACGGTTCAAGAACGATCAGTGGACTGTGGTGCTACGGGCTACGGCGTAGAGCTACAACTGCTACGAGCGTTCCAGTTCATTCAATAAAGGTTGGGTGAATGGAGGATGTGCTACTCTTATTTTAAAATACATAAATAATACATTAAAAACACAATCTACTTCAAACATAACTCCAACACACAACAAATAATCAACCGATATTGTAGTTGTATTGAAGTTGCGTTGTTGAGATAATTTAAATATTGTTAAGGACGCCTCAAAAGTATTTATTGACAAGCCAGAGCTAATGATGACAAACCCACAGATAGTAATTGGTGTTTTTTTTTAAACACGAATTACTTTACATACATATACCGTATTGTATAGATTTGACTTGTCCAAAGCATAACCAACAAAATGTTTTTTTCAACGGTTGGCCGCGCCATCATTACTTTGCACGTTTATCCTCATTGCAAACCGGTAGGAATCGAGTTCTCTGCCACTGCTATATTCATACAAATTCAAGTGTTTGTAATTTTACATGAATTAATTAATACCTAGTGTTTGTTTTGCATGATTACTATTGATTAGGATCCCGAAAACGCGACGATTCAGAGGTTCCATTCCGTACAGAAAATACGCGCATCTCACCATAAACGCAAATTAATTTAATGACATTCATCCGTGTGGTCCATTTGGTTCGCTTTTGTGAATTAAGAGTCCGGTAACGGTTTTTTCCGACTTCGTTCAACTTTTCGATGCCATTTTGCAGTAACTTCCATTAATTTGTATAGACAATCTAGAGTTGACATAGCTTAGTTGAGTAGAGTTGAGTCTCAATGTAGAGTTGACTATTAGTTTGTATATAAATGTTTAAAGATATATTTTATGTTTGATTTATAAATAATGCACCTTAATCTAACAGCTATTTCGCGATTTTTGCTTGGAGAGGTAAAAAAGTAAGACTTTTAATGGTTAAGATTATGTTAAATATATAAATAAAGACTGTGTACGATAAAATCTGGACATGTATGATCTGGTATATCTTTTTTTCAGTACTACATATTCAAGCATTTCTTTTATTTTAATAATCTGGAATTGTAGTAATATATACAAAAAATAGAATCATATTACAATTGTATGGGCTTGTGTGAGTTTTTGCCAAATATATTCCATCATATCTTGAATTATTTGTCCAGCATTTTTTGATAATCTTCACTCACTTCCTGCTACAATGCCACAATTGTATTTATATTTTCACAAGCTGTTTTATGCTCACTAGAATGTTATCTTACAAAAACAATACGATTTGAAACTCTTTTCTACTTAAGGCAGTCAGGAAGACTTTCTACTCCAAGCACTAAAAGTAGTTTTTATATGGGAGGCATATTTTTGTAAAAAAGTAAAAAACTCACCAAAGCTAGAACACCTCAGAACTATTTACATCTAAGTACAATTAGAAAAATGTAAGCTATTATGAAAAGAGAATGTAATAAGGTATAATTTGGTTTATCTAGTTAAAAATAAAAATCTATTTTTCACAGGAAAATTTGGTAAACACTGTCAGAACACCGTGGACAAAAAACTATAGGCACTGTGGAATATATAGTGATCAAAGTCACAAATAACGTAACGTTATATTATGTTTGTAATTTTATTATGTAGCTTGATGACCACAAATTATTTAAAAGAAGTCTTGCTTAAATATGTGGTACCAAAAAAAAATATACCAGATCATACATGTCCAGATTTTATCGTACACAGTCTTTACTTTGGAAAATGAGTCGTTAAAGAATGAGTGGAATAAGGTCAGTCCGGACAAGTGCGCCTACGGGACAAGCGCACCTACCATATCGAAATATCGAAAAGTACAACGCAATCTTACAACCACACAACTATATATACTTGGCAAAAATAAAATTGGTTTAGTAGTATAACATCTGTACTTTTGGATATTTCGATATGGATAGGTGCGCTTACCCGTAGGCCTTAGTTTTTTCAGCAAGAGTATGTTTAGCTAGGGCAATTTTAGGAAAAATTTCTGAAGTTTAGGTGGTATTTTTGAGAATGTTTAGTGTAAAGTGTTTCATGAAATTTTTAATGTATAAACTTAACTTTGTTAGATTATTCGATAATGTCAAATCAAGTGACAAAGGGTGAAGCATTGGCAGTTAGTTTGGATATTGCGAAGGCCTTTGATCGGGTATGGCACAAGCACTTCTATCGAAACTTCCTTCTTATGGGCTTCCCGAGAAATTGTATGAATGGGTCAGTAGCTTTCTTGCAGACAGACGCATCAAGGTCGTAGTTGACGGTGAATGCCACTCCATGTCTGTGAATGCTGGTGTCCCCCAAGGCTGCGTGCTATCACCCACGCTGTTCCTTCTGCATATCAATGACATGCTGCAGATTAGCGGCATTCATTGTTATGCAGACGATAGTACAGGTGATGCCTACCACACCGGCCGATATTGAGTTTGGATATTGCGAAGGCCTTTGATCGGGTACGGCACAAGCACTTCTATCGAAACTTCCTTCTTATGGGCTTCCCGAGAAATTGTGTGAATGGGTCAGTAGCTTTCTTGCAGACAGACGCATCAAGGTCGTAGTTGACGGTGAATGCTCTGACTCCATGTTTGTGAATGCTGGTGTCCCCCAAGGCTGCGTGCTATCACCCACGCTGTTCCTTCTGCATATCAATGACATGCTGCAGATTAGCGGCATTCATTGTTATGCAGACGATAGTACAGGTGATGCCTACTACACCGGCCGAACCAACATTTCTCGGGAGAATGTCATTGAGAGCCGGGACAAACTTGTGTCTGAACTTCCCTTAAAGAAGTTTTAGAATGGGGTCGACTAAATTTAGTCCATTTTAACCCTACCAAGACACAGGTTTGCGCGTTTACCGCAAAAAAGCTTGCGTTTGTCGCTTCACCTCGTTTTGAGAGCACTTCCTTAACTGCCACTGCCAGTGTCCGAATCCTTGGCGTCGATATTTCGAGTGAAGTCCAGTTCCGCGGCCATTTAGAGGGTAAGGCCAAGTTGGCCTCAAAAAAGCTCGGTGTGCTCAACAGATCGAGACAGTATTTCACTCCGGCCCATCGCCTCCAGCTTTACAAGGCACAGGTACGCCCACATATGGAATACTGTTCTCATCTGTGGGCGGGAGCGCCCCAGTACCAACTTCTCCCTCTGGACCGCATCCAACGGACAGCGACTCGAATTGTCGGCTGCCAGGATTTTACGGATCGGCTTGACTCCTTGGCGCTGCGTAGAGATGTAGCCTCGCTCTGCATCTTCTACCGCCTCTATCATGGAGAGTGCTCCGAGGAATTGTTCGGATTAATCCCTGCCGCCTCTTTCCGCCATCGTCCTACCTGTCGCGTAGGTATTACCATCATCACCACTTAGATGGTTGGCAGTCCTCAACTGTGCGTTTCTCGAGAAACTTCCTGCCTCGCACAACAAAACTGTGGAATGAACTGTCGTCTGCGGTATTTCCGGACCGATACGACCTTCAAACCTTCAAGAAAAGAGCGTATTCTTATCTTAAAGGCCGGCAACGTGCTTGTGACCCCTCTGGTGTTGCGGGCGTCCATGGGCGGCGTTAATTGCTTACCATCAGGCGATTTGTCTGCTCGTTTGCCTCCTATTTCATAAAAAAAAAGGAGAATGGGCATTTTGTACCATGAGTGTATACGATTGAGACATATCTCATTTGAATGGTCTTAACTAGTGCATTATTTAATTGTATCACACCACTATTGGATAGCGTGCAGGGTCCGAGATATTTAAAAAAAAGGTTGCGCATATAAACGGTTAATTTATAAAATATCCGCTCTATAACCAGTTGTAGCGTATTTTATATGAAAGAATATGAGAAATGCTTCACGCTTATTTACCACCACCATCGGCAAAATACGTACAGGGCTGGAATTAGTAGATGAAACATTTGCTAATATGTAAAAACACATGTAGCATAGCGAAGCTAACGTGAATACAAAAGTCGTTTATAACAGCTAAAAGGTATTTTCATAAGCTATTTTTCGTAAATGATACTTGCACTCTAACGTATGCAGAGACCAAGATAAAACGATTTTATGCGTTAATTAACTGTAATTAACGACGGCCTAATTCTTCTATCGAACACTAGATGGCCTTGGGCAGCAAAATGGACAACTTTTGCCACTGGCGTATACAATTGAACCTTATCTCAAATGAAAGGTCTTAATCATAGCATTAATTAGTTATATGTCACCGAAGGCCGAAAGGGTGCACGGAAGCCGGTATTCATTATTTTGTTGCTGCGCTGTGGCCTAGCTGTGGCGAAAACTGGAACTAATTAACCTATACAAAAAAGGTTAACTTTGATACACATTTACATAGTTTATTCGCCTGAAATTAATTGTAAAAATAAGTCGTTCATTTTTTGTGACTAATTAATGTTAAATGACCGCAATTAACTACTTAAACAATTAAAATCTATTACTGGCGACACCTTGTATGCAATAGAAGAACCGACTAAGAGTCGAGTAGTTAAACTACATAAATATTAATAACTCTGGCTCCATATCGTTGCTTTTTAACGCTTAAAAATCTGTGGTCTAACGCTTCACGTCGCGTAATTATAAGTTAGTTTCTGAAAGTTGACTATAAACTAGCTGTTCTAGGGGGCGACCTCGAATATCAGAATTTGAAGATCGTCTATTTGCCTTTCTCTGGTGCTTTCGCAAATTCGAGCGATAAAGAGGGAGATAGACTAAACTTCCTTTTTCGACTTAGCCCGGTCACAAAATAATACCGTATTTTTTTAATCACGACGGTGGCAAACAAGCATACGGCCCATATGATGGTGAGCGTACGTTGTCATGAGTCATGATTCATGATGGAGTTAGACCGACGCGCCGGCACGTCGTTTTTCTTAATGTTCATTTTAATAATGTCATTTAGAATTTTGGAAGTTAGCTCTATCTAGTGACGAGTAGAAAACTTAGAACTTCATTAAGCACAATTAATTAACATACAAAGTAGATATATTTTAGTTCCTGCATGCATTGGAGCTAAAGTGTATATTACGAATAATAGTTTATAAAAATAGCTTTGACATGTAATATACGCTTCCCGTATAAACATTAGCTTGGCTCTAAACCAAGCGATATTCATATCAAGCTTAATTCTAGCCCTGTAAGTATTCAAACGTGGGGTGTTGTATACAGAATTGAAACATTTCTCATATACTTTCAGATAAACCATGCTATAAAGGATTACATATCGTATCTTTAAAAAAATGCTCTTTATATGTCCGCTCTTTTTTTTTAATATCTCGGTCCCTGCACGTTATCTAACAATGGTGCCATATAATAAAATAATCCTGTGATTACGAGCTTTAAAACGAGATATGTACGTCTCAACAGTATACATCCATGGTACACTCCCCATACAAAAATGCCCATTCTCCTTTGCACGAACATCAACATCCTCACTAAACAAGCACTGTAAGAAAAAATTCGGGTATTAAAAAATCATACATATGTATCAAAACTATATTTTTGCAATAACAAAACTTCTAACTATCTTATCAGAATGCAATTCATGTGCGTTATTTCATTACAAGCGGTTTTCGATTTCAAATCGTTACCGGACTATACCCCTAAATAAACTTAGCAGAATCAAATGAGATAAACAAGTTAACTCCATGATAAACAATTGTGTTATCCTAAAGTAGATAAAGCAAGCAAACATGTTTACACTTTCATTACAGCTTCCATTAAGGATTCTGGTAAATCTTATTATTGTATGCAGGGATGGGGATAAAAATATTTTTTCTTGAGGAGTGAGATGAGATAACATAATCGCGAGCGGCCATTGTTAGTCCTTTGGAAGTGTGGAGGGGAAATGACTGAATTTTAGCGAGTCTGCCACAATAATTATGTAACCAGTACTTTGACTCCATAATTACGTACAAGTCATTTTATGACGTTAGCTTGGAAGCAGCCGCTTTAAAGGGGTAAAGCGGCCTTTGTATTTTAAATTGCGTTGTGGATTTTTAGTATTTAGCTACCTTTAGTTTTGCAATGTTAACCGCTTACTTTTGTATACAGTAACGGATATAAAAACAATTTTCCTTGAGAATCAATGATAGTATAATCGCGGGCGGCCATTGTAGATCGTTTGGAAATGTGGAGGAGAAATTACTGAATCTTAGCGAGTATGCCACAATAATTATTAAAGCAGTACTTTGACTTTTTAATTTTAGTATTAAGTTATTTTATGAAGTTCGCTGGAGGAGATCCCTAAAAGGGGTTTGTCTTTGCATTTGTGCAATCAAATTTTAACTGCTATACGTACGTGAAGTATAAAACTAGCTAAGGATATGTTACAACACATTTGTCAGAGTCTGTGAAGAAATCTGAAACAATTTCACACTTTATTATAGCACATCTACATAGTTTTATGATACAGTCGCCATCAAATATATCGGAGCGGCCAATGTACCCAAAAATATCTGAACATGCACTTTATCGCCATGACAATAGAGACGTTTTTCAAATATTTGTGACCACCTTGGCCGCTCCGATATATCTGATGGCGACTCTACCTATAATTATTTTCCTCGCTATTTCTTTCGCGTCGGAATACTTATAGTTTTGTAGCTTGGCTATGAGCGTCATTATTCTTATACATAAATCATCGTTAAAGTCAAATTACTGTTTATTTTACTTTCCTCTCCCTTTCCTGAGTGTACGTCAAAGCCTCAAAGGTCTTAATTGTTTTTGGCGTGACACTTGTACAAGGGCCGCGATATCGCCCAACAAAGCTTCAAAACGCAAATGAAATATAAAATAATTTTAAACAAAAAAGAACCGACTTCACTAAGCAATCCACCTTTCCAACACCAAATACTCGAGCTGCTGTAAAAAATACTCAAATCACTACAGGTGTGCCTATAATACTTGAAGAGTTCCCTCGATTTCTCCAGGATCCCATCATCAGATCCTGACCTGGTTACAATGGGACCAACTGTGAAGTATACTCTTACAAACAAAAAAAGAATTTTCCAAATCGGTCCAGCCGTCTTCGAATAATCGGTGAACATACATAAAAAAAAAATTAAAAAAAAAAAAATAGCAAAAACAAAGATCCCGACGAATTGATAACCTCCTCCTTCGAAATCTTGAAGTCGGTTGATTAATGATTAAACTAAAGCAACACTCTTCTGAGCGAAATTGTTAGTACGAAACGAAACGCTCCTAACTTTATAGACGGAGAGCTGGCCACGTCAGATATTACACAATAATGAGGGGAATGAAAGAGTGCAAATAACTTAAATAAAACAAATTCTAGACTTCTGGGTTTGATACAATATTGTCGCAAATGTAATTGATTAGATTATATCACAGCCAGAAGTTCTGTTGGGGGAAAGTAGTGCCAAATGATGTATAATGCAATTTATAGTTAGTGGCCTACTGTTTTCGTTTCCGCAATAATACACAATGTTTTTTTTATTTTAATGTTAAAATATAGGCCGTCTTCTATAAATGACACAACTTCGGCAGTTTTTACCTATTTTGGTATTAATTTTTTCCAACTAAAAAACTCTGTAGGTCTGTCACTCTGACCACCGCCCATTAAAAGCTGCCAGATGCCCGGATCTAGAAATAAGGATGGTAAAGCAATCTAACTAGACAGATTTCATTGCTCTCATTTTTGTGTCATATCTGACGTAGCCAGCTCTTAGTCCATTAATATATAAGTTTGAAGATTCTTTTTAAAGATGAGGAGGAAAGAAGTGTTTAATTTAATTAGTTTGTAGAATAAAGCACTGCTTAATGTTTTAAACTATGGACACATTCATTATTTTAGAATTTGAGTAAATTACGTATACTACTTTTACACCTCAACTGCCTCAAATGACATCACACATTGTGCTAAATTCAGAATATGAATTCATAACCACAAATAAAAATAAAAAAACATAAGTTACGATTTTTCATCTGTGATTATGAATTGAAATTTAGTTCGTGTGATAGAGAGCTGACTGCTACCAGTGCCACCTGTCACTGCTGTCTTTTCCATCATAATGCCCAATTAAAAAAGACGTCACTTTTTGTCACTCCCCAGTCCCAGTCCCCTAATTGTATTGAGTTTCGAAACATGTTCAGTCACAGATAGTCCATTTGTCAAAGGCCTGCGCTTTAACAAATGCACAGAGTATCTGTTTCTACATTTGTATATATAAAACTATGAAGTCCTATTCCGTATATGGACGAACACCATTTCCCAGTCGACATAATAGACGGAGAGCTAGCCACGTCAGATATGACACAATTCAATTCAATTCAATTCAATATGCAAACCACTTCAAGAAAACAAATCCTAGAGTTCTGGGATTGATGTAATATTATGAGAAATTATATAAATAATTAGATGTTATCATTGCCAATTAATTCTGTTGGGGGAAAGTAGTGCCAAACGACGCATAGTTTGTAGCATATTGTGTTTGTTTCCGTAATATTACGCATTTTTTTTTTGTTGTAATGTTAAAATATAGGCCCTGTCCGTTATAACCGAGACAACTTCGGAAATTATATTTTCCCATTCAAAAATTTTGCTTGTCTATCACTCTGACCTCTTCCCATTAAACGCTGCCAGATGCCTGGATCCAGCAATAGGGGTAGTAGAGCAATCTAACCAGACGGGATTTGTTGCTCTCATTATTGTGTCATATCTGACGTGGCCAGCTCTTAGTCCATAACGCTACCAATAAAAACTAGACTCATCACTAACGACATACGAGTCATTAGTGATCTCTTTAATGCCGCTAATCATCGTTAATCTTCACTAATTGCATCTTTCTCGAGTGCGGGCGTCGTTTCGTCAAGAATTGTCGTGTAGTGTCGTACGCATACAAATCTGTTACCCACTCTAGACGGAGGATAATAATATATAATAGAAAAACAGGCGTAAACTGTAGGGGGCAGTGCTGAGTTGCCCTGTTTATTAGACTAAAGAATTCATGATTAGGCCACAAGACGTCGGAAACCGGGTGTGAGCTATAGAGGGCAGTACTGGCTATTGACATGAAGCATAGTCTGTACAATGGCGCAAATTGATTTCGTGGGTTGTTGGTATTTTCCCAAACTTACGTTTTGAATCTCATTCCTTTATATATCAAACGAAAGTGACGCAACCACACAACATAAACTCAATATACGAAATTAATTTGCATCATAATGCTTCATTAAGATGCACCTAGATCTGATCAATGTGTAGCTAGCACAACATCTGGTAACAATTTGCTCAAGGACCGCTATCCGCCTGTTTGGTGATCAATGTGTCATCTATCGGAGGTAATCAGCGTAGGTACGCATTAACTTCGTCGCATTGCGGCGTTATCGTGCCCTTGTCGTTATTGCTCGTTTCCCGCTGTATTGTCGTTTGAGGTTGGGAGAAATGTCGTGACAATCGTTAGGCACCGTTGGAAGTGTTTACCCAGTTCTTAGGGTGTATTCTCTAGGGGTCAACATGCATAATCGGTCTGGAACTTCTTTGTATTGCTGACAAATATTAGGAGTTATAAACTGGTTTATACATTATTAATTCAGAAGGGTAACTTACCGTAATGCGGGTCCTTGTCGTGCGGTATGTTGCCGTTGGGCTCGAGCCGGTCGAGGCACTCCTCCGAGTACCCGTTGTAGGTGAGCTTGCCGCGTGCGCCGTTCTGCTGCCGCCCGCGGCACTCGCTCACGTCTCCGTCAGGCTCGTCTTTAGTTGCTGCAACAAAAAAAATACATTGTAAGTAATCATAAAAGCATACTAGGCATTCAGATTTAGGGACTGCTTGAGCGCCATTCGTGTATTCATGGCGCTCTGCTCGCAATCAGTTTTGTACTACAAAATACACACCAGAAGTCGGCGATCCTTTCAAAAGCCGCGCACTAGTGGTGCACTCATAAAATTTGGATGCACCGACTTTGAAAACACGAACAAATATCGAAAATACCTGCATCTCTATCTCTCTTGCTGATACGAACGATAAAGGCCAATAGACGAACGACAAATTAAGTGGTTCGCGGAAGGTACCCAGGCTCACTATTTTTTTAAAGGCAGCATAAGATATTTTCGCGGATGTATGAAACATAGAGCCCCCCAAAAACGACTGCATGGTAAAACAGACGGACGCCGCGGTAAAGGCAGGCACTACTGCATGGTAAACCAGACGGACGCCGCAGTAAAGGCAGGCCTAAGCTCCGGTGGTTGGACGGCGTTCAGAAAGACCTCAAAACGTTAGGAGTTGGATGTTGGGAGAAAACAAGCCATGAACCGACCGGAATGGAAAAAGCTGCTCGACCAGGCCAAGGCCCACCCCGGGCTGTAGAGCCTTAGATGATGATAAAATATTTTCACGGGGCTTTAAACGTACCTCTCGCAAATAATTGCAATTAAAGTGCACAATATCGCCCAGAAACGCACTAGACTGTAAATCTTCTAGGAATAGGATAAACAACAAAAACAATCCTATCTGTAGCGACAGCCGTCGTCGAGTAGGCCCTTAGAATAATGGCAGCAGACAAGTTGTCGCGATTTTATCCTTTGTCGCGAACGAGGAGTAGACGGGAACAACGAGACGCTTGTGGCTTTAGAGTCAAAGAATTGTATTGCGGGCGATGCCGCAATTGCGTGTATCCGACATTTACAGCAATAATCCCGACTCGGCTTCACTGAGGCTCGGTTTTATAAAGGTCCGCTGAAGCTTTTGTCAGATCAACTCATTTTCAACAGGAAAAACTTATACAGAATATTTGAAATAAACCGGTTCTACTAACATTAAACAACAGTATTCTTCTCGTTTAACAGATTACACGTGAGTTTAACGAATGTGTGTCATTATTTTGGTAAAGGTACCTTTTGACCGGCGCTTACGATTTTATTGTTCGGATATCTGTAGAACGAACGACGTAGTATTTCACATGACGTGCAGCAATAAACATAGACATAACTGAATTTTGTGAACCTATACTCAACATATTGACATAATCTTTACGATCAGTTAATGTATTGCTATTAGAAACAATGCCCCGGCGCGAAACGTATTAGTACAACTGCTGCTCCATGTTGTCCATTACGATTAACGGATCCTCGAATGTAGTAGCTTTACGATTTAGATGAATATATATCGTGACGTAAGATGTCTTTTCGTCAGACACTTTCTGATGAGAGGAACAGAGAAATTTAAACAAAAACATTAACATTACACCTTTCTCTTTGTTCTCAATGGAAACTGTCTGAGAAAAAGGAAAGATGTAACGCTGTATCTTATCACCGGCGCAATATTTATAAAATTTTAGCAACATTCTTTAATAATAGACATGCAGTTACGTCGTTCTCCAGTAAAACCGATAAAACCCAGAGGACTCTGAGGCTGACACCATAGATAATAATCCTCAACGAATTCAAATGGGTCATCATTATAGGCTGACAGACGACACCCGAGTAACAATTAAACAAAGTTTGGGGGAGCATTAGCGGCACGTGAAATTAATAGCACCGCGACAATTGAAAAATGGTTTCGATGTTGTGTCTTTGGGAAGGGCTATCAAACGCAGGGGATACTCGTAAATGGCAGGAGATTTTAATGGGATGCGTTAGCAGTACGAAATTGGCAATTTGGAATCATTCGCAATAATTATTTCGGGAATCTTCCAGCGATACTTATGTAACCTACCTATAAAGATAAAGCCTGACGAAAATTGTCATTTGTTTATCACTTAGGTACGTGTAAAATAAAATGGTAATATTACTTTACTTTTAGTATATTTTAGACATTAAAGTATGTTAAATAAATCGACGTATGGAAAATGTAGGGGTAAATATGTCAGAGTTATGTTACAAGATTTGTGGTATAACGAGCTGTCAAAAATAATTAAGAATTGAAGCCAATATAGTCATTACTCGAATGTCTAAAAGAGAAGATTAACAATGTTAATCTGACATACGAAGCCTAACAATATTCAAGTACCTACAAACATTTTACTGCGTTAGGTAACATTAAGCAGTATGTAAGATAGTATGGTACGGTCACGTCTGAAAATATGGACACATTTAATGTGACAAAAACATGTATCCAAGACTTTACGCCTTGGTAATAGAGTCGTGGCCAGTGTTGGCCGAACGTTAGTGTAATTGAAAATTAAAAATTGAAGATTGAAACACGTTAGTTAAAATTGAACACTAATAGTTTAATGCAAATTGATTTCAATTAGAATTGAAATTAATCGTAACTAACGTGTTAATACTTTGCGAATAACTAATAATTGAAGATATTTAATTTTTAGTCTTTCTCAAAAATTGAAACATTAATATAATTTTTAGTGTAGATTTAATTGGTAATTGACATTAATAATTTACCTAACTAAACGCGAATTTAGGTTCAGCTACGAGGTTTTGATTTTTGTTTCGATTTTGACTCTGGACTCGGGGGCTTGTATTAATAAGCAATGGGACCGGTATCCTAAGATGGAAGTCATGCTGGACCCTGGAGATCCCTACTGGATCTCGGGTTTGGCGCATCATAGACGCATGCTGTTTGGGCTCATTCGACTTGTACTGATGAGCAGATGGTACCGGTATAAAATCTGGAGCTCATGCTGGACCCTGGGGATGACTACTGGATCTCGGGTTTGGCGCATCATGGACTCATGCTGTTTGGGCTCATTCGACTTGTACTGATGAGCAGATGGTACCGGTATCAAAATCTGGAGCTCATGCTGGACCCTGGGGATCCCTACTGGATCTCGGGTTTAGCGCATCATAGACTCATGCTGTTTGGGCTCATTCGACTTGTACTGATGAGCAGATGGTACCGGTATCAGAATCTGGAGCTCATGCTGGACCCTGGGGATCCCTACTGGATCTCGGATTTGGAGCATCATAGACTCATGCTGTTTGGGCTCATTCGACTTGCACTGAAGAGCAGATGGTACCGGTATCAAAATCTGGAGCTCATGCTGGACCCTGGGGATCCCTACTGGATCTCGGATTTGGCGCATCATAGACTCTTGCTGTTTGGGGTCATTCGACTTGTACTGATGAGCAGATGGTACCGGTATCAAAATCTGGAGCTCATGCTGGACCCTGGGGATCCCTACTGGATCTCGGGTTTGGAGCATCATAGACTCATGCTGTTTGGGCTCATTCGACTTGCACTGATGAGCAGATGGCACCGGTATCAAAATCTGGAGCTCATGCTGGACCCTGGGGATCCCTACTGGATCTCGGGTTTGGCGCATCATAGACTCATGCTGTTTGGGGTCATTCGACTTGTACTGATGAGCAGATGGTACCGGTATCAAAATCTGGAGCTCATGCTGGACCCTGGGGATCCCTACTGGATCGAGGGTTTGGCGCATCATAGACACATGCTCTTTGGGCTCATTCGACTTGTACTAATGAGCAGATGGTACCGGTATCAAAATCTGGAGCTCATGCTGAACCCTCATCTTCATCTTCATCTCCATCGTCTCCATCGTCTCCAACTTCTCCATCGTCTCCTTCGTCTCCATCGTCTCCTTCGTCTCCATCTTCTCCATCGTCTCCTTCGTCTCTTTCGTCTCCATCTTCTCCATCGTCTTCTTCGTCTCTTTCGTCTCCATCGTGTCCTTTGTCTCGACGAAGATCCAGATTCTGATACCGGTACCATCTGCTCATTAGTACAAGTCGAATGAGCCCAAAGAGCATGTGTCTATGATGCGCCAAACCCGAGATCCAGTAGGGATCCCCAGGGTCCAGCATGAGCTCCAGATTTTGATACCGGTACCATCTGCTCATCAGTACAAGTCGAATGAGCCCTAACAGCATGAGTCTATGATGCGCCAAACCCGATATCCAGTAGGGATCCCCAGGGTCCAGCATGAGCTCCAGATTTTGATACCGGTACCATCTGCTCATCAGTACAAGTTGAATGAGCCCAAACAGCATGTGTCTATGATGCACCAAACCAGGGATCCAGTAGGAATCCCCAGGGTCCAGCATGAGCTCCAGATTTTGATACCGGTACCATCTGCTCATCAGTACAAGTCGAATGAGCCCAAACAGCATGAGTCTATGATGCGCCAAACCCGAGATCCAGTAGGTAGACCTAAGGTCCAGCATGAGCTCCATCTTGTGATATTGGTCCCAACTTCCAAACCCGAGATGCAGTTTTAACATTAATTATTAGTGTAAGACAGGATTAATTTAGTTACACTAACGTTAATCTAATTAACTGTTAATCTTATTACATTTTCGAGACGTTAGTGTAACTAATAGGTTAATTCTAATTGACGGTTAGTGTAATTAACGACGTCACAAAATCGATGCGAACTAACGTTAGTAAAAATTGATGTTAGTGTAATTGATTAGTTACGGAATTAATCTTCAATCTTATTGATCAATTTTCAATTCTAATTGAAATTAACGGCCAACACTGGTCGTGGCTACATATTATTGTAGCATTAAATGTATCCATATTTTCAGACGTGACTGTACCTCTGTTTCAAAGTGTGAAATAAAAAACAAACCTAATAATTAATGCCTACAAAAAAGACTTAAAAGGTAAACGTTGCAGTTCTCGACACGCCTATGCCCAGTATTTGACACCCAGCTATCACCTATATTGCGAATGATATAAGGTTTAGAAGACTAATTATGATGATTATGATGGACTAAATAAACCCGTTAGTAATAGTAGGTACTTACCTACATTATATAAATAGGTAACCAATATTTATTCGAGTCTAAGTAAGCCAGCAAGTGTTACTCCGTTCCATCCATCATCACGCAATATAAATAAACAGCCGAATGAAAAATAGTTTGTCCAAAGGTTACTGTGAAGTGATCAATCACAGCTACTTTTCGGGAAAGAAATGTTAAACAAATATAAATAATTCAATGCAAACAGTACTTATATGATCGAATTGTCGAGTAATAAGCGAGAATAACAAACGTGTATGTAATTGCAAGTTAATGTAACATAAGTCAGTAAATTTGATTGAAAGATGTTTTATTGACGTACATTGGCTCTATTTTAACTAATATATTCCTCTATTTTCTGATAGCTGGGTAACTGAGACAGCTGTGTAAATTCAAATTCATTATCAGAAGCCATTTTAAACATTAATCCAACCTTATATGTATGTAGGTATAACGTTAGTAGGTGATTTTGCTCCCGCTTAGTAATTAATGTTATTAATTATTATACTTGAGACGTCTAAGCGTATACTTGAAAGCACTACTTAAGTGACAAAAATATTAAGCGTTGCTTGTTACACCCCATAATACAGAATTAAACTGAAATATAGTTATTTGGCCTTGCCTATACAGCGTTATCTAAGGGTTGGTATTTTCATTTAAGATTGTATCGTATGCGCTGCGGAGTAGAATTTGGAAAAAGTTTACTAACATAGTTAAAAGGTAAACTGGGCAAAATTTCAAATTCATTAATGTTATGTTTACCATTTTTTTTATTTTTTATTTAATGGCTTTTACTCCTCGCCAGTTTTAGCGAGGTGAAATTCTGCCAGTGTCAAGGTGTACTTTTGATTTTATTGAAATTTAATAAAATTTAAGCAACGTTGTTCGGTTGAGGCTTTGCCGGCGATATTATTTATATTTTGAGGCGATAACCGTTTGTTCAACTAAACGGTGGTTACGCGCGTTTCTAGACTAATTTTTCATTAGCTGCACACTTGTTCGTTAGGTCACCGCACAATAAGCTAACAATATTATACACTGAACTACGTAAATGAGCAAAAAACAAAAAACTACTGTGGCCACACGTCATTGGCAAATGTCAAACGCTTACGTCAAATGGTAGAATAAACGTGAATTACTTTTAAGTTTATCCATACAACCTTAAACAAGAACGAGTTATATTGAAACAAAACGTGCTGCCAGAACACTGCATACTGCCCCGCGAATTTTTTTATTTAAAATTTGCTAATTCCATCAAGCGCTGATACAATAACGGTGTGACGAGCGGCAACTCGATTGTCGTGTGCGCGGTTCGTTTTGCCAACTTAATTAATTGAATCTCCATAATTGAACAAAACATATATTCATAGCACAAGCAGCGTTAAAGAGGCTAACCAAAACTTATGTGGTCTCGACATAATGCACCCTTTTGGGAAAGAGTTATTCACTGGTAATGTTGATGATTATTCTCGCTGTACACTTCATTGACAAGAAATCTGCTATTTTTTTATTTGCCATTCAGTATTTGAACACAGAATCGCATACTCCCATCTCAATTTTCATTATTTATATCATATTAAGTAATAATAATCTTTCGCATAACTGTCTGCAATGCAACTGTCATGTAAATGTAATTATGTTTACTTACCTATAGGAATCGTCACGAAAGTTGAATCATACACACAATAACCTGTTATGTAATGACAGCGGAGAATTGAAATTACTGTTCTTTTTTCGTTCATTCATTACCTTCATTCACCTTTTTTTTCAATACTCAATGTGGCTGTGTGCGTAATCATTAACCTCAAATGATTATACCTGACCGGCGGAGAGAGAAATCGCTGCGAGCGAAGTAGGTACTGGTTCGCTTGACCGTATTACTCGCCTATTTATCTAAGCGAACGAATAACCACACAAAATTCTTCAACAAACGGGGTTTTAAAAGCTGACGCTTTAGCTAATTTTAGTTCATTCATGAAAAAACGCGAATGAACGATGTTAAAATAACAAAGCATTTCTTTTTGTTTTCATGTTACAGGGTTTTTAACTCGTATTAAAGCGGTTTATTTTTATTACTAGTAGTGGATTTTTTATACGCGTTTTTGTAAGTCTGTAAGGTCATCCGGGCAAAATTGCGTCAGTTGAAATAAATGCTGTTTTTTGGAATATTAAGAATATGGAAGATAGTTTTTCCATGACAAAGTGTTTATGCCAATGATTAAAGATTGATTTTTGCCTGGCCTGTGGAAAAAAATTTTTCACTATACCTATACCAAAGGCCAGCTTTCATCAGTGATGAAGTTTTAATGCGACCCTAATATCATTGCGTGTAACATGTCTACTTGCAATTCTAGAAAAGACGCTTCTTCCCCAGTTGACCTAACACATACTATATGAGAACTCTTTACTAGTCTTGTTGGAGGAACTAATGAGTAAAGTTTGTGTAAAGTTGTCAACGTGTGCATCGCTCAGAGCAGAGCCAGCATCAATTTTATGTGGCTCCGTATCAACTATGCATGAACAGAGATCATGCGAATACTGGGTGTATCTTGAGCTTGTTAATGAAAAGTTGGTAATTGAAATAGTAGTTTCGAAAATATGTAGTAGGGCTGGTCGTGTTCCTATTACGCGGTTATCTTATCACACTTGATGTGCCGCTATCCGGTATTATATGCACTTTGGTAGATGTATATAGCTGCCTTTCCACTGAAGCGGAGATGAGAGGAGACCTGCGGGAATCAACCACCGAGCAGCATCCCTTGGTGGAAAAGCAGCCTATTGATTGATTCCCATACGTTTCCTCTCATCCTCGCCTTAGTGAAAAGGCAGCCTAAAGCAATGTCCCGTCCACATACCGGAGCGACGTGCGGATCCACATCCAGCTACCTTTCCACTGAAGCGGAGATGAGAGGAGACTTGCGGGAATCAACCACCGAGCATCATCCCTTGGTAGAAAAGCAGCCTATTAGTTGATACCCGTACGTCTCCTCTCATCCTCGCCTTAGTGAAAAGTCAGCCTAAAGCAATGTTCCGTCCGCATACAGGAGCGGCGTGCGGATCCGCATCCAGCTAACTTTCCACTGAAGCAGAGATAAGAGGAGACCTGCGGGAATCAACCACCGACCATCATCCCTTTGGTAGAAAAGCAGCCTATTAGTTGATACCCGTACGTCTCCTCTCATCCTCGCCTTAGTGAAAAGGCAGCCGAGAATAGTTAGCGTCAACGCGGATAGTGACAATTAGCGCCCCGGGACACAAGTTTAAATTAGCAACAACTACCACGCAGCGGGCACTAACTTAATGTGGGGATGAATTTACATAAGAATCCTTAATAATTTTATATTTTCAAAGAGGGCACTCATATAAATTCGCCGCAATCTTAGTCTTAGATTCAAATTGACTCAGCAAACAATGGGAATGACATTGCTGTGGGCTTGTTCGCTACCAAGCTTCGTTGTTGGCTCAAAGACAGGAAGGTAGTGACAACCGGCGCCCCGGGACACAAGTTTAATTAGCTACAACTCCCACGAAGTGAATGAGGGTCAATATTCAGCAGTAACTTAGGATGTCATGTATAATGTAAATTTACATTCCCATTGTTAACTCATTCATTTATTTATTGATTTTATTAGGTCACTTTTAATGATGTTTTTAATTTAATTAGTTCAAAATTATTATCAAAATTCCGGGTGATCATGGCTGGAAAACGATTTCAAGTTAATTTTTCCCTGTTTTCAAAAGTCTAATAATAAATAAAGATGAGCAGCCTTAACCCGCCTTATTTGTAGCGTAACCAAAACCACCTTAATTCAAAGAAAACATTTATATTGTAAATGTACTAATCTTAAAAACATCTGGAACACGCGATTATCAAAAAGTCTACAGACTTAAATGCCGTAACAATAGTCTAGAGGCGTAAATTGCAGTATTTATTCACTTGGATTTTCTCGGAATTCTAGATACAATCAGGCCATGAATTCATAATCGTTACAAGAGCATAGCGAAAAAAGTTCTCGACCACCAGAGTAACGTGAGCTCGAGATTCGTACCTACATACAAAAACAATGTAAACGGGCCACTCAATAAAGAATTTCCTGACAGAATAAACGGTTTTCATTGCCATAGGCGAATTCAGTGAACGCAGTTCACTTGTCACTTAGACACTGTAAGCAACTGAATTAACAAGCCTGGCCTTTGTACAATGCATTCGTTTCACGTCGCCAAGGGTAGCCTGGCCATTGTAAATTGCTTAATTAAATGCACATTTCTTGCAAGTAATTATACACCGGCCACTCTAAAAGTATCTCCAAAAGCAGCTGAACTCCGTTAATATGTCCTTTCTTTCGCGAAAAATTGCCTACTTATTATTCCGAAGCGGTAAGCATTCATTATAATGATTAAAATCACGTACCGTAAATGCGATGTTGTACGGTATGATAAATTTTAACGAGGTTTCGGTTTCTCCGAGAAGGTTTCGAGAAGTTTGAATTCAGCAGGTGTGATGTTGACGGGAGTTCTGTGAAGCGCTCTTTGTTGAGAGTTCAATAAAGTTCGAGTACAATAAATTAGTGGAAGTTATGACGTCACAAGTTGTACGTTCACGTGCAGTAAGTTTACTTCCGAACCGTCAGATCGCATCTATTTACGATTACGCGATCACATTATAAGCTCTGTACTTATAAAGTACTACTTTAAACTTTCGCAGATTTCATTATCGTCGACACAAGAGAATTGGGCGGTCGAGCGCTGAAACTTCATTAGTACCCACGGGAGCAAAATGCGTGGAAACGTTCTTACTCCATCTATCGGTTAAAATATCTGTGGCTCGTGTACAATAAGTTCGTAGAAGTTATGGCGTCACAAGTTGAAAGCTCATGCAGCTGCTACGCCCGCTCAGTACTATGCAGACAATGTGAGGCAGCCGGCGCCTTTAACTGTGCGGTTTCGACTGTACTTACCCAAATCTTATGAGAATTGACTGCAGAATATTGAGAATGCCATCATTTTGTTTTAGTATTATTTTTAGCAGAACAAGTTTATATCGGATGTAATGATTTCGCCCAAACTACTTCATGATGTGAGAAGACTCGTTTAATGTTAATCGATAAGTTTAAATTAATACTTAACAATCATAATATATCAGATCGTCCAGAAATTCATAACATGCATAGGCATTTCAAAGACAATTTTACATCGACTTGCTAAAACGTAGGTAAATGGCTGTTAAAGCGTCAAAAAGGTAAAGCAACCCCAATAGGGTCGAGGCCAATACCGAAAAAGAAACAAATATACTATAGCAGTATCCAAGTTATTTATCACACTGAACACGTACCGTCCATAACTCAGTCTCACTAAAACTGAAGAGCGGTCGGAAAGTTCCGCGGACCGCGGAAATCTGATTACATTATTAAATACCACCCCTACTTTTATGAAAGGCCACATGTTTGGAGGTAGACCGTGTAGTTACGACTTTATATAAAGCTGTGTCCACATGTACCAAGTGCAAACGGCGTGCTGTGTTTATCGTCGCAAAACAATGGTTATCGGTTCTTTTCCGTGTCGGATTAAGGTTGGATTAGGGGGACGTGGGGCGAGATGGCGAGTGCATATAGCTTGCCGTGTGCGATGTTAACACGTTTTGTTGTGTTAGGTTGATGATAAGACTTTCTGACCTCTTAACTTATTTGTTTATCCTATAAAACATGTAGGAAGTAAAGCCTTTTCTTTCCTCCTAGCGTTTGTCACAGCTTTTTGCCCTATTGAGCCTGGGGTCCGCTCGGCAACCTAATCCCTGGAACTGGCGTAGACACTAGTTTTTACGAAAGCGGCTGCCATCTGACCTTTCAACACAGCAGAGGGGAAACCAAGCCTTGATGGAATTAAAGCCGGATTCCTCACGATGTTTTTCTTAACCGAAAAGCGACTGGTAAATATCATCTGATATTTCGTACATAAGTTCTGAAAAACTCATTGGCACGAGCCGGGGTTTGAACCCGCGACCTTAGGATTAAAAGTCTGATGTCTTACCGCCAGGCCAGCAGCGCTTTTATATGTAGGAAGTAAAGCAACGGAGATTATATTAAATACTTTGAATCTGAGAAAGAACGTGGAGCCACTGGGTAAGTAGGATCATAATATAAAACAACAACTACTACTATTTGTTTCAATCGTGTCGCTAAAAGGATTCCTTAAAATGGAAGATACTTCTGACTTAAGCGAAAGAACTTATATTTTGATTACGCTGGCCGAGGAAGATACATAACAGGGAGGGATGCTCAAAGTGGGCATTAAAACGAAGTTAAAAGTTTGTAATTAAAAAAACAAGCTGCAAAGTTGGCGCCGACTTGCTTTGAAAGCGACTGGATTAAATTTAAGAACTTGATTCGGTAGCAAAATATGTATCTCTATTTAAAACAATATTCTGCAGTGAGAATGTTTCCCTACAATACAATGTTTAAACAAGCGCGGATACGCTGAAGGTTCTGCAAACCTATTGAAGTTAGTGCAGGCAGAAACGCTTTAAAAATGTATAAGGTTAATATAACAAATACCGTCTTTATCCTTTGGACCGCAGAAAATTGCTATCTAACTCTAACAAGGCCTTAAGGAAGAAGATAGCTTTATAACAATTGAAGAGACTAGCTGTCTGAAGTTCCGCGGCTCGTCTAGATGCAATTAGATAACAGCTTTTGTTTCATTGTTTCCACGACACCCGATGCCGGCAATAACAGTATCACGCGAAAAGATCAACATCGAGGTCTTGTAAAAACTAATTGAATTATTTGATGGATTAGGGGAAACACTTTGAAAAATAAAGAGTTACGTACATAATTTGTCAACTGTATAGAGATTGTACGACGGTGAAATGTAAAAAAAAATGTGTTTCGTTGGCTGTTCAGGGAGGAAATGCTGCCAGTATTTTCGGTACGTTTGGGCCGGGTGAAAATCGGGGTGGGGTCTAATGGAGTAGAATTTTATTTATATTTAGGTTTAGTGGTTTGTGACGTTGACGAAACCTGTTGTGGATTTGTACTGTGTATTTGACGAAGCATGTTGTAGATCTTTTTGTGGTGTGGAATCTGGACGAAGCCTGCGTTGTAGATTAATATTATCTTTCTATCTTTTATTTTGACCTAATAATAAAAAAAAAATATTCATTACAATAAAAAAAAGTAAAATAAAAGTGCACTTAAGAGCAATGAAAACCCGCGTAAATAATAAAATAACACGACACGTTCCTTACTTACTTCAAACGAAGCCTAACAAAAGATAAATAAATATCAACTATCACAAACAAAGGTTTTTTTTTTAGAGTTAAGTATACAATTTAAAAAACGACGGCAACATGACTTTTAATATGTAAATATAAACATTCGTCTGCCACTCAGAACAGTATTGTACAGGTCACGTTGTTATGACTCAGGCTAACCCCATAACAGTGACTGTTTTATAAACACAGCTGTCTTGACGTTAGTGAGTCATATTGCGTAGATCAGTAAGTAACTTTACTGACCTCTGGTAGATCTTATCTCGGTCTAACAACGCATACGGTCAGTGAGTGAATGTTCAGTGAGTTGTCGACGATAGTACATTTAGGTAAAAGAGGGAATTCCTGGAAAACAATTTTGCTCACCTGTTGCCATTACAAAAGCGTGAGGAAACATTTTAGGTGTTTCTTTTCTCCCCGTTGCGTAAAGGTTTTCCTTATTTATGTTGTATTTGGAACAAAGGAGCGCTGCTCGCGATATTTACTGATAAGGTAAGCGAATTCAGGTTTTGAAGTAAATTGTGAACTGGCGTTCGTACTGTTAAAACCTGGATTTGATTTCACGATTCTTTGTTCTGTGTTGGATGGTAAATTTAGTCCATAAACATTCCTAATTAATATACCTATTTATGCGGTATTTTAAATATCAAACTGAAATGTGCAATGTTTGATTAGGAACAGTGCTGAACAAAACATTTTGTATAACCGAAACTAACTCAACTTAACTTTTCTTTTAAAACCGGAATGAAACTCGAGATCCTCGCACATTCAGTAGAGATTCTATCATGAACGCTGGCTAAGATAGGTATTTGCCGGGTCTGCGGTCGATAAAAAATCGAGCGCTCCGATTCCAATATCGCGCGGGCGAATACGAGGAATGCCATAACGCAGACTGCTCGTGTGGACCAACACACACTCTTTTACCGCAGGCGAGATTAAACTTCGAGTACCTACGGCCACAGAATACAGTACAGAAGCTCCAATATCAGATAAAGTTTGACAGTGTTAAACGACACTTCTCTTTCGAGACTTGCGTTATTTTTCATCTCGCCAAATGTTGTTACATGAATAATACATCATCGTGTCATTCAACAAGAACAGATTCACTGAGCACATATGGCCAGTGAGCAGTATTGAGCTGAGGTAACGCAAGACCACGCACTGAGGACTGGAGCGTGGGAGGCAGGCTGGTCTTCCCTGCAATTCCTTAGAGCTCGTGTGTAAATTTACATTCATATTCAAACCGGTGTGCTTCAAGTGATACGCACCTACAGTCAGAAGCAAAAATACCGGATATGAGGTGTTCAAAATGTATAAGACATAAGAGCATAATGAGTAATGACGAGGATCGTTCTTAACAACTCCACCGTTTCGCTACTTTTGCTACTGACTGAACTATCGCTATTTGCTTGTGCTTATGACTTCTGTAAATACGTGTAACTACACTAACTAACTACTATATTTGTTTATCCGTAAAACGTTTTAAATCTTAGGTATACAGCTCTCCCCTGGACTGTTATCGCCGCTGTAGATTATAAAAATTGCATTCAACAACTTTGACTCTAAGTGGAGCCGGTGTCGGGTTCCGGAAATTAATCGCATGAGCAACGACCTCGCCGAGATTGTGGTTAAAGAATGTACGTTGGAAATACTCGTGGGCACTTACTCATGGCTCAACGGCCATGTTATACCTAGATTATGAGGTGTATACCTAAATCTGTTTAAAAGATAAAATTATAGATAGAAGGATTCATTAAATAACTTATTATATCTGACACGATCATATTTGCAGAGTCAGCGTGTCACATATTTTTGTGGTCTTTCGTTGTGCAAGATATTTTGGGCTGAATGAGCGCGATCAGCGATCGACGGCCTGGCCCCCATATCCAAATTACTGACGTCATAGGCGTCCACAGGCGACAGTAACCATTTACCATTGGGCGGGTTGTATGCTTGTTTGCCACCAACATGTTTTTTATACATTTTTTTATTATATCGTCGTTCTAGCTTGGTGAAGAGCTCATGACAATTGTCACGAAAAACAATAAGTGCTTAGAAGAATTGTCGATATTTTCCGACATAAGATTAGGCATGTGTCGGAATTTCGTGACAATTGTCGTGTTTATGGCGACATACCTAATTGTCAAAACCTCTGTTTACAAAAGCTGTAGTTTCAATGATAATAAATGAAGTTTTTCTTTAAATATCGCGCTGGTGGTAAACAAGAACGCAGCCCGCCCAATGGTAAGCTGTTTTCGAAGCCTGTGGACGCTTGTGACGTCAATAATAACGATGCCGACATATGTCACATATGTCAGCGTGGTGAAATAGGGGCCCGATGCCTACTTCCGGCCGAAGAAATTTTACATTACTATTTAATACCCGAAAACTCAATTCTTATTATTCAGATTCTCTCATCAAAATATGTATAAAAGTATAGACCTGCACCCCAACTCTATTAGCACAGATATCTGACAGCTAAAACAATTATTTGTCAAATCTACTGACACGTAGATTTGACAAATGATTGTCTGTGTGGGTGGTTTTCATATAAAATGACGTTTATTTTCAGTCTATAAGGGGCAGAGATAAGCTAAAACCTCTTTGGTCTGTGTGTTTAGCATATAGGACGGATAGATTTCACTTGTGGTATCATCACCTATATTAGGAGCTGATTTCAGAATTTAGGAACAAGCGTCTATAATACAGGGCGTAACAAAAATACTGGTGATCCGTTTTTTTTTATACCCCGACGGTGGCAAACAAGCATACGGCCCGCCTGATGGTCAGCAGTTACCGTAGCCTATGGACGCCTGCAACCCCAGAGGATTCACATGCGCGTTGCCTACCCTTTAAGAACCTATACACTCCTTTTTTGAAGAACCTCATACTGTAGCCCGCTGGGAAAAAAAAAAGTTTAAGGGCATAATTGGCATCGTATTGCGTGGAAAAAAAAAGTTTAAGGGCATAATTGGCATCGTATTGCGTGTACGAAAAAGTATGTCAAAAATGCGTGTGCGAAAAAAAAATATTTTTAACACAATTGCTCAAAAAGTTTACTTTATGTAGCTGCAAATCGTGCGTAAAGTTTGATTTTATGCACTAGTGGTAAAAAGTAATCTGATCTGCAAATCGTGCGTAAAGTTTGATTTTACGCACGATTTGCAGATATATTGCATTTTAAGTTGACCAATCAGAACACTTCAATATATTAAATCCACCAATCACAACACATATCGGAGTTAATCAGAACGCTAAATATTTTTTTGGTGCGTATACTGTGTAAATAATTTAAGTCCTTAAAAAAAACATTGTATTTAATATCAACCAATCAGAATACAGCAATGTTAAAATCGACCAATCAGGAAACGCAATTTATTTCTCAAAACATGAGGTGTTTTTTAGTTCCTACTTCACAATCATTAAAAAAGATTCATTTTTTTGGGAAACGCTTTAAAGTGTGTTTAAACTGTTAAAACAGCTATTAGACGGCAATTTGTAGGGCCCAACCTGTTGTGTTGGGAGGTGTAATAGGAGGTTTGGCCCGTAGGGAGCTGAAGGAGGGTGTGGGAGAGGCAGGGTACACAACAAGTTGGGCCCTACAAATTGCCATGTCTAATAGCTGTTTTAAAGAGCTAATTATACCGTCGTCTGTGGCATTTATTCGCGGTATTGATATTTTGTATCTATGTCAAAGAAGTTAAAAAAATTAAAAGACCGTCAAGTTATACCATAATTTCACCTTAGTTTAGTTATTGTGCGTAAATAATAAGTATTTTTATGATATTTTCTCGCAATCGAAGTGAAACATTGTATGCATTACTCTGGTCTAAAAGCCATATTACCACTCGAACAATTTTCCCTCATTTCAGTCGGGAAAATAACCACCTGGTGGTAATATGGCCTACTTTAGACCCTTGTCAAACAATCTACTATTATTTCATTGTAGTTTTTTTCTACTCCAGCACTTCTATATGCCAATTAAATGACTGATAGTGGTATCTAAAACTACATCATTTAAGTGAAGGCGCTAAAGTCTATTTGTCTATAGGTACTTTCTATAACTGCTAGCAGTAACACAAAACATATTGTGCAACTGTTTTTGTTTTTTTAATACACCGACTTCCAGGTGCCATGTCTAAAAAGGGTTCGTTCTTGTTTACAATATAAATTATATTTTCAAATTGATATATACTTGAAATTATTTTTGCACAAACTATGATAAAAACATTATCATGTATTTTTAAAAGTATTAATATCTTAAATAATTTAGTTTCCATATTTATGAAAAGCATAATAGTACTTTAATGTAAACTTTTGCATTGAGAGCTACTTGAACGAAGCCATATTTTTTTGCAATTGAAAACCAACTCGTGGTCTGTCTATGACATTTAGTCAAAAAGTTAATATTTAAAAAGTTTCAACACAATGTACGGCTTAATTTTTGTATTTAAACTCGTATATTACGTTAATATCAAGAAGTTTATGTTAATTTTCATAAAATAAGTGACAAGAAAACTTCACAGTGAATATCCGAAGACTTCGGCACAAAAGTAAGAGATATTAGTTGATAAAAAAATCTTAAAACAAAATTGATTTATGTACTCGTGATACTTAAGAACTTTAAAATTATTTATTAATTACGTTTTTGCTACTGTCGTAGAAAAAGTTTCGTGTGCAACGGTACATAATTAGGTCTTAAAATTCTCGGGTCTATTATTACAAAATTCGGCTTCGCCTCATTTTGTAACTTCGACCCTCGAATCTTAAGAACCCTTATTATGTAACTGTTGCACAAAATACTATTTCGCAATTGTATTAAAAAACGTTGTTCGACACACGTGCAGAAGTGTCATTTACACTCGTCCCGAGTCTTGACCCTCGCCTCTCGGCTCGGGCCAAGTAACCTCGGTACTCGTGCAAAATGACATACTTCTCGCACTTGTATCGAAAACTACTATTTTATACGGGACACGTCATCCCAGGTCCCAGCCGGCCAATCCTCTGTGCAACACATTTTTTTTTTGCGATATTTTTTTTTTCTTGCTTTTTCATAATAAGAATACGATACCAATTATGCTCTTAAACTCACCAGCATTTTTTTTACACCTTGTATAATAATGCCATAAAACTGTACAATATAATATAGGTACTTGTGTATAACACACGGCATCCCAGTATTCTAAGGATACTTTATAGGGTCACGTTTATATTCAGGAAAAGGACACGACAAAATAAAATAATGTGTCGACCTCTGGAGAGATTTCCCGGATTTGGGAACATTGTGTTATTCACTGTTATATTTTCTTCCATAAAGCAGTGAAATGCTTTTTTATATAGATAAATAAGTCTCTAGGTAGCCGTTAAGCGTCAATAAATTCTCCTTAATTTGCTTTAACCTTAAATTGCCGATGTTCACCAAGTGTATTAAAGACTTGGGTTAATTTATTAATATGTATACATATTGTGTAGTGTAGTCTTATTGAACAATAGATAATCCAAGCAGAGTTGATAGTAACATAAACTGGTGGTCCTTGAAATAAGTCCCGCTAAAGGCAACAATTAATTTCAATTCAATTTCTATTTATTTATTCACGATAAAGTAATATGGGGTCATTAGGTACAAACATTAATATAGGTTAGCTGGAAGAGATACCTTAAAGGGATAAGTTTGCTGTACGCGATGCCACTGAGGAGGTTGGTAGGCCTGTCGCCTACATTTGCCTTTGTACACACTCGCTATATTTTTGTTGGTCATGTACATGTTTTGTGCAATAAAGTGTTTCACTACTACTACTAATAATATAAATATAACAATCTTTTCAAATTGAATTGAATTTTTGTAATTAAACTAATAAAAAGTGTCTATCTTTATTGTTGTTAATATTTTGACGGTTTAAATATTTTTTCAGTTCCCATTTCGTCGCGTTCACAGTCAGTGGTTTCTGAGCCGGCCATTTGTCACGGGAAAGTGATTTGCCGGCCGCTGCCCAAGGAAGCTTATTAAATTCCGTTTGTCAATGGACTCGTTGAAAGGTGCTCCGCTATTTCCTTATAATACCCTCTTGTTCTGCCAAAGTCAGAATATGTGATCTAAATTAAACCAAGGACTCTAACTCAACCCAGCTGGATTCGATTACGAATGTTGAATGTATCTTGTAAAATTTCGTATAATTAATTTTTTCGTCAATTGCTTTTGCATTTCTCTCGCTGCATCGTTAGCAAATCAATAGGTTAACAGATAACCAATTACCGTTATTTAGTTTAAAACTTGCTTATGCTCTAGATCCCTAACCGTGCCTTTGTTCACGGTTCACACAAGGGGTTAGTTTCCGTAATGGTGGTAAATGAGTCGCACACTCCAGTGCATCCAGGAAAACTAGACTGGGTGTGACCTACTTCCCGCCCTCGGTGTCGCTAAATGTTTCGTGCCTTTTTGTGTCACCCAATTGAGACGCTAAGCCGTTAAAAGCCAGATATTTTTGTACTGATGCCTTTTCTGGAAAAGTTTGCTTTCGTTTGGTATAAAGCTATATTTAAGCTTGACTTTTATAAATACTGTTGCTGCTACTAGTGATGCATAATAAGATTATTTGGGTATTAGACATAGATAATGAAATTCTAGTCGAGGCTGATGAGTAAGGTTGCCAACCGTACTATACTTTGGCTTGGTGTACTGTTGCAAAAATGCAAAAGAGACGAAAATACTATATTTTTGGAGCGTCACATGAGGTAACAACAAGGTGTATTATTTTTTCATGTAGGTTTGGAAAATACTAAATTTCTCTCAAAAAACCTAACAAAGTTGGCAACCCTACTGATGAGGGTCATCAAGCATGGAAATAAAAGAGTGTCCTTTATGCGATTATTGGTGTAAGTAAGTAAAGAATGCATTCATTGACATAGAGTAGAATAGAATCTTGCTAAGAGCAGAAGAGCTCACACCAGACGACGACGTCAGAAGTGACACTATAAAACGTCAAAGTGTTATAGATGGGAAAATTTCTGAAAATAGGAAAACCAGATGAAGGCATATGAACCAAGTACCTAAAGAAAAAATAAGGTTCTATCGTCTAGATCCACAGTAGGTTGTGCGCTGTCAGTCCAAAGCGTTGTTTTATATAGGTATTTAGATTAGTGCAAAACTGCAATCAGCTGGCACCCTGTCACGAAACTAAATACAACTTTGGAGCCACAGGTGAAAACAATAAGTCCTTGAACCGAAGCGATACCGCAAAGCGTTGATAAGCCGACGTCACAAGCTCTGCTGACCCTACCCTCGTCAACTTTGACAGAGGCATTCGAGGACTGCGCCCAACCCCGAGTCTCCCGATGAACACGTAGAGGTTGAAACGAAATCAAAGCGGATTAATCTTTTCCCTGAAACTAATACCCTGTTCGGGCAAGTATAAGTCGTTAACATTAGCATTCCAAAATCACGTTATTCGCAACGGATTACCTCATAAGTAATACCGTTGGTACCATACAGTCTAGCGCTTGTACTAATACTTATTACATATACACAGCGGTGTAAGATGGGCGGAGTTTTCACCTTGACATCGTAATGGTCATATTTTAATATAGCGCGTTTCAAATTGACAGATCTAGCATTCTCACGTTGTCACGTCGATAAGCCCGACCATGCTGTCTATTTTGGACCTTTAATTGTACAGTTTAGTTGCAAGTGACACCATTTTGGAACTTAATATCTGCCGATTTTTTACGGGCTGACAATTCTTAAACATGGATGCAACTTAATGCGGCTCATCAAATATTGTGCCGAAGAGTTAACATCACAAGTGGTTTGTATATTAAGCTTAGCTTTTCAGGAAACAGCGTAACGTTGTGATGGTAAAATAAGAAAATCTTGAATCGCTATTCATGACATGATGACGTGTGTCCAACCCTTCTCACATTCGCAGTTCGTCGCTCCTGCCCGTTATTGACATTAGGGAAATCTGCTTTAAAATATTCCATGTTCAACTCATGACCAGTGGATATCTGCATGATAATTTGCTAGGTTTTGTCGCTGTTTCTTGCAGTGCTGCGTGATTTATAGCTTTGTCGGTTTTCAACAGCTGTATCATATTTTTTCTTGATGTAGGTATGACATTTATATAAACTAGATATAACAAGCTCCAAGTATACGGTCCTATAGTACTATATTACGTATATATATATATATATAGTACTATATGACAGTACTTTCGATGGTTTACTATAGCATATTAAAATAATTCATACTATAATAGGTCATACTTCCCACTATCTAAGTATCATTTTTTATTATCACGTTTAGCTTGCCTGAATTTTTTACAGTCACTTTTGCCATGTCAAAGTAGGTGGCCAATACGGAACATATTTTTTAAAATATAAAGCAAACGCTTATGTTCAGTTTTCATCGCTAAACATTGCTAAACACATGACACCAACTAAGAATGTAAAGGATACTTCTCAGTGAATAATTCCATGAAACTCAGACATTTTGCAGCTACGACTTTGAAATATTGTCATAGAACAAATGAGAAGTACCCGATCGATACAAAGCGTATTATAGCCAACGCGAATAAACCCCAAGGGGTTCCCAAGGGACGGGCAGTAATCTCTGCAGAAATTCGATTTAAAACAACTTACATCGGAAACTGATCCAACGAGCTCCTGTAGTTCTGAATCCATTACGTAATGTAAGCGACCCACTTCCCCGGTCGTCGGGGTGACCAAAGCGTCCTCCGAAAGGGTGAAACTGCAAATGTCGTGTATTCTCAATTTTAGAGAACAGAGGCAATCGAAAACTTAAAAGAACCAGTGTAAGTTTGACCACAATATCTATAACTGTTATCAGTCATTCAGAGAGCGCATATATACTGGATTTTGGTAAAGCATTGGGATGACTAAGCCCACGCTTGTGTTACGACTTCGGTCTGCTTTGATTACCATAATCTTCAAAACTTCGAAGACTGTTACGATGTTATGCATATCGTAGATCTTAGTCGGAAGGGGTTTGAATTTATATCGGGACATTTCAGGTTGATACTGCGAGTTAGTGGAGTATTGTGATGCTACAATCGAATACTAGAAGTTAAGTAGTTGTATTATTTGATGCAAGATACTACTTAGATTTCCAATGTTTCGTTCGAGAATGAGAACTAGTATTAGGTATCTTGTTGGCTTTGTGCGAAGCGCTTAGAATATGAAGTCAACCCGTGGTGAAAGTGAAATTGATCGAACTGAATTTAAATGACGTAACGTTCGGGATCATTCCCTAGAACTAGGGAATGCTCTCGGTTCTGATTTTATATGGCAATAAACGGGATTTCCTGGTTCCAGTAACTGACATCATAATCAATCGTTTCCAAACGCACCAGAAGGCGTCATTGTCGTGCACATCAAGCTTAGAAACTTACTTAATGGAAATTGACACATTTATTAATTTATTATACGAGTATTATGCACCTATTTACAACCTCTACTGTACCCTTGACCTTCCCATTATTAGAATATACTGACGCCACTATACAGACACAACAGCGGCAGGTTAGATATCGATCCACGAAAAGGTCACAACAACCCAAGACAGCTAGAGACCGAGGCGATTTCACTTATCTGTATAATGACCGATGGTGTCGTGGCGTCAAACATCTTTCAGCCAAGCCGTAACTTATTTGGCTTGGGTACTTTATGTAATTATTATACTCGGACAAACTGGTGGAAGTTGAGTTCGATTATACTTCAGATTCCTAACATTACATGGATTATACCTCAACGCTCCACTGACTCGGAAACACGTCGTGCTGATATGTATCGTAGACGAACGGATATCTATATCAGGTGCCTCATGAGCATGTAAATATATAGTAACCTAAAATAAAATCATTAGCTAGTTAGGTAAAAATAATGTTACTACGCGATAATTTGACGCTAGACGCACACTAATGAACGACAAAAAGTATGTCAACAGATTTTCCAAAGGAGCGGGAGTCAGGGCCAGTCATTTACCCGTCGTTAAACAATTCAGGTCATATCAGACGATGGGGACCGTAAACAAACACTGACACATGACACAGCCACCAGACAGACGTGTGTGACTCAGGCAAACAATAAAGTTAAACTCATAAAACGTAGTTTAAAGTACCACTCGTATAGAGATAATATTAAACAAGATAAAGAACCTTACTCCGTTGTATTGTGGCTAATGGTCGATATCTACGATATCTAGAGCTAAATATAGGATTAATTATGATTAGCGTGTGAAAAGTATCGATTAACATCGGTAGTTTACATTATTTAAATCTTGATACCTTGCCAAACGCATAGATAACGTACGGTGAAAGCGAAAACAATAGTACAGTCCAATGACCTATCATGTGAGACATTGCGTAATTATGTCCGTGGTTATAATTAATTATAACCAGTGGTTCAGACTGAGAGAATTAGAAATAAGATACCAAAGGATCTTAAATTAATCAGGATTAATAGGTACAAATTGTCGATTAATTTTACCGTTGAAGTAAGGAGCAGTCGTAGCTATTACACGCCTCTCTGCTATAATAAATGTCTCGTTCCTAGAATGCATTTGCTTGCAGTGGCAGCTGCAATGCTTTTATAGCGATGACATAATTTTAGGAATTGGATGATACGGAAATTATACCAACAGTCCAACAATCATATTTAACTGCGACGCTTTGGAGTCGGCTAGTCAGTACAGTACAGTTTATTATAATAATTATTTAGACATCAAAACGAGAGATGCGTCAGTGATGTGCTACGGCATTTATAAAATGTTTCCAGAAAAGTTCTTTTAACGATAAAACAAGATATATATTAAATGTGAATTCAGGGTTACATTGCAATGGCTTATCAAGAAACATTAGTACCTAAATGTTCTTATTAAATTACTTATCATGGCAAGTCAGGAATATTCCAATGGACAAGGTTCCCCCACTGAAGAGAACATTGGGGAACGCAACAAAACTACGTCACATCAGTGCAACGAACCCTCACACATTATTACAAGGCAATCACGTAAGAGATGAAAACATGATTGAAAAAAAGACAATAGGGGCAATATCTAAAAAAGAAAGTGCTCTCGAGTGGGAATATTCCCTAGCAATAACACATCAGTGCAATTAATCCTCACATTACATGGTTGAGAAACGGAAAAACGAAACAATAAAGATGAAAGCGCTCAAGTGGGAATATGCCCGAGGAATATTCCCGGGAATGACATCACATCAGAGCAACGAACCCTCACACATTACAAGGCGATTACGTAATAGATGGAACCATGGTTGAGCAACAGACAATTGAAGCAATAAAGACGAAAGCGCTCAAGTGGACGAGAGTCACTATTAATGTTACTTTAATGGTAATGTCGCTTGTTGAGTGAGTGTCAAAAACATGTCAACATCTCTCCCGGGACATAGATGATGACCGTAACTCACAGTAAAAATAAGTGTAATACAAATATACATTTATTTATAAACTGGTATCGTGTTTTAATTATAATATTAAATTTGCTGGTTTTTCTTCGCCATAATTAAAGAGTTCTGGAAAGTAAGAATTATAAGAAAACACCACGTTCCACGAACTTAATAGACCATCTTTACGGAGTGAGAAAACTTTGTTAAAAGTTTTCTCACTCCGTAAAGATGGTCTTTAATTAATACTCCTAATTGTTAATAAGATCTAAATACATTTCGCCAGTTTAAATTGTAGAAGGCAATATAAAAACTAAAAGTTCCTTATTAAATATCTGCAAGGGGTTATAAAAAAATCTTCTAATTGCTTGGTAAGAAGCTTCGCATTATATAATTAAAAACCGTGATAAACGGCCTCACGCAGTTCATATGAATAGTGTGTTGAAGCGATCAAAATGTGTTGTAAGAAAGATGAACCGTCGGAAAATTCAAAAAGAATTGTATAAAAGTACGTCTTTACGCGGTATTTGAATGGGTAGGAGCACAATGGGGCGGGTCGGCAAAAAGCCGTTCGACCAAGCTGGCTGTGAGATTCCAAAGATTTTTCTAGAGCAATAGTCGACTGCTCAGATAAACCGATGTCAGGCGAAGGTTAATATTTAATGATATTACAGCAATATCGTCCATAAATTAGATAAATATAATTTAATATGATGAATATTCTAATATATACATATTAAAGTACGTAAGTCGTAAGTTAGTCGCGCGCGACAACACATGTTGTTGTCGCGCGCGACTTCATAATTCAAGTCGCTCCTGAAGAATGGAGAGTCGCGCGACAATGTAGGTCATGCTAGAGTCTGGCTAATGAAAGTAGAGACTGAAATTTATTTAAAACTTTTGAAATGGCAACAATAGTGTAAATGTCAATTGCGTCAAACGTCACTTATCTGTCGTGTCAGTTGGAACAATTATTACGGTTTTCTTCTACGTTTTGGTGTTAATTATGAACAAAACTATTAAAAGTAATACGCGTCAGTTACTTTTTACCATGATTGGTAAATACAAAGAAAAACGAGACGAGCGGGAAGAGATTTCGGATGCGAAAGCAGCGTACTTACGTACGATATCGGATTTCTTAGGTTAGTATGCCATGGTCATTTTGATAGTTTGTTTGCAACATATCTAAGAAAGTAATTGTTTCCATAATACTTATTGAACTGTTGTTGTTTTTCTTTCAGCGGCTAATATGGAGCTTGTAGAAGGCGTTGAGGAAATACAGAACGCTGTTCAAAGCTTGAAGGACCTGGAGCAACAGTCGCGTATAAGAAATCAAAATCAATATCTTGAAGAATTGTCATCTCTTACCGGTAATTATTTCGATGAACCAATATAATAAATATTTGGCAACAATCATGCAATTAAATGCCCTTATGGGGATTTAAACCAGGCAAGGTCACAACCTGCAAGTCTAAACAAGTTATTAAACATCAATTAATTAGATAATATCTATCAAATGAGACAATGTAAATACATAATTTTATTTTGTTTTGCAGAAGTTAGTGTCACTACCTCAAGAGAATAAAACAAGAAGGTGGAATCAACAATGGTGTGTGGAATACTCCAGGCAAAAAGCGCCCCCATAAACCTACAGTGTCGAATTTAGATACCTTTGATGTAGACGCTATAAAAAATAAGATTACTGAATTTTATACTGTTAAAAAAGAAGTCCCAACCCTGCGGAGCCTCCTGGCAGAGTTGCGAACTAGTATAAATTTTCTTGGCTGCAAAGAAACACTTCGGCAGATTTTGAAAGCAAATGGCTATGAGTTCCAAAAAAACCAGAATGAACGGTATGTTCTAATGGAACGCTACGACATTGCTGCATGGAGACATAGATTTCTTCGGGAAATTGCAGAAAAACGTGCTGCAGGAAAACAAATTGTGTATTTGGATGAAACCTATGTGCACAAAAACTACAAGCCTAAAAAATCATGGCGAGGGCCGGGAACAAGTGGTGCAGTTGAAAGCATTTCTTCTGGAAAAAGACACATTGTTGTGCATGCTGGGCATGAAAATGGTTTTGTCCCAAATGCTCTTCTAGTTTTTAGCACAAAATCCAAACTGGCTGATTACCACCATGACATGAACGCCAGCAACTTCAATAAATGGATAGAAGAAAAACTCATACCAAATTTAGACAAACCTAGTGTAATAGTTATGGACAATGCCAGTTACCACAGTGTTATAAAGAATAAAGCCCCAACAACTCAAACAAATAAACCCCAAATCAAAGAGTGGCTTACAGCGAATAATATTCACTTTGAAGAATATCACAAAAAAGATGAATTGTTAGTACTTGTTGATAAATACAAGCCAGAGCCAGTGTATGAAGCCGATCACATACTTCAGCAACATGGCCATGAAGTTTTACGACTGCCTCCATACCACTGCGATTTGAATCCGATTGAGCTAATATGGAGTCTAGCAAAAAGGAACATTGCCAAGAAGAACATAGGGTTATCTGCACAGGACACAGAAAAACTGATCCATGATTCTTTTTCGAGCATAACAGCAGATGATTGGAAAAAAATGATCAATCACACCATCAACGTTGAAAATAAGTATAAAGAAAGAGACAACATCAAAGAAGACATGATAGATAAATTTATTATTAATGTGGGAAGTAGCAGCTCGACCACTTCTGAGGATTCATTGGAAGTTGAGTTTTTGGAGAGTGATTTTAATTATTCCTCGTAAATATAAAGTAAATCAAAGTTGCCGACTCTTATTTCTTAACGTGTACATCGCTTTAACCTCACAAAAAGGTGCAAATCGCATTAGATAATGCGAGATCCATGATGATCCATGATCCTCACTTTCTGATAAATCTTTTCATCCGTAATTATCGAAGGTGTTCTTTTTTACTTTTTTTTTATTTACTTTTACGCTATTTTCCAGACACGCAGATTTGGTTCGTGACGGACTTGGCCTTGGCATGAGTAAGAGTGAGGTAGACATAATAGGTAGGTAGTGCTGTCTCACTCTTTCATATGGCGGAACGCTCCAAGGCCATGTTCGCCGCAACCAAATCTGCGTCTGGTAGTAGTATTAGATAGTTGACATCCCATTCAGAGTTTAGGTCATAAATTGTACTAGGATATTATCATACCATTTATATATATAACTTGTGAAATTTAGCAGGCAATTTTGAGACCTACTACTGCGACAAATCTGTATGTGGGTTGCTTACATTATTTTGCAGCAGCCTATGTATTAAATATGCAGTGTCATGAGGATATTGTTTATGATCTTAATACATAGGTATATACCATGGTAATCGGAATGACTTCATTTTTACGTATGAAGTAATCACGCACGTAGTTAACTTAATTACCGTCGCTTATGTGCTTTTACCTTTGTTAAGAAAATACACATTATTCCCATGGGAACCGTCCTTAGAAAATATTTTTTTGAGGATTTAAACTCCTGATTCAACAAAACATTTGTTATTTAAGCTTAGCCATAAAAACGAGACCGATTAGTTTCAGTTCCACATAATAAGTAAATATGTATTGAACTAAATGTGTCCGAAAGAAAAACCTTTAATTGTTGAAGTATCAATATTGTTTAATTGCTTTATACGCGGTGTTGCAACATGCTGTTTTTTTTTATTTTGCCGCTATTTTTTAGTCTCTACTTTCATTAGCCAGACTCTAGCAGGGCAGATTGTTTTAACGGAACTCTAGATTTCTCGCTAGTGCTCAGACTGCTTGCTATTAGCAATGGCTAGCATGTGCAGGGAAAATATACAATGTTCCTGTGCGGTCGAGTGATTCAACGTACCCGCAACTTTACTTTATCATAGTTCTGTAACATGGTTAACTGTACTATTTTCTTTTGAGGTAATATCTACACTGGTTGATCTAAGTATTCGACTCGCTAGTGCTCAGCAGGCAATGGTGAACACGTGTAGGGAAACAATACAATGTTCCTGTGCGGTCGAGTGATCCAATGTACCCGCATACTTTACTATATCATAGTTCTGTAACTTGGTAAACCGTACTATTTTCACTTGAGCTACACTGGTTGGTCTAAGTTTTCGACTCGCTAGTGCTCAGTAGGCAATAGTGAACACGTGTAGGAAAACAATACAATGTTCCTGTGCGGTCGGGTGATCTAAAGTACCCGAATACTTTACTATATCACAGTTCTGTAACTTGGTAAACCGTACTATTTTCTCAAGAGCTACAGGTTGGTATAAGTATATGGAAACAATACAATGTTCCTATGCGGTCGGGTGAAACAAAGTACCTGCATACTTTGTTATATCACAGCACTGTAACTTGGTAAGCGCCGAACATTATATTATAACCATGATAAAACAGTTTCAGATTGAAATAAAGAAATTTCTAAGGGTATTATCTGCCAAGTGTCAGGTCCTATTTGTGTCACTGGCAGAACAAATTAACATTAATTACAATTATGCTGCTTTTATATTTCCAAGGCACAAAAAATAAACCATTAGACAACGTAACTAAATTTAAATGCAGATGTTGAGGTTATAAATGGCTTTTGCGCCATTTCTCCAGCCTGCTTTACATTTTCACTTTCTACTAATCGCTCTTTTGTCGACCAGCCATTCTCCTTTACTAAAAGTAAGCTTCATTATTGTCCTTCGTAATAAGACTAATAACTGCTGATTTAATTATACTGCGAAATATTAAAGAAGAATATTGATTTGCAGTGTTATCTACTCTTTTTGCTATGAGACACAGTGGCACAGACACAGTTGCAGACACTGGCAAGAATGAAAATTTCATAGGGACTTCCCAACGATATAATATTTATCGATAAAACCTTATGACAGTTAGGATGTATGGATATGTAGTTATCAGCATACATGTTATTTTTTACTTTACCCTTTAAACTTAATATTTGTTATGAAATGTCATTTCGAAAGTTATTGATAAAATATTGGAAGGAAGTCCCTAGTTAATTGACATTTTTGCCACAAAAACTTCTTTCTCTGATTATGACAGTATTAATTTACTATCTATAGCTGCAAGTATGGCTCTGTTTTGAAAAATGAGAAACAGGTGCGCATAACTAATAAATTCAAAACGAAATTGTAACATTATACAACTTAGAAGCACTAAAGTATTTCGGCCTAAGTTCCAATACCTACATGTAGAGGTTCCACTGCAGGCGTAAATAGATGCAACTCGATACGTGTTCGTGCCAATGAAACAATAACGACGGGGTTCATGTGCTACAGTGAGGTAATATCTATCGGTAAACCTTATCTTCTTAGACATAATGTCTACAAACGGCCAGTATATAACCTGTAGTGATCCAGACGGTATTCCAATAGCGCAGTAGAATCGACCGCTTATGCATCGACTATAAATAAATAATAAAGAAATATATATATAATGGGACAATCTTACACAAAACGACCTAGTCCCACAGTAAGTTCAATAAGGCTTGTGTTGTGGGTACAAACAGCAAAACTCTCAACTCTAACATCGGTGGACCTTATTACAAAAGGCATAATGTCCACCGATGGCAGTTAACAGTGGGGCGATGGTACTAGATGACGATATATATAATAGATAGATATAGATAAATACTTAAATACATACAAAACATCCATAAGTCAGGAACAAATATCTGACATTAACACTGAAATAAATGTACTGACCAGGATTCGAACCCGGGACCTCCTGCTTCATAGGCAGGGTCACTACCGACTAAGCTAGGAGGCCGTTAAATATACAGCGTCATGCTATGTTCTATAGTAATAATTCTGAAATGATTTATAGAAACCATACGCGGTGTGCACCGAAAAGCGGTGAATAAACAAGTGCACGTGCCTTGTCCGATTACGCATACATCTTATGGGTCACAGGTCATAGTTGCACCGAGTTCAACCAAGCTGTTTCTACTTAAAATTGTACGACAGTCTTCTAAACTGTCGCATTATGAAGTCAGGTTAGAAAATACTTGCGAACGAGTATTTAATATAAGTAGCCAAGCAGGTAAGGTGTTCAAAATTAACGGCACGACCATATCATTAATTGTGAATATCAAAATTTGCCAATTGAAGTAGGAGCCAATTTTTGAAAAGATGTCTTTTTGTCTGAACATTCTGAACTATCGTACTCTATTATAATTACAAGGAGCAACAGCTTTGACTGGATCGCCCGAGCATTGGACTTGCCTGGGACTACACGGCAGGTCAGACCCCGCGATATCAACGGAAGTCTGCTATCAATCAACTGTGATAATGTAGACGTTGAACCGCGGCCGGAAAAACCTGATTTGAGGATATTGGAGATGACACGGTGCGATATTGCGTGGGTTCAATGGAGCCATCACGGGGACGATATAATGTGTTAAACTTGCTTGTCATTTTGGTCGTTATGGAACATAACCTTGTGGAACTGTGTTTTTAATACATTTCACATTTTATATTCAGCAGATACTAGATGTCGCTTTGAACTTTAACTCTTAACAAGGATGAAATAAATTAATCGTTCATGAACATTATTTTTCGTTTTGAAAGAACATCATGGGTCTTGCTCCGGCATCCAGTATTCCAGTTCCAGCATGATCCCATGTTTAAGTTGAAATACAATTAATTAAACTACTATACAGGTTGTTCAGGCAACGGTAACGAGTTACGAGAAAGAGTGTACCATTTTTTTTTTTTAATACCACGACGGTGGCAAACAAGCTTACGGCCCGCCTGATGGTAAGCAGCTACCGTAGCCTATGGACGCCTGCAACTCCAAAGGTGTCACATGCGCGTTGCCGACCCTTTACAAAAAGGAGGATTCACTGTGTTGACGGCTTTGAGCTCTTTGGCAACCTTACTTAATTACCAGCAAAAACACAACACTATGAGCAGGGTCTAGTGCTATTTGGCTGTGGTTTTCTGTAAGGAGGAGGTACTTCCCCAGTCGGGCTCTGCTCCAGATTTGAGCGAGATGACATTTGCTGTGCAGTGTCCTACCACACATTGCGAGATGACATTCGCAGTACCCATACGTTTTGACGACTTGGGAAGATATTAATCGTTGTTTATGAATTATGGAAGACAAATTACATAAATAATGTATGAATCGATATGACAGTGGGATTAAAAGTACACCGTATGTACCAGGATACAAGAAGTTAACAGAAGGGTCCATATACGGTGTCTGTTAAGTAGCGTGCGATGGCTGATTCACCGCTTGAAGGTCGCTCCCACCCGTCTACGGGCGTAGTACTTCCGTTGTGGTTACTCATTGTTTTACATAAATTGTTTTTAGATGAGGACCATGCATAATGACAATTGCTATTTTTAAGGTTCAGCTGAACCGAAGCGAATGAATCGTGTATTTGTAGGTACCTACTTCTAGTTCATTAACAGATTAGAATATCATTGTTTCGCGGCATGGGAATACTATTTTCAACACACCTGCTCGTAACGAGGTTCTTATTCCACCGCTTTTATGCTCATAATCCTAGATATTAAGCACGCGTGCATTTCACAATAATTATCCAACTAGTGGAATAATTTAATAATCCGATCAAGTGACGTTTGCACTCTAGTACCAAGTTGTACGTATGCAGACGAATCGTTGTAATTTAGTCGGGTAGGTATCACCTTTACTTTTTTTTAGCTCTTTATGAGTTAAAAAAAAGTAAATATATTAAAAATATACACATTTACGATAGAATACAAATTATACAATCCTTATTGTGAATAAGAATCATTTCAACTTATTGTATTACTCTTAATACACAATAAATTACGTTTTAACCACGAATTGTCTGTTTTAATATTGGCTGTTTGGCATTACACGTCCGCGCCTTTGCCTCTAGCTGCACGCACATCCAAAAAAGAAAATTGCGCGTCATTTATAAGTTAACCTCAAATCATTGTTTATTTGTTAGATTTTTCTCGTCGTGTTTTATTAATTTAAACAAATTATATTTTTAATGAATAAGAAGACAACTTTAGCGTTAATTTAACCTCTAGATATATTTCAAAATTGTGATACATACTAGTAAAATGTCATCATAAAAATCTAGTGAGCAATACGTAAGAAAAGAATACTATAATTTATTGCACAATAAATGTCTTTAATTTTATGAAATGATTTGAAAAAGAGTTCCAGATACTCAATAACATCACAAAAAGGTTAGTTAAATTTAATTATCTTAGGTTCGTAAGTACCTCTATCCTGTAAACATTCTGACAATTAATGTATTTATCAAAAGTTATTAATTATGCCGCAGGGCAGCTTGTGGCGAGCTGTCGGGGAGTGACGACCCCGCGGACCCGAGTGCTCCAGAGAGTCGATCAGGGTCTCCGTCTCCGGCGTGTCTTCGTCGGTCGGAGTGGACCTCAAGGGGACCCGCAGGACTCTCAGCTCTGGCTTGCCTTAATTGGCCGTCCAGAGATGAGCCGTCAGAGCTATATGCTCGCAGGGTGGAAGTGAAATTTGCATAAGTCGCGAGTTGGTACAGTGGCTGGGCTTCCTACAGTCACTGGCAGAAAGCGGTGTACACCTCTCAACACCCTGAGCCGCTCACACCGATGTTGCTCCTGGTCGTTTTTGCAACGGCAGTTTCAGGGGCCCATCTAGTTGGCGGCGAGTCACCGCCTGCCTCGATAACATGTTATAAAATTGTTATGGCAGGTGTCCGGACCTCTTTACAATAGCCTAATCTTTGACCAGCCAAACTTCAATACCATAGCCCTTTACTCTGTCCATTTTATTTACAATATCTACAACGCCTGCTGGAACCGGTTCACGGGTATCTATTAATGTACCCGTGAATGGGTTCTAGCAGGTGTATAACATAGCAAATTTCTCCAAGGGGCCTCTGCGTGTTGGATCTGTATCCCCACGCAAGCCTATCAAAAGACCGGGATATAAAGGCCCGTGATTCTCAAAGGAGATAATAATAATAATAATAATAAGCCCGCGGGGGCAGCTTGTGGCGAGCTGACGGTGAGTGGCGACACCGCGGACCCCTATTCCAGAGGGCCCTTTCCATTTGGCCCTCGCCTCTGTGCTTGCCTTAACTGGCCGGCCAGAGTGGAGTCGCAAGAGCGGGACCTATGCTCCAGGTTGGAAGTGTAAAATGTCATAACGCCGGCGGCCTGCTGAACGGATTACCGTGATCTGGCTACCGCAGACTCACCTCTCGACAACCTCACAGCCCACGCACCGGTGTTGCCCTTGAGCCATCTTTGATGTCGCTTTTTACGGGGGCCCATCTTGCGGCGGGCAAGTCACCGTCTGCCGGAAATAAAATTGCATACCTTTTATTAGGCAGGCGTCCGGTTCTTCATCCAATAGCCCAGTAGTTAGTCCATACTTTTCACCCAATAGCCTAGTACATTTTAGACTCCATTAACTCTCAATAGTCTTTACACCATGGCGGGTGCTGTCTCTGCGTGCGTCCCATGACACGGGTAGGGGCAGCATCCGCTTAGTGTACCCCTCACTTTTCATTAAATTGTCAAAAGGGCCTCTGCGCGTTGGCTTCGGCTCCGCATATGCCTCCCAAAGGTCCGGAACACAATTGTTCCGTGGTCGGGAAAGACATAATAATAAATAATAATAAATACTCTTTATTGCACACCTCATACAGTTACAAGCACAAATTTTACAATTAGATAAATTTAGGTAGAGGTAACAACAGGCGGTCTTATCGCTAATGAGCGATTTCTTCCAGACAACCTTTGGGTAGTGGAGACTAGAGAAAAACAATAAGCAGTAGGTGGTGCATAGAAACAAAAGAGACGAAATAGATAACACAGCACATTCATATGAATATACATACTTAAATAAATACAAAATAAACATACATATACGTACATATATACATATATAATACACACAATAAGAAACAACAGTGTCAACTTAAAAACCTAAGGAAGAGATAAATAGTATTCCTTAAGTTGCGATTTAAAGCTACCAATAGATTGCGCGCGTTTAATGTTGAGAGGGAGAGAATTCCACAAACGAACGGCCTGGAACGTAAATGAGCAATTATAAAATTTGGAAGATGAAGATGGCACTTTTAGGAGCAATTTTTGAGAGGATCTAATAGAATTAAGATAAGAGAAACGCTCTTTGAGGTAGCGGGGAGTTGTAGGGTTAAAAAGTATAGAAAAGAGTAAAGAAAGTATGTGAGAGTTACGGCGGTGACGGATAGGGAGCCATTTGAGTTGAGAACGAAAACTAGAAACATGGTCGAATTTGCGTAATCCGAAAATGAACCGAATGCAGGCATTTTGAATACGCTCAAGCTTATTAAGTTGCTCGTCGTTGTGTTGTTGTTGTTGGTATTAATTATACTATTCTGTTATTTCCTCGCAAGTGTGTTGAAAAACAGCGTATGAAACGCGTGTGCTTGATCATTACATAAGCTCAGCTTCCTTATGCGCACTCACATGCGTTCGTGCGCACAATATCGCTTCGTATGTAATGATCAACTTAGCACACTTGTATCATAACATAATGTACTATTGTAAGTGTGACGAACTGGTAATTAGATCGCTTGGGAATGACATAAGGTAAACAAAACGACAGACTTAAGTGGTCGTTTTTCATACATTTGATGCATTGGGTTTCTGGCACATCTGTAAAGATTATCACAGATTAGGTTAATAAAGTACTAGGCGACCATGATCGATCTGTGACAGCAACTCGGAAGGTAATTAGGGCCGGTAACCTGCAAGTTGGCTACGTATTCCTGTAGCGTAGGCCAATCAAGTTCTTGAGTCGACCAATGTAACGTGACTCCAGTTAACTATGCGTAATGCGTAATCATAAAGCGTACTTATTTTGGTTTAGATGCTTGGTAGGCGGTTGATATGACACCCCTGATCTGAGCCAAGGAGAAACCGCTTGTTTGGCGGTGGCCCCGATCAGCGACACTTATCTTGAGTTGCTAATAGACCGCGCGCAAACTATTTATGGCTTACAAGGATGTCAATGTGGTGTGATTTATACTAAACGAGTACAGGTAATGGAGGCGAGAATCGCTTGTGGAGCCTGCAATAAGGTTGTGCAACATCAGCCTGCGTCACCAAAAGAATAACCTGAATATTTTGTAACGCAAGCTTTTAATCCCGGTTGTCGTCAATTATAAACACGAGGTTTATGTCACGGGTGAGAACATAATTCTTAGAATTTTCAACGAGGAAATTATTTAGATAAGAAGGTGAAGATAGTTTTATAGTGTAAGATGAGCACGGTAAAAATTTAGCACCCGTGTACTTACAACATTTTTCACAGCTTCTGTTTTGGTAGTAAGAGATGTTATGCTTTATGCCGTCCTGCTAACTAAATACGCAACTCAAGAGCAATAAAACGACGTTTACTGTATACACGGTGCCCGTGAGCATTGCGAGAGACTTTAACAGTGTATTCATGATCATATTTAGAGAAAAAAATGTCCTATAAACTTTTCTGAAATTCGCCATAGCTTCAGAGTAAATACTACTTACAAAAAATAACATTTTTGATTGTTACTCAGTGTAAAATGCTTTTTTGGTGGCGATCTCACCAGTATGGGGCATAGTCTAGACATCTCTTATTGACAGATATCAAAGACCTAAGAAACACTTTGCATGAACTTGTTTTTACGAGAAAATATGTAGCAATTTATTTTATCCATTACTTTTTTCCAATGACATTTACTTTTTATGTAGAACAGCATTCCACAAAAGTGAAAAAAAAAACAAAAAAATATTTTTTTGGCGTTTTACAACTAAAGTCACACAATGTTTTTTGCTTCTTTTGACCTCAGAAATGCGTGGTTAAAATCTCTCGCAATGCTCACGGGCACCGTGTATACAATTCCATACAATGAGACCTAGCTGTTTCTTGTAAATGCCCCACATCACGTGTTTCTAGAATTTGATTAACACGTGCCTTCCCTACGTAAGTGCGAAATGTTCGCAAATCCTTCGTGTTTACAATCGGCATCAAATATCTGTGGACATCTTGATATCTTACTAAACATACCTTCGACATAAACAGTGCATGGAAACAACTCCTCATTGATTCATAATCGTAATCTAATGCGGAACGCGTACTTCGCAATGCTTTGCCGATAAATAAATTGCCGCCGCTTACGTTGTTTACTTTCTTGTCAAGCGAGAATGTTGGAAAGAATGTAAACAAGTTAACTTTTCGCACAGTAAAGGCTTGGAAGAATAATAAGTAAGGAAGCGTAATCAACGCTCAAAATCTGCTCCACTTTCCTGGTGCCAAAGTGGGCGGAGCTTGTGACAGCGGTGCCCTAATGTCATGTCAAACATTTTGAAGTTGACATGTCGTCAAAATATTAGTTTTTTCGGTCCATGAAATTTCGGTAATATATCGGTATTAAAATGCCGGCTTGTGCCGTGCATTGGTGCAGGAGCCACACAGGCGCCAAAGATGGTGATATTTCTTTTCATCGGTAAGTAAATCACGCATAGATATTCTCATACATTACGGACTTGGTCGATGTTATGCAATATAAGTTTTGGAAAAGTAAACATAACTCATTTGAGGAAAAGTATAATGAATGTTCATTTATAAGTATTACCTAGTAGTAATAAATCGACAAAACAAAACCCTTCGAATTAGTACCTACTATACTTACTCTGAAAATCATACCATTCTGGCCGTGCCATTTCTAGTATAACTAACTAAAAGGTATGACTCTTATTTTTCATCAATAATGAATGCTATAACTTCATAGCATAGTCTTTAATTATCAAATCTAGAGCAGAGCCCGATTGGGGAACTACCTCTACCTTACAGAAAACCACAGCCAATTAGCACTAGCCCCTACTCATAGTGTTGTGTTCCTGCCGGTGAGTAAGGTTGCCAGAGAGCTCAGAGGATGCAGTGTGTTGACGACGGAGGATCCTCTTGTCCCTTTAGCTGTCAACACAGTGAATCCTCTTTTATATGAAAGCGTAGGCTACGGTAGCTGCTTACCATCAGGTGAGCCGTATGCCTGTTTTCTACCGTTGTAGTATAAAAAAATGGATACAAAATGTAAATTTATCTTTGTATTTCCCTAAGCCTGCTAAAATAAATAGTACACATAAACGAACTCATTCGTTATTTTTTTAGTTCTAAAAAACGAGAAAGCAAAGAGAATTTTAACTATTTATATTGAAGGTATGCTATTATTTTTTTAGTCTGGCCATAAATAAAGTTAAAAAATAATCGTTTTTTTTTGCCATAATCAACCTTAATTGTTTAACATTATGTTGCTTGAGCCCAATAGGGTCTCTCTAATGTAACGGATTTATAAAATTGTAAAAAAGTTCCAAATCTTTACTATTTTATGTTAATTCATGCTTATTTTGTAGTATGTAAGTGCCTATATTATAAAAAAACACTTTCATTAAATAAATGAAAGATGAATAGAAGGCTTTCATATTATTCCTTATTCCAAGAACGATTAAATTTACGTATATTATATAAGTAATGAAAAATGCACTAAAAATAAATTGTTAATCGATTGCATTATTATTTATTACGTGAATTCATCCACGTCAAACTTAGACGTATTTATTATACGTTAACTTGACATTTCAGTTATTTCATTTGATTATCTCCTGTCCAATTAAACTTCATTGTCAAATTGATTTTGACCACTCACAACACGGCAACTTTTCTTATTGGTGAAATGGCATGAAACCTTTGCGGAATTAAGGTTAACACAAAAAAATATGCTTAAAGAATGAGTACTTGATTGGTTAATAAGACATAAGACATTTTAGTTTTCTAAACGTGAAAATGGGTCGTGTTTTCACATGAACTTTGCTTGCCTTTACTCGTCTTGATATTATATGTCGATGAGTAAAGGAAGTATTTGAATTATTTATTTTATTATTCAGCGGACGCGAGATATTGATCCGGAAAAGGTTTCTTTTGTGCTACGTTTTTACTTTATATTATAGCGTTACTGATTATTTATTTCAGACTCCGGTTTTAGATATTTATTTCCTAAAGCAGAAAACAATTCACCTATTATGAGAAATATAAATACATTTTTTTATATATGACACAGTATGCAGAGAACGACGAACTATTACTTAACAATTATAACACCAAGTATTATGAGGTATAATACTTAACCAATGACAAAATATAAATAAATTATTAACCAGAACAATATTGTAAGATAATAAACAAAGAGGGTTGTTTAGGTTAGGGTCAACAATTACTAGGTGCACTACAATGTGTGCTATTGAATCTCTTCACTTTACAACAAATAGACCAGCTGGAAAACTTTACCCGGGAGCACAGTAAAATCAAACAACGCTATAGTTCCAGCCCGGGCAGACCGGACACATCTGCTCAGCGTATAACCTAACTCCTAACTCCACAACAAAAGTAAATAACGACTGTTACATTTTACATGTTGCTGTCTTATTTACCGCAAAATGCAACTTTAAGCAGAATAAAATGTAATTCAAACTTAATATAAGAACCGAAAGTATATGAAGTTACCAAGGGTAAGTCGATATTATAATCGTTTAGCTTACATAAGCGTGAATCATGCGACAAGAATATTGCATATTTATGGAGACGAGGTAAGTACTGCAATAATTCCATACTGGTATACATTTAGTATAAACTGGCCTCGGCCTCGCATTACATCGAAATGAAACACTTTATTGGCTGTAAAGCGCTAATATTGATGAATAATTTACGGGTTTTAGTACTGTTAGGGCTCGACGAAAAATTAAGGGAAAACAAATACTCCTAAATGATCAGTAAAAAATATTTATTTACAACTGTAAATTATACGTATGAAATAATGTTGTTAGAAATGGTACCAATACTGTAACAACTGTATCAACATGAAACACCATAACTTAAAACAAATATTGATATTTAACAAATCTGGCATGTTATTCCGGCTTTACAGTCGATACAGATGTCGAATGATATTGATATCCAATACTTTATAACTACAGTATTTGACGCATTTCCAAAACACGATGAACCATCGCAAAGTCCATTCGTAAACCATAATAAACAAAATAAAGTTCAAAAATGATCAGTTAAGATTGTTGATGTAAGAACATTAATCCACCTTGTTACCCAGAAAGCTACATCACTCGGATAAGCCGCCTCACCGCAAGAAAACACGGGAAACTTTTATATTAACAACAAGGTAAGTGTTCCTTTTAATTTTACCATCGACCAGTTTCCTTAAGAGCGCTATAAATAGAACTTTCCTGTTCTCGGCGTTGAAAACTTGAACTCTATCTTTATTACGCAAAAATATTTTTTAAGTGCTTATTACGTTACGACGGTGGACGGAGAAAATTATATGGAATTAGGTCTGAGGTAAGCTGCAATTTATTCGCATAGATTCAGCTTGCAGTCAGTAAATCAGTGTTTGATAATTTGACCTAAGTATATAACAGGACCGGTTTATTAATGATCACTTCTAGCTTGGTACTCATCTACACCATATTCACTTACAGAATAATATCCGGGAGACATCGCCGACATCGCACCAATGACAATAAAATTATACCACAAGGGATTTGATATTATTCTCACAGTGACAAGATGCAAAGATTGCAAAAGGATCTAGAATTAAAATGGGGAAGGCAACTTGTAAAATGACACTGTAGGCATGATCCTAAAAAAAAACTAAACTATTATGGCGGGAAAAAGTTTTTATTATTTTACAGAAAATTACTCAATATTATGCCCGAATTACTTCTAATCCACTGTTTGGGCAAAATCCTAACAGATTGTGTTACTTATATTGTTTCCATATTTATTTAGTGGTATGGCATAAATAAATTGTTTTCATTCAAAGTTAAGGAACATATTTCCTGTCTCTTATTGTAGTCATTGTACGGCTTAGAGAATTCAACCCGGATGGAGTAGCCATTTCCGATACAAAAAAAGTCTGCCGATTTTTGCGGGGGAGGGGAACGTCAAATGTATGGCCATTCGTACGTAACGTACAAATAGCTACATCAGATGATATAACTATTATTAAATTATTTATTCATGTAAAACAATTACAGGTTTCGGGAGTTACAATATTGCGCCAAACTGGAGTGACCAGTTTGTTGGCGCGTCGCGCTCAATCACATAGGTACTTATCAATAAAGTAATTGTTTACAATAAATATGTGACTTATGTCTATTATTAGTAGGTAACTAAATGAAAATAAACAGTAAAAACATGCATATGTGTTAGGTAAAAATTAATGAAATAGTTCAGCAAGTAGTTACACTTTGAGTTCAAATTTAAAGTTGCGATTAATTAAGTAACATTTGGATTGAATATCTGCAACATACCTACTACATTTTAATTTATTTTTAAAGGCCGGTTTTTTTATGTTTTCAGTTCCAAAATTGGATGTTATTATAAATTCGAGGAGTTATATAGTGCAAAGTCCTTTCTCCATAGTAGGTAATTACAACTCGTTGGTTCGACATATGTTAGTCTTTTATCGGTTCTTAATGTCCTATTGTAACGTCGAGGTATCTTATAGTCGTTGCTCTCAAATTGATCTACGGCTATAGGATACCTAAACTTTTCCTGAACAGAGAGAACCCGACACGTCCAGTATAACTGATCGTTAGTCCAAACATGTGTATGACCTCTGGTCATATGTTTTCGGCAGAGGGGAACGCCTGTCAATGCCGTCAATGGTGACTCCGGTTGGTTGAATTCTCAAAGTTGTACGGAATCTAGAAGTTTGTCATCTACTATTAGTTTATGTACGATACCTACGTCAAAACTGCTTGGTCCTGTGCATGCCTTACATGACATTTGTAGTCTGTTATAACTTATATCAAGGATTTATGAGCAGGTGTTTATAAATAGTCTATACGAATTAACCAGCGAAGTATTGAATTCCACAGTTACAGTTGTTGATATGGCTTCACGAAACGAGTATGATTCATCGATAAGGAACTTAGTTTCGATTACGGTATTTATTGCTGAATTAAATAGTATGAGTATGACTAGTGCTTGTGTACTTGAACTTCGTCGAATGAAAATGGAAATCTCGATTCTTAGGCATTTTCCAATGCATTCATGGTATGAATCCCAAAAACTACTTCCGGTTTTAGTCTAACAAAACTATGTAGTTCAGTCACCAAGCTTTTATACGAATCAAGAAAATTAACCAAATTGATTGATATAAGCCACGCAAGTAATTGGATAGAACAAACGTATTCTGTATGTTAAGCAAAAGTAAATCCAGGGAATTCGAATTTAAGACAAATTGCGCATAACTTTCTTTGCCAGCCGACAGGCACGGCAAACAATGCCAATGAAAGACTCGCCCTGAAAATAAAAAGTGCATTAATTCTCGTTACCCCTGATTCATCGCAATGGCTGTCTCATGTGATCCAGTTACTCCCTGCTCTCATTAAATAAACGATTCGTACTTGATATCATTTTCAGTAACAGATGATTTCCTGCGTGCGTCAATAAGGTTTGGGACCCTTCTCGATGCCAAAATCACACACTTACGAGTACAGCTACCTATCAGACTAAGTCGCGGTTATCAGTTAAGTATGCCAAAAAAAACTAATTGGTGTAGTTTTTTTTTTTAATTTGTCTACATTTTTCCTGGTTGCATTTGTCTCCTGCCTTTACGTTAGCATGATTTACGGTTGACGATTTTACGAATCTCGAGGCCATCTTTATTTTTACCAGTCCATTAAGTCTGACAGACAAGAAAAGGGTAAAATCTTGCAATACCCGGATCTCTATCGGGAATAACTAGCGTGACATTTGGATGCTTGAAGGCAACCATTTATTTACGTCTTATCTTGCACAGATAGTAACGAATTGTTTACTGCATTTTAGAAGTAGAACTTTTGGAGGAAGAGATAATTGCATTGTGTGTACACACACATTTCTGCATGCTAGGTAATGAATGTTTGCAATGAGAGCATCGGTAAGACCTGTTTACTGAAACATTACTCTTCTTACTAAGTATTTGAACAATAATTGTAACAGACCGTGACCCAAGTTAGATTAGGGTCCCAAAAGAAGTATAAGCCGTTTCAAATAATCAATATTGCCGGGATAGGCCGTTAACGCGTTAGGGAATTGCGTTTACAAACAAATTTGCTTACGGAAACTCGCCTAGAACGGTGTTAATCGATTTTCCTTTAGCAACTAAACGCTTTTGAAGATTAAATTGCTTTCATCCCGGCACAGCTTTGCATTGAAATAACAGCATAAAAGTTAAATGGTCAGTGTGTACTTCACGTACGTTACGTTGGTTTGTTGATCGCGTGCGCTCATGAGTCATGACTAGCTGCGGTTTGATTGTTGTTGGAATATGTAATGCGGTATTTAATTTAACTGTATTTTTTTATACCAATCACAATTACTAATAATAATTGTCAATCAGATGACAGTGAATGTTGTTTGTTAGACAAAATTATCGTCATACTATAGATTTATATTTAAATCTATAGTAATCGAAAGTGTGAGCACTCTAGGCATTTCAATTTCGGCAAATGTATCGTAACATTAATTAACGTAAACTGTATTGACCATTCCGTTAGGTACAATTATGTTTCTAAAACTTGTTTCGAATGATCTGACAAATAAATTAGATCATTATTATAATTACTGTAAAAAACTCATACAATTAAAAAAAAATCTAAATCGGGACTCAACAACATTAACTTAGAGCCTAGTAGGTAAGTAAGTCGTCTCCCCAAACGTGACGTATCTGATGTCTTATCTGAAGATAAACAGACCAATCGCAGTTTATGATCCCAAATCTCAAATTATTGTTGCGTTGGCAAACAAGAGGATTTGATTTATTACGGCGCCATATTCGTAATAAACGACAAATCTTAACTGGTGGTCTTTATGTCATAGCTTAAGATCGTATTCTATTATCGATTGCTTAAGTTACCTTTCGCACTTCGACGCAGAAGCGGTGTAGCAAGTTAAATCACAGCTAATACAGTATAGGAATAAGTAACAAAAAGACAGACATACAAGAAATTAGAGCTAGTGTCTTAAAAAAACTAGACCCTATGAAAATATTCATCCTATAAACGTTTTCTTAAGCTGTTCTTCGCACCAAGTAAGCTGAAGCAGAACCAGTGTAGCCAGCTGAATCACAGCTAATAAAGTATAGGAATCATTAACACGAAGATACAAGAGCATGCTTACAACGCAATATACGCTGTTCAACATCGAGTTACGGAACGCATACAAGTTTACATGTAACTCTAGTGTGGGCGTACTTTTGCATCACACTGCTTTATAGAAGTTTATATGTAGATACTGTGTTGTTTAGTTTATTTATCGAGCAAGTGCGTATTTTACTAGATATTATAGTGTTAGAAGCAAGATTACGACGTGCAAAATGACGTAGATTTTTATTATGATCACCTTTATGTGTGAAAAATCTACATATTAATCAATATATTCTCTTCGGTTTGTTTATGTTCCTAAAATAACTACAATTATGGCTTTGGTTTTTGAACTATTTACGGACCCAATATCATTCCACGTCAGACTAAATACCGCCTGTTGTTACCATTATTTACTTTGTTAAATCTGTTTCTGTACTTCTTTTTCTTTGTGTGGTGCAATAAAGAATATTGTATTGTGTATTGTAAATACTAATATTACCAGTGAATTCAATTAAGGTAGGACAATTATTGATGTATTAAATTTAGTAGTTGGTAAATAGTAATATTCCCCACGGTATAATATAGGTACGGTCACGTCTGAAAATATGGATACATTTAATGTGACAAAAACATGTATCCACGACTTTACGCCTTGATAACGTCGTGAGTCGTGGCTACATATTTTTGTCACATTCCATATTTTTAAAAGTGACTGTATAGTAAATTATAGGCGATATCACATTTATGCGGTTTCCGCATGTAGTTACGTTACGGGTCACTCTGTTCCGGATGCGTCAGTACGAGTATGATGATAACTGCCTACAGGCCCGGTATGTTAAGATCGCCTTAAAGTACCGAGCTGCATTAAATATGGATTTTAATAAAAATAACTTTCTTCATTTCCAGGAGAGCGGGACGTTAACTTTACGGACAACTTATAAAGCGAATTATTTTTGCAAATTCGAAATCTTTGCTTTTTGCGTATATTCATCTCAGAGACAAGACAGAAAAAAATCTAAAAGTCGATTAAAAATATCCCTGTCATGTTCACAGATTCGTTATACGCTCTTGTAATCAATTAGAAGTTAATGCGACAAACGCCAAGATCTGATCACGCGATATAAGTGAGCTATATGTGCAACAACTATTATTAGATCAGCTATTGATTTTGTGACAAGCGCTGATAGCCTGGCGGTAAGACGTCAGACTTTCAATGCGGAGGTCTCGGGTTCAAACTCCAGCTCGTACGGTCGCCATCGGTGGTATAGTCGCCATCAAATATATCGGAGCGGTCAAGGTACTCAAAATATCTGAACATGCACTTTATCGCCTTGACAATAGAGGCGTTTCAGACATTTTTGACCACCTTGGCCGCTCCGATATATTTGATGGCGACTATACCACTGAGTTTTTCGGAATATTTACCAGTCGCTTTTCGGTGAAGGAAACCGGACCTCATCCCGATAAGGCCTAGTTTCTCCTCTGGGTTGCAAGGTCAGATGGCAGTCGCTTTCGTAAAATCTAGTGCCTACGCCAATTCATGGGATTAGGTTGTAAAGCGGACCCCAAGCCAGGACAAACGCTAGGAGGAAGAGTTGATTTTGTGACTACCACTTTGCATGATCGATCGCTTAGGCGCTATAGACTATTTTGGTACGAAAAAAAATATATTATTACCAAAATAGTCTATAGCCGCTTTCTCAGGAAATTAGCAATGAAAGTGGCTCGTTTCCACTTCCCTTTAGGATAGAAATTTGATTTACGAACTCGATTTACATGATATTAATGTACCAAAAGAAGTTTTTTTTTTAAATTTATAATGGCAAAGTTTCATCGTGATTTTAAAGTTCGCCCGCAAGTAAAACAATCTGCCCAGTTTCATCTAAATTTTTTTGGAACCAAGATCCTTATTGGACGGTTGGCGGATGGGGGGCTAGGCGAAAAAAAGGTGTAAGATTTGACCGCCACGAAAACCCGTCACAACCTATACGATTGAGAAATATTTAATAACAATGAGAAAAAAATAAAATAAAATAACCTAGATAATAGCTAATAAAATAAAAATTAATAACATAACTTCGTTCTAACCGAGTGTTACACGACACTCACGCATTTTTTTTTACGGGCGACGATTAATATATTATTGTGACAAGTATGTTACGTGTAACAGACTACATCAAAGCCGTTTAAGTCGAACGTTGTAAAGATTCAATATTGTATTCGAGCAATACCTAAAAGCTTAAGCGCCAGCCGCCAAATAGAAGTCATAGGAAAATTAAACAAAAGTCGTCTCCTTCACGATTTTCGTAGACATCTCTTCTAAATCCCTAAAACAGGTATGGATGTGTTCTTCGTTGTCTCCAGAATAAGAATTGCCCGGTTTTAGTTTCTGGAGGGGGGGACAGGTCGGAAAAAAGGGAGGGTAAGATGGCGGCCGACTGTCATCGAAATTTGGTCACATCTCGAGTCCTATGAGACCGATCGGTTTGTATATGTCATTCGAAAGATTATTAGACGTACTATAATTGTTTCTAAGTAACCATAGTCATCAGTGTCATCACTTAAGTCGTTTACAAAATATTTGAAAAAATCAGATTTTTTTACCGCGCATGTTTGCGTAAGTATTGATAAAACATGCTTATAACTCAATAATGTATAACTTTACCGCAATTAATGTTATTATAAAATATACGGGAAATTTTATAAGCTTTCCAAAAACATAAGTTTTGTTTGTATAGAATATAACTAGCCTTTTCCCGCGGCTTCGCCCGCGTACTATAAGTACTCAAAAAGGATACAATACCCATGTTGATTTTCAGACTTTGTGACCACATTTGCCCCTTTTGGAGGTTAAATTTCAAAAAACCTGAAACACGTGTTTACTCATTTATCGTTAGGAATACTCCTGTGAAGTTTCGAATAAAATAGTCTAACAAATCTTGTTTCGCCATACAAACTTTGGACCCCCATTTTACCCCCTTAGGGGGTGAATTTTGAAAAATCCTTTCTTAGTGCTCCCCTAGACCTTATAAGGAACCTATGTGCCAAATTTGAAATCTCTAGACCCAGCGGTTTGGGCTGTGCGTTGATATGTCAGTCAGTCAGTTTCTTCTTTTATATATTTAGATATAACCAAGTAATGTTTTTTTTTTCAGTATGGGTCGCTGCGCATCGTCATATAAATGGCGCCGGCCGTCGTCCTATTATCATTATTTCTCGAAATCTGTTTTACGGATCAAATCATAATAGGTATCATTTGAAAGCCTTTTAAATGTACTTTAATCGGTTCTCTAAAGTCTGAGCTGCAAAAATAACCGTTAATATTGTTTTAAAGAAAATGTAACATTTTTACCTAATAGACTGGAGGAAACAGGCTTGTTTGGCGAAAAGTCCTCAAAATCTCTTCTAAATACCTAAAACTGGTATGGATGTGTTTTTCATTGTCTCCAGTATACGAATCCGTTTTCCACCATACTAAAATGGTACCGTTTCATGTCACTGCCACATATTATTATCAAGCAATTTCTTAATAATCAGGATAGTATACTTACATAATCTACCGAAGCTAAGGGATAGGCGTTTTCTGAGCTTTTGCATTTTGCTCATTGCGCCTCCCCTTTTCTCTCTCATCGTCACGCCTGGAACAATTAAAACAAAACAATTAACTTAATTAAGAACCAGTCAAAAATCGCATAAAAATTTAAAAATCTGACCTAAATAATAATGTCAGAATATATTTAGTTTGTACTGTGTGAGCTAGGCCTAAGACCATACAATAGTATGTTATTCAATCAAATACAAACATTGAAAACATTGATTTAAACTTTCACGGTTTTTACACATATCTATTTGTAATAACGGGACTTAACCGCGTATATATTTTTTTTTTAAATTACCTTCGACGTTTCGAGGACGACATTGTCCCCGTGGTCCCGAAGAAAGACTGGCTCCAGTTGACATCAACATCTTCTAGCCGCGCGAGTTTTTCGAACTACCCGCACTTGGTCTTGATTATCAACTTGAACGTTTTGCACACTTGGGATGTCACTCGGTCGACATACAACACTCACAATGTCCAGCTTTCGAACCGTTTCGTTTCAGTCACCTGGCGTTTATAAGATCGATTGCAGTTGTGGTAGTTCCTACATCGGACAAACGAAGAGAACAATAGCGGAAAGAGTCAAGGAACATATAGCAGCTGTCAAAAATCGTCAGGTGAACAAGTCTGCCGTTGCTGAGCATTTACTGGAGTCAGGACCGGACCATTGGATTGAGCTTCATAATCCTAAAATCCTTTCTACGGATCGTCGGTTTTACAGTAGAAAAGTTCGTGAAGCCATTGAAATCAAAAAACACTGCAATTTCAATCGGGACGATGGTTTTAGGATCTCATCTACATGGAATCCTGTCATTAGTAAATGTAAGCGTCAACGAATACCGCCGGTTCGAAAGCCGGACATTGTGAGTGTTGTATGTCGACCGAGTGACATCCCAAGTGTGCAAAACGTTCAAGTTGATAATCAAGACCAAGTGCGGGTAGTTCGAAAAACTCGCGCGGCTAGAAGATGTTGATGTCAACTGGAGCCAGTCTTTCTTCGGGACCACGGGGACAATGTCGTCCTCGAAACGTCGAAGGTAATTTTAAAAAAAATATATACGCGGTTAAGTCCCGTTATTACAAATAGATATTGAAAACATTGAAAAAATTATCCACCCAGCAAGACTTGAACTTAACTAAGACTATACGTTGCACTTAGTAGTGTTGACAACTTGTTGAACTCTGCGATATCGCAAAGGTTATCGACATTGGCGCCATTTGAATGACCACTCACGCGCATTCCGATTAAAAATAGCACCTATGAGAAGATTACATGCGTATAAATTTACCAGCAGCTAAATAAAGCTTAATTTAAATTAATAAAACACGATAACGAGAAAAAAAGTGGGTCATTACTCATTACATATATAAAGTAATTGTGGATGGATACAAGTTGAATAGTGTCAAATGTTAAATGATGTCGAAAGATATGATTTGATCAAACCAAAATTTAGGTTAGATCTGCTTAATGGTATGATTTAAACTTTTCTGAGTTTGCGTTTTGTTAAACGGTTTTTTGTATTTACTATTATTATTTAGACATATCAAGTATTACTACTTCATTAAACAGCACGAAGTGTGAAAGAAAAGCGATATAATTAACGCCAATCGTTTCTAAATAACAGTAACCACTAATAACCCAATATGCCACGTTATGTACGAATACAGCGGGAAGTAACAAGTGTTGCTCGCGTAATTAATTACGTAATTTATACGTCGCCGTCACGCCAGGCGAGCCTTTATAACCAAATAACAACCAATATACAGCAACGCCTATCAAAGGAAAAAGCCACATAATTCCCAACATTCTTTTTCGTTAGAATTCAAACAGACCGTCGCGTGTGAAAGAAAATTTGCCGAAAATTTGAGGTGTCTGCTCTTATCTATCTATACATATAATAAAGCTGAAGAGGGTCGAAAGTCTGTACATGGAAGATAATCGAAAAAAAGTTGGTTGGGGATACTTAGAATCGATAACAGAACACGTTCCAACAATTTTTAGAATTTTTGTCTGTTTGTCTGTTTATCTGTTTGTGTGTTTATTTGACCGCGCATCACGTGAAAACGGCTAAACGGATTTTGATAACATTTTGTATAGAGATAGTTTGAGCCCCGGGAAAGGATAATAGATAGTTTTGATCCCGAAAATCAACTCTGGTGGGGGTGAAAAGGGGGTTGAAAGTTTGTATGGAGAACCGCTGAAACAATTTAGATAGAAATTAGAATGGAGATAATTTGAGTCCCGAGAGACGTCATAGGATAGTTTTCAAACCCTTGTGGGGGTGAAAAGGGGGTTGGAAGTTGGTATGAGGATTTTTTTTACCGCTGAACTGATTTAGATGAAATTTGGTATAGAGATAGTATGGGTCTCGAGAAAGGACAAAGGATAGTTTCATCTTCAAAAAAGGGCGCCCCCCCCCCATCTTACTTTCGAACCGTAGGTCCAAAAAATTTGAAAAAAATAATGGAAGTGAAGCCTGAAAGGTACTTTCAATAAAAACTATATTGAATAAAATAGGTTCAGCTGTTTTTGAGTTGTCAGTCAAACACGCATAGTGAAAGGACGTAAATGCCGGATAGTACAATTACAACGCCAAACATTTAAGCCACCACGCAATTATTAGTTTATGACGGAAGCGCCGCCAAATATCCCTTAATAAACGACCTTTTGAACAGATGTTTTTGTAAAGGGCGGGAATTACGGAACCCTACACTGAACATGGCCCGACATGCTCTTGGCCAGTTTTTTTTGCATTGTTATCCCAGAAGTCACCCCTTAAGGATTACTAATTCCAATTGTCAAGAAAATCCCCAGCCAGGTATAGGTAGGCTATAAAAGTTCAACCTCTAAAAGGGCACTACACTAGGCACTACACTCGATTGAGTTAATTTTGCACCTGAATCTTATGGCGCTACTTAGGAAGGAGTTGCAAACTTTTTCCAAGTATTTCTTTAGACTAACGAGTACCCTGCATAACTAACAGATGGCGCTGAATTTAATGCGTTGTGACATGAATAATCCACTTAGGCAGGATTTTGCCAAACTAACTCTAAGTTTAGAAGTAGGGGTACGGATATCAACAAATTTAAATGAATTATTGACTTAATGGTACAACAAAATTAAACGACAATAAATTAATTGCCACACATTGCACAGTGCATGTAAATACTCAGTCTCACGATTTTGATATCTATTCTCCTTTTCTCAAATCTTACTTCTAAATCTTCTAATTAGACCTAAATTCGTTGTATATTCGTTAATAAGTTGTTAGGTTATGATATGAAGTATGGATTTTTATGTGTATATTTCTTACGCAGGCACGGTCCGATCGGGCCGATGAGGTGGGGGGTCACATGGGACATGCCCCCCCCCCAATCGTACACGTCAAATAGAAATCATTTCTGCATTAGTGACCCCCCAATTTTAGGCTGCAAACGCGCCTGTTCTTACCTATTCATTCTTAGACTGATTTGACTGGAGGATCGATTTGGATGATATTTGCCATGGACATGATATGAATAGGTACAGTCAAGGACGTATAAATACAAAAGTGGTACTGTATCGTCCGATATATACCTACTATTCTATGTCGTTTAAATCATGTCAAAAAAAATTATAAGGACGAAAAAAACTATTGATTTTGGAGTGTAGTTTTATTTAGTGGTAATTGAAAAATATTTTATCTGGGCTACTATCCTCTAGCGTATCCATCTGTCAACTTTACTTCAAGACCTTCAAGTTCCGCCTCCAGGGGGAGGGAGAGAAATTAGGGGTGAATTAGCCGCTTACTGACAAAGACCGAATTCCACGCGGGCGGAGCCGCGGGCACAGCTAGTATACAATATATACCATCCAAATTTATGAGGATTAATGTCGATTTTGTGTACGATGTTGTTACACGCAAAGCGTAACTAATTGCTGGATTAGACTTACACAGAATAGAGGATTAGGACTCAAGGGAAAAGGTCTAGCTATGACTGGACGAGTAGATAAGACAGACCAATAAAATGGGCACCCAAAGTAAGACGTAGAAAGAATAAAAGTTTTCCCAGAGCATTCCTTACAATAAATCGACCTCGCAGCTGTATTATTCACGTTAGACTATTTTCGAAATAAGAACTACACCCCGGCGACGTATAAACCCGTAACTGTAATTGAATGACCGTTATTCCACATTTCCAGGGCGGTATCCCAAATGCATGTATAATAGAGACATTCACGACCGCGACAGTGCCATAAAGATGCCAGATGAAAAGTGTTTAAAAGAGGATATAGATGCGTAATGTGGCGTCACTGTCATACCGATAAAACTCTTCAAAGAAAGCACAGCTTAACATATTTTATTGCTTTCCTACATCAATTTTGCAGCGAATAGTATTATACATATCAATCAAGAAGACACCTTGATTGTAAGCTTTACATTTCCGAATGAAACTTGTGTGAAAAGGCGAAAAGCATTATGTCGTCACAGTCAGGGGCGTTTATCAAAATAAACATATACAAAGGTATGTAGTCTATTGTAGGAAACGTGGGTGAAACTGGCCTTGTGATCAGAGATCACGCAACAAACCATGAGGCATGCTCGTGAACAACTTCACTCATCATCATCACATTAAATTATTGATGTCAAATGATCAAGTCGTGAGTTCATGATTCCGACCAAACAACTGGGTAGTAAAATGTATACGCGACCAATAAATTTTACTTTCACAACTCATAGCAATAACAATTAATATATTAAACTCTACTTTAAAAGTCGGTAGTCAATTTTTTATAAATAAATCTTTAAGGTTGGTAGCAGCAGCATCTATCAAACTTAATGGGAACGAATTGCTACATAAATAGAAACTTTCTGTTCTGCGGGCTATTTATAGTACCATACAAATTAAGGGCTGACACATGGAGAGAAATGGTCAAAGTTACGCCATAGACAGATCCCTCGTAAGTACGCGTTAGTTTAAACCCTTAATAAACGAGCTAAACGCTTCAACAATTTTTAATGATGTACAAAAATGTTTACAAACGAAAATGTTACAAGCAGGTTCTTTGATAATAAATGAAACGTAATAAATATTGAAATCCTGTTCATCGAAACGTTAGTAAGTAGTCTAATAAGAAAGGCCAAAAGTATAAACAAATATAGTCTGGCATACAAAGAAAAACCTGTGCCCATCCCTTTTTTTAGGGTAACAGTACTAGCGTATGAAAAGGACAGTATGATTCTCTCTGTATATACAGAGTGAGAAACTCCTGACCAAACTATACATAATGCGCTTGTTTTTATAAGCGAAGCTCAGAACTCCGAAGTAATTATACTCCACTACTTGTCCGAGACGGATTTAACTAGTAGTACGGCTCATCTTGCAGCACAGATCACTGTTTCAAAGCAAAAGTAAAAAATAAAAAACCGGCCAAGAGCGTGTCGGGCCACGCTCAGTGTAGGGTTCCGTAGTTTTCCGTCCGTCACAGTAAGTGTCCCCACTTTAGAGTTAATAACACCGCCATGTAGGATATGATATGAGAGTTCCACGTACAGCGACATATATCGGCAAATTAAGTAAACTATTGCGCGCGAGCTTAAAGTATGGAAGATGATTTTTATGGAATAATTCTTTATTGCGTGGACCGATTTTCACCGTTTTTACTTTATTTGAAAGCACGTCATTTCATTGTAATTTTGTACAAATTACAGTTACAATAAACACCTGCTTATACGGTTAAATTACAAACTTAGTACAGAAATTATTTTGAATTTTTTTTTCAAAAACTATTCATCCTATCAAGTTCAAAATAATTTTCCTAGAAAGTTTTTATGAAGTTCTACTTTTGAGATTTTTTTCATATTTTTAAAACTTATGGTTCAAAAGTTAGAGGGGGGGGGACGCATATTTTTTTACTTCTGGAGCGATTATTTCCGAAAATATTTACATTATCGAAAAATGATTTTAGTAAACCCCTATTCATTTTTAAATACCTATCCAACAATATATCACACGTTAGGGTTGAAATGAAAAAAAAAATCACTCCCCACTTTACGTATAGGGGAGGTACCCTAATAAAAAAAAATTTTCCACTTTTTATTTTACCACTTTGTCGGCGTGATTGATATACATATTAGTACCAAATTTCAGCTTTCTAGTGCTAACGGTCACTGAGATTATCCGCGGACGGACGGACGGACGGACGGACGGGCAGACATGGCGAAACTATAAGGGTTCCTAGTTGACTACGGAACCCTAAAAACGCCTCTCATTTGACAGCTAATTGACAAGTCATATTGTGCTTAGTGCGCGCACGGATCGCTGCTACCTCTCGTATTTTTTTTCTCTTTTTAGTGTTTAAATCGAGTGTTTCTTAAATTCAAGTGTAATTAATAGCATTTATATCAAAAATGGTTTATGTGTTTAACAGAAAAATAGGTGCATGTGATGTTTTTAGTGTGTTAAATCCATTTCAAGCCAGAGGTACGGTAGGCTTGCCGGGTTTCTATTTTGGTAAACAAGTATACATCACTTGAGGTATGTTGTTACAGTTTATTTTATAATATTTTATGATTATTAAACTTATAGTGGCGTAATTTCTATTTACATTGTTTGCTTGTATTGCAAAAAACAATGTTAGGTTATATGCCGAAACTTAGTGTAAACATAGACAAACCAAATGAAACGGGTTCGTCTAGGTGCGTGTTTGTAGTGACGTCCTTCTTTCAAACGTCATTCATTCTTTTACCGGTTTTTTACGTCAGGTTGGTAATTACATTGAGCTATTAAAACTGACGCGAAAACAAACGTAAACCGTTTTTTTCTTCGCAATTCGAAATTGTGTTTGCAACGACGTTCTGTGTTCCCGTCGTTGATTATTCTATCAAAATGCCAAAAAGGAAAGCTGAAGAAAGTGAAACGGATTATCTCAAAAGAAAATTACGGAAACTACAGAAAAGACTAAATAAATTACCTTCGGAAACCGTACATCCACCAACTGTGACAACAACACCACCAACTCCGAGGTCTCCGATACATCCGTCACCTCCAACACCACCAGTTTTTAGAGAAAATCTAAATAAGACGTTACCGGAAAACCATCATGATGAAGAAAATATTGAGAACTTAGTTCAAGGTACCTATATTTAGTAATCCACAGGTACCTATCGGTTTAATTCAATTTATCTTCCATACGACTTTGAACGTTTGGGTTATGATTATGATGATGTACCTATGGTTAAAAACACAAGTTAGCACTACCACTCAGCGGGTAGACATACATGTTTCATCTTTCACTGAAAATACCTTAATATTTTTATTTTCACGGTGTGCATAAAACGTAAAACACCATTTACTGTAAGCAAGCGCTAACATACAACGGTTAGACAAGCTTAAAATTCTGTAAAATATTATACATATATTTTTTCATGCGCTATCACACAGTGGATAGACCATTACAACCCTATTAGGTGTTGATTATTATGCCATTGCTTTTTCAGAAGATGAAGTGTTACCGGAGGAGTTTCTTCTTGCCCTCGGTACGGAGGGAGAAGAAAGTGAAGTCCGCGGACCTGAAATTAGAGCGGAACTGGCCAGTCGCTGGACAACTATTATGGCAACCGGGCTGGGAAAGGACACCAAAGAAAAAATTGTGCAAAAGTATCCAGCACCTGCAAATTTTTTCAAGGCGCCACCTAAAATTAATCCGGAAATAATGGCATCCCTCTCAGAGGTATCTCAAAAAAGAGATAACCGGATTTTATACAGACAAACCTTAATTTTAACTGCCATGGCTGCATTGGGAAAAACCCTAACAAATGTTCTTAAGGGCAATATAAATTCCAACACTATCATTGAAGAAGTAAATGACGCAGCCAAGATATTGGCTGAAGTGTACTTTGAGGACTCAAGCTCAAGAAAATGTTTTGCTCTAGCAGGAGCAAACACAATAATTAAGGAAGCAGTTCGGGACTCTAGACCCGACGAATTTCTTTTCGGCAAGGATTGTCCAGATAAAATAAAAGCTGCACAAGCAATAAAAAAGACTGGCTCACAAATTAAAAACCCTGAACCCTCTACCAACGCAAAACAACCTGCCGCTAAACAACAACCTCAACAAAAAAGGCAGGGAAACTGGAAGGCCCCGTCACGACAGTATCAGCAGTACCAACAGCGGGCACGTGGCGGGCATCGTCAACCTCAGCAGAGAAAATACAATCACCAACGAGAACAGAAACACCGTCAACAACACCGGAGCCGCCACACCTATCGCCGATAAATGATCAGGTACATGCTGGCAAAATTAAGCATTTTATTAATAACTGGTCAGAAATAACCGATGACCCGACTATATTAGACTGGGTTCAAGGTTACGAAATACCTTTTTCAAGTATACCACCCCCATATCATACAGCCCCACAAAAGTGGTCTAAAAAAGAATCTATATTGATTAGTCTGGAAATTGATAAACTTAAGGCTTTGGGTGCAGTATCTACCTGCTCTTATGATAAAAATCAGTTCACATCACCAATATTTTTGGTTTCAAAACCTAATGGATCTTACCGGTTTATTTTAAATCTTAAGAAACTTAATGAGTATGTAAACACCGAACATTTTAAACTGGAAGATATCAGAACTGCGTACAAATTAATGACAAGAGACTGTTATATGGCCAGTCTTGATCTGAGAGAAGCATATTTTTCAGTGCCTGTTTCTGAAAATTCGAAAAAATATTTAAGATTTGAGTTTAATGGTCACTTATATCAGTTCAATGCTTTACCTTATGGTCTGTGTACAGCGCCCTTTGTATTTACAAAAATTATTAGGCCAATAAGTACATATCTCAGAAATAATAACATAATACTGACATGTTATTTAGATGACATTTTACTCTTTGGAAACTCTGAAAAACTTTGTACAGATAATCTAACAATAGTTTGCAATCTTCTACAAGATCTTAGTTTTGTTATTAATTTTGAAAAAAGTGCCCTCCTACCAAACAAAATATGTAAATTTTTAGGTTTTTTATTAAATTCTGCCAATATGACCATAGCCGTACCTGAACAAAAACAAATAACATTATTGGAAAAAATTGAATCATTTCAACATAAATCATATTGTAGTATCAGAGACTTCTCTCAATTGTTAGGATCACTAAATTCTATTGCTCCAGCTGTTCCCTATGGTTGGGTATATACGAAAATACTTGAACGAGAAAAATTCTTAGCATTATTAAAACATAATGATAACTATGATGCCATAATGACGCTTTCACAAAATATTTATCCGGAATTATATTGGTGGTACAAAAATATGCATAAACCTAACTCAATAAAACAAAATCACTTTGTCCTAGAAATCCATTCAGATTCGTCACTCACAGGTTGGGGCGCTGTATCAGAGGGCAAAAAAGCATCGGGGTCCTGGTCACAAGTTGAAAAAGAAAATCACATAAATTTCCTTGAATTAAAAGCAGCTTTAATGGGTCTTAAATGTTTTACTAAACACTTAAAAAATTGTGAAATTCTACTAAGAATTGACAATACTACAGCGGTGTCTTATATAAATAAATTTGGTGGGATACAGTATCCGCATCTAAATAGGATCACTAGAGAAATTTGGCAATATTGTGAAGGAAAATATATATGGATTTTTGCTTCTTACATTAACACTAAAGATAATGTTGAAGCTGACACCGAGTCTAGAAGAATAAATATTGAATGGGAACTCTGTCAAAAGGCATACAATAAAATAAAAGATAAATTTGGTAAACCTGAGATAGATTTGTTTGCTTCAAGAATCAATAATAAATGTAATAAATTTGTCTCTTGGAAATGTGACCCGGAAGCCTTTGCAGTAGATGCTTTTACCATCAGTTGGAAAAATATTTTCTTTTATGCGTTCCCACCATTTTCTTTAGTTTTAAAATGTATTCAAAAAATTATGAATGACAAAGCTACTGGTATATTAGTATTTCCATATTGGCCTTCACAGCCGTGGTTCCCGTTAGTAAAACGAATAGTAATAGGAGATATTTTATATTTTGACCCTAATAAAAAATTATTATCATCACCTTACAGAGAGACTCACCCTCTCCACCACCAGCTTATCCTGGCTGCAGGGCTGCTGTCAGCCAAGCATACGTGAGGAGAGGAACCCCAGCTTCTGCACTAAACATTATGCTAAATTCACTGTCACATAATACCATGAGACAGTATGACAGTCCTCTAAAACTGTGGTGGAAATTTTGTAATCAATTAAAACTAGATCCATATCAGACATCCATTCCTTACATACTAAAATTTTTAAGTGAACAATTTGAAGCGGGTGCGTCTTATGGCACACTAAATTCGGCAAGATCAGCACTATCTCTAGTGCTAGGTCCTAAAATAGGTGTGGACGATAGAATTAAGAGACTAATGAAAGGCATTTACAGATCAAAGCCTCCTAAACCTAAATATAATATTACTTGGAACCCTGCAATAGTACTAAATTACCTATCTACCTTACCTTTAATAGATATTAACTTAGAAATGTTAACAAGAAAACTAGTAACCCTTTTGGCCTTGGCTACTGGTCACAGAGTTCAAACTCTATCCCTAATATTCCTTAACAATATAAACTTCTCTGATGAATCGGTTTCCATATTCATACCAGACATAATAAAAACGTCCAAAAAAGGTACTCTTCAGCCATTGTTACAACTCCCAATTTATGAAACAAAAATAGAAATCTGCCCTGTAAGAACATTGAAGTCATACATTGAATTTACAAAAGCGTTAAGAAATAATCAGGAAAAATTAATATTGACTTTTAAAAGATACGGCCTTTTAGCCCAGCATCAACACAAAGTATAAGCCGATGGATTAAAAAGACATTACAAGAAGCTGGTGTTGATGTAAATATATTTACAGCGCATTCCACAAGACATTCGTCTACTTCTGCGGCATTGAGATCCGGTTTAAATATCGACCAAATTCAAAAAACCGCAGGATGGTCTGAAAGCTCAGCTACCTTTGCTAGACACTATAACAGACCTGTCACACAGACCTTAAATTTTTGTCAAGCAGTACTAAACTCTACCCATGTATAATTTAGGGTAGCCAGTTAAATAAATTTATTGTGGAAAATAATTTTATTTAACTGGCTACCCTAAATTATACATGGGTAGAGTTTAGTACTGCTTGACAAAAATTTAAGGTCTGTGTGACAGGTCTGTTATAGTGTCTTAAATGTACAAATTATCTTATAATATAAACCTGTATGTTAATTTGGGTTACTTAATTGTGTTACAGATGTTAAGTTTAACAGATGTTAATGATAATTGTTATAATTATTTAGAAGGTTTATAATGTTTTGTTTCTTTGTTGTGTAACACAATGCCTGTGTTTTAAAATAGTATTTTGTGCAACAGGTACATAATAAGGGTTCTTAAGATTCGAGGGTCGAAGTTACAAAATGAGGCGAAACCGAATTTTGTAATAACAGACCCGAGAATTTTAAGACCTAATTATGTACCGTTGCACACGAAACTTTTTCTACGACAGTAGCAAAAACGTAATTAATAAATAATTTTAAAGTTCTTAAGTATCACGAGTACATAAATCAATTTTGTTTTAAGATTTTTCTATCAACTAATAACTTACTTTTGTGCCGAAGTCTTCGGATATTCACTGTGAAGTTTTCTTGTCACTTATTTTATGAAAACTAACATAAACTTCTTGATATTAACATAAGGCCTGAATCGTAACGGATTTGAAAAATTCAAAATGCTGGCACATAGCTCTAAAGTCAAATATCCTTCTTTTGTTTTTAATATTGACATTACTAATGTCACCAAATTATGTAAACATTCTTTTTCATTGCGGAGAAGCTAAGAAACCCATAAAAACATGAATCAACGTGAACGCCGTGAACAGATTGTCGCCAAATGGATGGAAAATACACAGCGACCGAATCACTTCATCGCAAAACAGTTAAAAATCCCAAGAAATACCGTTGACACGGTTCTAAACCGATACTTTGAGACCTTGTCTACCGCTCAAAAGTCTCGAATCGTAGAACATGGTGGTGCTCGTGATCCAAGGCTAGACAGGAAAATAATTAAGACGATTTGCAACAACCGAAGTATGTCCGAACGGGATATAGCTAAAAAAAACTCTACAAGTCAGTCAATGGTGAGACGTGCCAAGGAACGGGCTGCTATGAAGACAAAAAAGAAGCGGAAAGTGCCGAAAACAACAGAAAAGCAAAGGCTCACAATCAAAACCAGGTCTCGAAAGCTGTACGATTTTCTGGGTACATGCAATTTTCACTTGATTTTGGATGATGAAACCTATGTGAAAGCGGACTTTTCAACACTTCCTGGCAATCAGTTTTATACGATAGCTGATGGGGAAATTCTTCCAGACTCGGAAACTACCATAGGAATGGAGAAGTTTGGCTCCAAGTATCTGGTTTGGCAAGCAATTTGCCCATGCGGCGATCGCAGCAGTGCATATGTTACGACTGGCACAATCAATAAAGATATTTACATCAATGAATGCTTGAAGAAACGCTTAATACCATTCATTCAAAAACACGATTCTTCGGCCTTATTTTGGCCAGATCTCGCTACAGCCCACTATGCAACGGATACCCTAAACTTTCTCAAGCGAAATGATGTCCACATCGTGCCTAAAGCACTGAATCCGCCAAATGTTCCACAGTGCCGAAAGGTATTGGGCTCTGGTCAAAGGAATCTTACGTAAGACAGGTAAGACTGCCAGCAATCAGCAAGACTTCCTGAGAAAGTGGAACACAGCGAGCAGGAAAGTGACTAAAGACACTGTCGCACGGCTGATGGAGGGCATTCGACAAAAATTGCGGCAGGAGTGGGAGAAAAAGTAGAATTTTAATAATAGTTACAAGATGATAATTTTATAATGTTTTTTTAATATAATATCATTAATTTTTGTCAATTAAACCACTAAGCTGACAGATATAGATTTTTTAATTTTTCAAATCCGTTACGAATCGGGCCTTAATATACGAGTTTAAATACAAAAATTAAGCCGTACATTGTCTTGAAACTTTTTAAATATTAACTTTTTGACTAAATGTCATAGACAGACCACGAGTCGGTTTTCAATTGCAAAAAAATATGGCTTCGTTCAAGTAACTCTCAATGCAAAAGCTTACATTAAAGTACTATTATGATTTTCATAAATATGAAAACTAAATTATTTAAGATATTAATACTTTAAAAAAGACATGATAATGTTTTTATCATAGTTTGTGCAAAAATAATTTCAAGAATAAAAATATAATTTATATTGTAAACAAGAACGAACCCTTTTTAGACATGGCACCTGGAAGTCAGTGTATTAAAAAAACAAAAACAGTTGCACAATATGTTTTATCTACACTCATACTGTAAGTACTCTAAAATGCGTTCAAAAACCGTAGACAATGACAAGCATTACAACAAACGATTTAACTATGATAAGTTTCTTATCTGCGGCAGTAACGTAATTTTAACTTTGCATGCTCAAATATTGTTAAGCAATGAGTTTCAAATTTGGATCATCGAATTTGATAACATAATGTTACCGCCATGGCCAACTCGATTGGTCCCGCGCGAGCGCCGGCACAATCGAGTTGGCCATGACGGTACAATGGCCGTCATTCTATGGTTTCCGAGCACTTAATTTAATATATATAATATGAGTGTAGATAAAGCAGTGTATGCAACTGTACGTAATTAGGCCTTAAAACACTCGTGTGATCTTATTAACCACACTCATGTTTTAAGGACCCTTATTACGTAACAGTTACATAAACTACTATTGTGTGACTGCTAGCAGTTATAGAAAGTACCTATAGACAAATAGACTTTAGCGCCTTCACTTAAATGATGTAGTTTTAGATACCACTGTCAGTCATTTAATTGGCATATAGAAGTGCTGGAGTAGAAAAAAGTAAAATAAATGTTTTTAATTTTTTATATGTACACTGGATGTTTATTCACAACCCTACCTTTGAACATCTACTAGTTAAATCCGTCTCGGACAAGGAGTGGAGTATAATTATATGATTAAACGAACTTACCTTAAGTGAAGTTCTATCATAATTATACGAAGCTCCTTGTCCGAGACGGCAGTGCCAAAACCCCCCCGAAATATTCCTTATGTATTTTCTCCCTTAGAAGGAAATAGGGGTTGTTCATAAATAAATAATAACTATCTTCAAACTATATGACTTGTCAATTAGCTGTCAAATGAGAGGCGTTTTTTATTTTTTACCTTTGCTTTGAAACAGTGATCTGTGCTGCAAGATGAGCCGTACTACTAGTTAAATCCGTCTCGGACAAGGAGCTTCGTATAATTATGATAGAACTTCACTTAAGGTAAGTTCGTTTAATCATATAATTATAAAAGAGCAGACCAGACCAACACGTAAGAACTAATGTCCGTTCAACGCCCTCAGCACGCGACCTGGTTACTTCATATCTAAACCGATGTCGATGACAGGTATTAGTAAAACATTATCCTTATCACTATCACATATAAATCCATTATAAAGTTTAGGTTAGTTTTATGTAATGTCAAAATTCCAATATATGGAACGTCAAGTTGTGCATAAATAAAGCATAGAGTTATTTTATCTGGAGTTAATATAAGTAATGCACTAAATTCAAACTTCAAAAGTCAACGACCGATTTTAAAAGAATCCTAAGGCTCAAGATCGCTCTTGAATGATGGATAGCGCGCTTCCCCTTACGCAGGTACAAAAAAATAATCATACTGCGCCAAGCACCGTAAGCCTGATTATTCTGCCAGTAATCCAGCATTTCAATAGTAGATTATGAAATTGGATCCTATTGAGTGGTCAGTCGCCTTAGGACTAAGATGCAAGACCGTATATATCTTACAACGTACGGATGGCCTGCCAAACTCTTGGCGGCGCCGGCGCGACGCGTCGTGTCGGTTCTGCTCCAGGTTTCAAAACATTTCCATTCTAATAGCCAGATAGGTGGATTTATTGCACTCTACGCTGCAATTCTGAATGGAAATGCACTGTTATGTACGATGTAGTGCAGTATTATAGCACATGAGCTTATAACACTACATTGAGGGCAGACAAAGAGAGTATTATTGGGTTACTGATACCGACTATACAGAGATGCAGAAGTTGGAAACTATTTCCTATTGGAAATCCTAGTCTCATTCATTTGTTAAGATGGAGTGCAGTAGGTAATTATCTCCCTGGCTCGATAATATTAAAAACTTACTGAATCATGCATGACATAAAACTATTCTGGCATTTCGGGCGGGAAGGGAGTCACATAGAGCAATTCACATGAAAAAGAGGAAAGTGATTATTTTGTCCAACTTCAACATACGAGTATATGACAACGTGATGATGACGTTACTCCTCACACCTGGAAGTCCAGTGATCAAATCAGAAAAATGAAACACTGTAGACTGTGTTAACATTATAGACTGTAGCCCTGCAATTTCTGTACTCTCCAAAATGCAGTTGATCCAAATAAGTCCTCCAATAAATTCATTTTATCAATGTTTACACATGTGCGTCGAGTCACCTGCTAGCGTTTGCGTTCAATCAAAAAATAAGTCTTTTTGTCAAAGATTAGAGTACAGTATCGCACGTAGTTGGTTCTAATTCGGCGCCACTGGCGCTACAGTCAACAGTCCTAGAGCTATTGCAAACAACCACCATCAGCAAACATTCACGCTGTCGGCAGTATCTAATCTGGAAAGCGACAGGGACAATAACTCGGGTTATATAAACTGTATGTGACCGCTAAATGTACACACAATAAATAAAAACATTACACAATGTCTATAAAAAAATCGACAGACTGTGCAACTCTCGAGGCAGCTCTTATTGGTCCGTAAACCAGGGAATTTCATGACCAATCGCGTCCCAGGCGATTAATTTGTGAAGTGGTTAGGGGCGATGTATATTGATAACCATTTTTTTTTATTAATTAAATCGCTGCCGTTTCTCAACCCACCAACGGAGAGGCAGCTGACCTACACGAGGCTTCATTACATATCGCCCTTAACCACGTGACACGATGACTAACGAAATTTGTTCCTGGCTTACGGTGTATATGTTATGTATCTTCGTATAGTTTGTCCGGCGGCTAAGGATAAATGCGCCATACTTTAAGTATGGAGTACATAATTGAGTTTAGGGCTTCAAAAATGTCACAAGTACCTAGTGCAAAGGGAGTTGGATGGAAGATCAGACTTTACATTGTTCGATTCGACACAACAATCAGCCCATGTTTTTTTTTATTCGAACGTATTTAACACGCACGTTGGTCAGTTACCACACGCCGATAATGTTTTTAATCGTCGACACGACATAATTAATTACAAATACAAAATCGATAAGAATAACAAGTTGTTTGGTAACATATCGATAAGCTATTATTACACTCATTGCACATAGTAAATGAGAATGACGTATTGAAATAACGGGTTCCAAAAATAAGCATTTTTAGCTTCAGGCACAATTATTATTTAGAAATTATGGCCACAATTTGTTTTCGATATCGAAACAAAACGTTCTTGTATAGATATTTGTGAAAAACAGATATTTTTAGGATAGTTTTTCTACAAATAAGAATATATATATATTTATTTATATATTATATTTATTATATTATATTATATATTATATTATATATTATATTATTTATATTTATATTTATTTCTTAGAATATGGTACATTGTGATGGTATAATTACATTATGAGAAGTTCAACATATCCTGCCGATATCAGCGTAGAAATATTCCCTGAAAATAATATTACACAATGGAAATCGAAAAAATCTTATTCTATTACATATTACTAACATTTCAGCATGCAATTAACATAATATTTACAAACATTTAAATATTTATAATTATTGATATAATAATAAATAACAGATTTACATTAAATTGAGTCAAATTGATAATTAAGAAATTCCTTATTTGAATAAAAACACTTGTCAATCAGCCAATTATAGAGTTGCTTCTTAAATTTATTATTTGGTAATGTCTTAATGTAGTCAGGTATCTTGTTATATAATTTTATTGCCATAGCATATGCGTTCTCACGGAAAATTTCATATCTTTGTCTGGGGAGATACAATTGAAGGGGGTATCGTCCGTTTACCTTATTAAGAACCGTGTCATGTAGAGGAAATAAGTGCGAATATCTTTTTACAAATTTAGCTACCTCGTAAATGTACTGACAGGGCAAGGGGAGAACTTTCAGTTCTTTGAATATTGGACGACAGTGGGCTAGATAATGAGCTCCACAGACTGAACGGACACAATCTTTCTGTACTAAAAAGGCTCTCTGTATATCGACTGAATTGCCCCAGACAATAAGTCCATAGCGTAATACAGACGATACGTATCCGTGATACGCAGAAAGAGCAGCTTCCTTGGATACAATGGCGTTAAGGCGCCGTAATGCAAACACATATCTATGAAGCCTTTTACATACCATATCAACATGGGCTTTCCAGTTGAGATGTTTGTCAATCGTGGTTTTCGTGGTCAATAAGGTTTAGATTTGGTAGATATACTTCGGTAGTAATTAGTTTAGCTAACAAAACCTTATAAACTTTTTTTTTAAAGACAATTTGGGATATTATTATCTCTATACCGCATAATATGGACAATATCTCAAAAGGGTGAGCAAAATATAATACTGTGTTGAATTTTCGTTGGTATTCAAGTCAATTTGTAGTAAGTAATATTTAGCCTTTCTAAATATGCCTTCCATAATATGCAACAAATCGGCAATATAATTCGGTAGCGTGGAAGCATAAAGATGATCACACGTTACAGCCTGACGTACCCTGTTTCAGACGCCGAATTAACAGGATTATCCACTTATTAATGATGCGGAGCTCTTAAAGCGATTCGGCAGAGGTCGTTTCATATACGAATTTACGATTCATAAATCGCACACGGGCCACGGCTAAGTGGAATTACCTACTTCCTGTATGGAGTGCCTCAGGACAGCGAGTCTAACGCAGTAACCGGCGTTAGGGTGGTCTCTGATTAATAATAGTTATCCCGCATGTAGAGATCATAGCTATAGTGGTTAGGTTTTACATTCGATTGCCACAAGATAGTAAACTGCCAGATCGTGCACCGGGACGCAGTGTTATCAATGCAATTCGAAAGTGAATGGGTTTAATAAAGTAAAACGGTGTACAGTACAGGCGAATTCATACTGAATTATTCGATTGTAAATTGGCTTTTATTGGCATTTACCTGCGGAACGAGCAGCAGCTAATATTAATTAAATGCATTGTGTACATTGAGTCTCATTGTATGATTAATGATTATACATTAAGGCTATGGAATTCTAATTGTAAAAGGAATTTAGGTAGGTGCCTACATGTTTTATTTATACGTTCGTAGTTCGTAGCTACGCGTTGGAACTAAAATAAATTTTGTCGTATATGCCGACGCTACACCGTGACCCGGCCAACTGTTCAATTCTTTGACAATCCAAAGGAAAAAAATAGTTGCAATGATGAAAGCTAGTTCCGCATACCGGGATTGTCCGATGAACTCGTTCCTGGGGTTTATTCTTATCGCCTACAAAGCTAATTGCCTTAAGAACCAGTATAAGTGTTACCTAAAGATCTACATATTAACAGAGATTACATTTAAAGTGGATACCCTAAAGAAATGTGTTTAGTAAGCGATCGGAATTAAAGCACTGGCGCCCACTCTCATAACGCGTCGCGTTGCGGCGCCCGGACATTTTACACTAACCCAAAAGGACTTAAAGACTTATTTCCATTCAAATGCACATAGGACGTTTCAATTAAACGTGATGGAATTGCCAAACGAGCCAAGAGACGTGTAACAGCCCTCTGTCAACTTGATCGAGAGGACACATTTAGATGCAACGGATTATTGAAAACTCGTTTGAAAGTTGGCAATTTGGTGAAAGATGATTCAATGTTTTCGCAACCTATTTTTTGATGACGAATTAAAAATGTTACAAGGCGAGTTGGTTAGATCAAGCAAATGTAGGATACATTTGAATGGAAGAGATTTAGTTTTGACCCAATTACGCCAACGCAAAATTAAGTGAATCATAGCCAAAGATAGCGCCATGTGTAGTCTTAGTGCATTGCATGAGATCAGACCTTGCGCCTTGAAGACTTTACCTTGGACTGAAAACAAGTTTACTTATTCAAAAATAGTCGCACTATTTTTTAATCTCACAGCATTAAAATGTGAGAAGGTTGCAATTTCAACACGACACATACCGTAGATGGTAACTAAAATAGAGCTGACACAATTGAGGTATTCACGTGGGTGCCGAGATACACCCACACGTTCGAGATACCAATTGCAATATGCCGGTCAGATACTGGACGAGATAACCTAAATATCAGTTTATTCAAGAGGTTTTATTAGACTAGGGCCTGGAACGTTTTTTGCATCCAATATCAGCCATTCTTTTGTAGTACTGGGACCTAGGTAAAGTTCCGACTTCCGAAAGCGGCATGGTCTGTTTTTACATTGTAACAATAATAATTTATTCACAAGAGAAAAATGAGCCGCTAAAGGATAGGTAAAGTCTGTCCAGAAAGAAGTGTCGTAAAATGTATGAGCTTCCATATAAACCACGACACTTCTCTTTCCGGACGGACGACTTTCGTTTCGGAGAATGTTTAGTTTTGTAAAATTCTCTTTTGCGTTTATTTTTTGAGTTGAGTGTCGTGGAATTCATTAGTTCACATACTTATAAGCCACGACACTTCTCTTTCCATACTCCTACCTGAACTTCAAAAGAAAGGTGTCGAAAATTTTGAAATTGCTACTAAATAAAAATTCCTCGCCATACTTATAAGAACTGTGAATAACTACAGACTTGAAGACGAATATTTTCGAAACACGTTATATGTTTTGATCCAATATCCAAATACAGTGCCTACAAGAAACGTTTGCTTCACTCACAACGAATCTATAAGAAAGAAGAATTATTCAATTGCGTACCTATTGAAAATTACTTTCGATACATCTGACCTCAGTCTCCGGTTGCATGAACCATCGCCATCACAATTAATTGACCAATTGTCAACCTTACAGCATGGAGTTAAGGTCCACTATTACTCAGTTACATGTGCGGATGAAACCTAGCCTAAGGGGGGTATTACCACTGCGTGCGAATGTCGTTCGTCGACCTTGCGTCCGCGCAGACCGCACGCCCCACCTATTGCGCATTGCAATACAATGCAGAACTAGTGCACATGTTATAGGTACATGCCGTGGTTTAATTTATTACGACTACATTCTTGCTTGACGTGTATTGGATGCAAAGTAACTTTGATGTGATTAAGAAATTAACTACTTATTGGGGCAAGCGTCAAGCAATACCAAGGTGTGACGTAACGGATTTATTCTACGTGGGTCAATTGACGTTTGTTCTTACTCGCAAATATAACACCTACTAGAGTATAGTAAACAAGATATAATGAAACAATCATAGTGTCTAATGAATGACGAACTGTTTGTTTTGATTACCAATCTGAGACTCTTCCCACACGTGAGATGCGTCAGACTCGTAATATGTAACAAATAGTACCTATTACCCACTTGTATATGAATTTGCTACTTAGTCAATAACTAGTGTAGACTCGTTCTTATTTTAGGTCTATAAATATATAAAAAGTTCAATAGAGCCCTTTCATTTAAATTTCAGCAAAATTCAATAATCTGCTAGTATCTACAGCTAATTAAAATATGACATAAGAAATATACACTTCCAACGACATCTATAACAATAAACCCCTCTGGATAATGTCTGACTGAGATGTTCTTTATTAAGGTGGTAATGCCCCTTAATAAACGGGATGTGCCAATACCCGTAGCTAGGTGCATTTGTACCTATATACAACATGTAACAACCGGGTGTCAAGTAGTTAGAGCCGATGACAGCACTAGCGCCGCTGATGCAACTCTTACTGGAACAGTTTGAACAGCCGCCAAGAATGCGTTTTCCCTATCCACTATCCCGCATTCCGCTATTGTGCTCTGGACAGGGAAATATGAAATTATTTATGGTGAGTCATTCGACATTTACGTTTAGAATAGAGAGAACCAGCTGCACGTGTGACTAGCTATGTTGACACACTTGGTGAATAAATTCTTCTCATTACTGACACATGACAATATTAAAGGATTCATTCGAAATAAATAGTACATTATTGCAGAGGACGGGAAAGATAAATTCGTGGACGAGCGATTTTTTCGGACGAAGCGTAGCTGAGGCCGAAAATATAAGACGAGTCCACGAATTTTTATTCCCGCCGAGGCATATATAACGCTTTTCTCCAAATGTGCGAGGAAATAAAGTAAATGAAATAAGTTACATATTTAGGTTAGCATTAAATATCATGAATTTATGAATTAGCTTCCCTTTACAATATTTTTTTGAGTATAGAGCACTACTTATACTGCCAATCATCTGCCAAAGTTCATTCAAATAATATTTAAAAATCAATTTTCGTCAAAAACTATTTAAGACAGTATTAAATATGCTCCTTTGACACAACTGTAAAAGCTTAAACCTTAAAAAAGTTGTTTTGTCTATGATTATATGAAGCTGTATTCACACGATCAGACGTGGTGGTCATGCAAGCTATGACACAGAACGAGACAACCAAGGTTTTTGATCTCACTATCTCGCTCTAACCTATAGTTTGAAGGGATTGCCGTTCAGACGGTTGGCTGTTTGAAATGATATTTCTTAGTCGAATGAAATGTTTAAAAGGTAAAAAACAATGCGGACGACAAGTACAACTTGTCGTCCGCTAAAACAGGACAATATTTTTTTATTTTTTTTTATTTGTGTTCGTAAATAATGACGAACTTCACGTACTAATTTTACTACAGTAAGGTGAACATTTCCGAGCACATTGGAGAAAACATTTTTATAGTGTTAACGTCATGTTGGTCTTCATTTAGGTTTCGAAATGTATCCTTCGAAACTTTCACCTACGTCACCGTCTCTCGGCAGTTTTGGGGTCCCAGTACCTTGCCCAAAAACATACTAAGTTGCTAGGGATTGCCAGCTGTGAACTATCTCTTCGGCTATTTCCCGGAAGCGTAAGGGGAGAGTACTAACAGTTACTACTCTCGCTACGCTATAGACGATTTACGGCTACGACTCATAACAACAAATAACAACATATCAATAACAACAAATTCTGTCAATGCAATACAGGTTTAGCAAAATACGTAGCAGCTCATGAAGGTAAATATAGCATACTAGCAACAATACATAACAAACATTTATGTTTCCGGATTAATTACATAATCATTTACATATAATAAGATCAAATTGGTGATTCAGAAAATAAATTATAAATACGCGGTCTCGTTAAATACTATATCGATCCTAATGAGGTCATTTATCGCAATGACGTTAATCGCGTAATTTAATGATCTGTAATTAACGGCAGCAGAAATAAGTTTATTATCAAACTTTTATTACACGTCTTAATCCTTTAGAGTTTGAAACTAATATAGGGCAGTAAACATTTTATCCCGCGAAATGCGATCCCAAGGATAAGATAAATGCTCATGCTTGTTTCGCTAGCAGTTTTCCATAGTATTTTATACAATCGTGACATAATGAACAGCTTTTCAGTCGAGTACCTGTTTAAGCCACGAAAATTGCTGAGTGAGGTTGGTACTTTGTACCTAAGTAGATCTAAATTTCTAATAACCCATTTATTAACCGATTTCAAGATTTCGAAGGAGGTTCTCAATTCGTCGGGATCGGTGGTTTTGCTAATTTTTTTTATGTATGTTCACGGATTATTCAAAGACGGCTGGACCGATTTGGAAAATTCTTGTTTGGTTTGAAAGAGTATATTTCACGGTTGGTCCCATTGTCATAAAGTTAGGATCTGATGACGGGATCCTGGAGAAATCGATGGAACTCTCCAACTTTTATAGGCACACCTATAGTGATTTGAGGTTTTTTTTACAGTGTCAAGTCGGTTATTTTTTGGTTAAATTTTTTTAAACAACTACAACCAATTTATTTTAGCACTTATGAAGAACAGGATTAAGTTCATAATAATTACTTCAACAATATTTATTTACACTCAAGAGTCTCTAATTGGCTTTGCAATCGTGTTAAGCATTCGCTCGCACGAAATCTGATTAGCAAGATTTATCTTTCCTTTACTAACAGTGAAAGTTTCTTCACATAGTATGGATGATTCAGACGACAAGAACCGTTGTTCAAAGTCTGCCTGCCTACATTAATTTAAGAGACTCCAATGTCTAACAATACAATATATACGAAACACAAAATAATGCAGTAACATATGTAGCTAATGTTGATTAATTACCATACAAATCAACGTAGTTTTTAGGTAGGCAAAGTTAAGATAAAAGTCTAATGATACAGATATTCTTGTATTTCTAGACTAAGCCCTCTTAATCCATAGAGCGCTTGCGCCACTGACTTTAAACTATGCAACATAATATGCACCATTATTATGGTCTATCAAATAAACATAGCCCTATAAATACAGATAAAAACTTTAAACTATCATAGAGGTAGTCAAAGGATTTGAGCACAGATATAAATATACATAGATCACGCAAATGCATCTATCTAGTTCGCGTGTCTGAACTCGGAGTAGGTCCCCGAGTTGGCCGTCGCGACTGACATTCCGCGCGCGTCTGTTGTGGTAGCCGGTTGTCCGTGAAAATTAAGAAAATGCCTTTTTACATGGAATTAAAGTGCAATAGCCCAAAAATTGGAAGCACCCAAACGCAAGGACATTTATTTCACACGTAAGTTATTTTCAAATTATATTATGAGTGAATTCATTTAAAATCTATTTTTTAAGTATTCCGAGGTGCGATTCCAAGACTGCACCTAAGTAACAATAGATTATCGGTAAGTAGGTAAACTATGTTCACATTACATTGCCGCGTTTGCTTTGAGCGTTTAATCTGACGTTGTGTGTTAAGAGACGATGAATATCAGAACAAGCGATACTGTCGCGCATGGCTTGGAGTTCGTGGTACAAGGGAACTTATCATTCGTCTGTCAAATCTAGCAACTAGTGTTATTCGTTCTACAACATTATTTCGATGATCGGTTTTAATCGATATCGGACAGACGAATGATATTTACCATTTTAAAAAAGCCAATTTAGTAGTTATTGATACAAACAAGCTCGAAATATGTCCTAATTTTACACGACAGCTTTAAAAATGGAGGGTAATATCTTCGGGTAGAGAGTTTATGTATGTGACATATTTATATTTTGAACGTATAATACGTTTATAAATTTTTATTGTGCTTAAGAAACACTTACTTTTATTTAGTTTCCCACATGATCCTATCACAAAAGAAAAATGGATTACGGCCACGGGACGGAAAGATTGGTTCCCGACTAAGCATCGTACTATTTAAGTAAGTAAACGTCTCCGTTTCAGCTTGGCCCAAAAATGATTCTCATAAAATCTTGTAAACTTAATAAAAAAATTCAAAATTAAAAAAATGGGAGATATGGAGGTAGGAAACTTAAAAAATTACAAATTTCAACCATTTCAAAACAAAGCGAGGTCTACAGCTCACAGAGCTAATAGTCTTAGTAGTTTTTTTTTTTTATGTTATTCAAATATCCTTTATTTAATCATTCCGTTTAATATCATTCGTCTGTCTACATCATTCGTCTGTCTATATCATTCGTCTGTCAGAAAATCGATGTCATTCATGTGAATCGATTAGTGCCGCCTTTGAATCGATTTTGTGCGGACAACGGGGAATTCACATCACTAATTCGCCCTTGTGACGTCACAGTAGGTAGAAAAAAAGTGACACGGTTGGTTTTCATACAGATTGAGGTGTTTAAGTTATCTATGTATATTTAGATCTGTGGATTTGAGCCAGTTTCATATACCATGAGTTACATCGAATAGTACCTAACTGTCTAATTCTGGATACTCAAGTAACTAACAAGTGCCAGTAAGCATTCAAGTGGCGCGATCTACAATCGGTACCATGGCGCGGTTGGCACTGCGCCTGTCCATATTTACATCACAATTGTGCTCATTGTGCGGGGGTTGCAGGTTCGAGGTCGTGTCGCATCAATGACTGCAACGATCTTCTAATGGTGTTTTGCTGTAGCTAACTAAACACACTTCAGCCAATATAGCCCATCGGGTTTCCCAATATGATCACCACAATACTTAAGACTCCGGTAACGATTTGAAAAGGAAAATCGCTGTTAATGAAATGGCACATGAATTGCATTTCATAAGATAGTTTGAAGTTTTGTTATTGCAAAAAAATACATTTGGTCCATTAATATTAATACTTAATGCCAGAAAATTCTATTCTTACAGAGCTTGTTTAGTGAGGACGTTGATTCGTGCAATCTTGTCCCTTGATTTTTTTATTAATATTTGTTCTGACCCCTAATATGTTTTATTTTATCTGATTAAAGCATTAAGTCAAGTTTATTTCTAAATTTATTTTTGTGAAATACTTTAATATTTTCCCAAAAATATCACCTAATCTTCGGCAATTTTTCATAAAAAAAATTCTAGCTAAACAAACTCTAGCATAAAAAAATATATGAAAATGATAAAAACTGTCCCACTTATGCCTCAGATGACTCATTTACCAAAAACGAGGTGATCTCCAATAGTAACAGCAGCGCAAAAACAGTAGCAAGGCTGTTTTACATAAGTAGAATTAAACAGATGGCGTCCAAGGAATAGGTATTGTTCGAAGACCGTCTGAGAAATGTATAAGAGTAAAGAAAAAGATATCTGTAGTGAAACGTTAAAGGTCTGTTGGTGTTCAGACTTAATAATTATTTTCAAGTTAAACGCCTTCCAGACTATCTAATAGTTCCTTAAAACCACAAAAGTTGTTGAACATGATGAAGCATATTATGACTGCATTTTTTCTAGGTCTCAAAAGTGAGTCAGTCGTATCCGTGTCACTCCATTCGGTCGCGAATTGTGCGGACCATTCGTCACCTTGCCCTCTATGGTTCGCAGTAAACAAAGCAATTTCCGTTAATATTTTATGCTGGAGAGAATTTCTCGTATTCACTTCAGTGTTTTTCCTACTACATGAAGCATTGACAAAAGATGTAAGGTAACTTTTTAACATGAGCTTATGTACACTTATGTACAAGGTATAGGACAGGACGATAATCACAGCATAAAATTAAACATAACAAATTGTCAACTATTCGGTGACTGTAACTTACAAGATAAAAGATTATAGACTACATTTACATTTCAAAGGAAATGAGATGACTGATAGCATAACTAGCGCTATAGGTACTCTTTAAAATAGACGTGATCGATGACAGCGATTGTATAAGCATAAGTCTCCAAAATCACCGTGGCATCGCAGCTAAACGCCAGGCATTAAAATACCTCATAAATCAACTTCTTGAAAACGACACTGCAGAATAGACACGTCTAAAAAATCGATGTTCTCGAATTAGGCTGTTCCTCTCTTACGCATAAGACTGTTTCTTTCGGCTCGCTGGTTTTTTAATTTATTTTTGCATCATACCATACACAAACGAAATTGCGGTTCCTAAGTATACTACTGTGTCCACTGATGCTAACCAGCAAATTCTAGCAGTAGTCCTAAAGCAAAAGAGTAGCCGAGCGTTCAAGCGAAACGCTATTGAGAGCACATGCTTTTCAGGATGTGACCAAAGGCATATAATTAAAGTAAATAAAGACAGACACGTGAGATCACGAAAGACGCAAGAAAGCGAGACGCAAGAAGCGTGTATACGCCCGTTATTCAAGAAAAGCAATTAACACGCGAAAGAAATTAGTATACAATTAATTATACAGAGAGCATGACTTACAATGAGCCGTGTTTGTTTATTTCTTCAGAGGCAGTCAAAAATTTAATGAATAAGTAGTTCACTAGCACTGACAGTTATATTTCGTAAATATTTAAAGAGACTATCCCCCTTAGTCATAAACGCCTTACAAGCCTCAATTTAGGACACACCTACATATTACTTAAATGAGGCTTGTAAGGCGTTTATGAATAAGGGGTTAGAATTTCATGTTGGTATCGATACTATCGATCTCGAAAAATTTTGAACTTAATCACAAACTAATCCTATACGACAAATCTGCAAATCGTATGAGGATTTTGGTCAAACAGCTATACAAAACTTGAGTCTATCTAACTTAATGACGCATATAATGCTTGTAAGTTATATCAGCACTCAGTATTGCATCGATAATTAACGGTATATTAAACCGTGAAAGAGCTAGGACTAAATTTTAACCGGCTGAACCGCTTAACAATACGCAATTAAACTGGACAGGCAGAGAATGGAGATAATTACTATAATGTTTGAAACAAATCACGTTCGCCGCGCGTTCGCAGTCGCTCCACGTCTCAGACGCAACGTGCAGCGGGGCAGGTTATTTTCGTTAGTAAGGCACTGGTATGAATGCTAGTGCTTTTACATTATAGTATCAACGCGGTCGCCGAGGCGTGCCGGCTGGCGCGGCTGTGGCCAGTCAAGCGTTCCGTCCCCCCGGATTCAGCATTATAGGATTAAACCTAGCTTCCAAGTCGCGACTTCGGGCTTACGTAAGCGTGTATTGAGACCTTGCGGTTTCAACCGACCGAATGTGGCGGAATGTATTTAGAAACTTCTAATAGTTTTGTTCTTGTTACCTCGACCTAATGTATTATGTCTGCGGTTGATTCAAGTTTCAAGTTAGCGTTTGTTAAACTGCAGTTTCGATCATTAAAACGCGTAAGAAAGCAACAACAACAAGAAACAGAAGATTATCTCTATTTTTCATAAATTCAGAATGAAAATGTTCAACGAAACCACAGTTTTATCTCTACATACTATAGAATAGATCCTTGAAAGGAAAGTTACTTATCAGTATCACTTATATATAATAAGGGGTTATTCCAAGTTGTTATCACTAGTCGTGGTAACTTCTTGGAATAACCCAAACGGAGCCGTGTAAACATTGGCACATGAAGAAATTAAAACGGAATTTAAACTTTCGTGAGACATATTAACACTATTATCATTTCATGCGGCTGATGTTGCATCAGAATTGCATGGCCAATTTATCAATGAATTCATTCATAAATTAGCCATGCAATTCTGAACCCGATGGTACGCGAGTGACTAAGCACAAGTGAGTACCTAGAGCCGCATGAAGTGATAATAGATTAAAACGGATTCTAATCATAGGGGTTTAGTAGGTCCAACTAATGTTTGCGGTATCCCCCTCTAGACGCCAGGTCGTCCACAAATGGATGACGAGAAGACTATCCTACCGCACTAGGACAGCGACGCGACACAGAAACCATAGCTGAAAATCGATTGCTCCAGCCCCTGCCCTGCCCCCATCAGAAGAGGAGCAATGGAAGACTCTACTACTAATGTTTGCGGAAATAAATCTTGTTGAACATGATTGTAGACAAGGACATAACTGTGATAGTAATGACGAAAGCCGATGCATGTTTTGCCTCGTAAAATTACCCTGTAATTATCCTTAATGCCTTCCTAGCATACGCATGTTGAACGTCAGGCCATTAGAAATGATACGTAGACTCAAGGTTCAAAGTAATTGTATAGGCGCGGTACGAGTTTACTCAGCCGCGTCTATTATCTAAATACGGAAGATTTAATTGTTTGTATTTAAAAGTGTCAAAACATCATTTTATCTTTACAAGATGAAATGGCGATAGCAGTACTACTAAATACTTACTCATGTTTATGACACGAGATCATGGATCGACTGAAGTAAATGAAGTGACGATATAAGATGACTGAATGGCGGTTGGTAGTACCAAAAGAGGTCCTTACATTTTAGAGAAAGTGGCTACAGCTGCAGCTAAGCTGTGTCAGGCTGTAATCCCATAAATATAATACCATACCGGCTGTACATCGTCATTTAGAGAAGACTAATATGGATGCCCTGAAGAGGGCTAAGAATGAGAGAAGCCGAGAATGGTATTCAGAAGTAAAAATGGAAAATAAGAGTGTGTCAGCCACAGACGATGAAAAAAAACATAATCAAATCTATTAAAATGATATAACTAATTCTATAAATAGCGCTGCATCAAACGTTAACAAACGTAATGAGGTACATCACGACGTTTACAAATTCAAATGTATGCGTATTTAGGCGTGGTTGGCACAATTTGCATATAATGCCTGTCTAAACACTTGCCGACTTAGTCCCTTCATCAAACAGGTCTTCTAAGTATGGGACGAGCTTCCTGATTACTTGAACTTGTCTGATGGCTTGTTACTTGAAGTTGTGAAGCGGGTTACGACAGCGTAAAAAGTTACTAAGAGTCTAATAATACTTCACACATCTTGCGCGCTCGCTCTGATTTCACCGTGAGTTAACAAGAATCATTACCATCTAATGTATGACCTGCCATCCGGTATTCATAAAATCAAATACCTATTTTGAAATATTCGATGCATGCGTAAAAAAAACAATATTCGTGTTGGGATGGTGTTACGTAATTACAAATTAAAAGTTTGATTAGGTACACGAAAACCATCAGAACTTATAAACCTGAGACAAAGCGATAATAAAGTAATTTTTATGTAGGTACCTAATATACCAAATGTGTGCTCACATTTATACCATTGAGAGATGATTTGAAAGAACTACATTGTTACCAATATAATGTAAAACTTACGATGTTCTCGTTTCGCCAAGTACCTAAATTCGGATTAAAATATTGTGTTTTCAAGGTAGTTCGCTAGTGCTAGCTTCTTAACAGCAGCATACTTAGAAATGCAACACCGGAATGCATAGCACAACAGACGGAACAGTACGACTTAAGTAGGTTTTCGCACGCAGCTCCGCCATACTGTGCATTTAATGCTGCATGCATATGCAAACGAAGACAATCGCTGCAGAAACAGGTTCAAGTTCAGACGATCGAGTTTTCTAAAAAAAGGGAAGGTTTACCAAGGTTGTTGAGGAATGGGCTTGTTTGCAACTTAGTTGCAATGTTTTTTTCTATTATCGAAGATACTGAATATTAAGAACGTGGCCTGACTTCAAAATTCAATGACGCAAACTTTGACAGATGTCCTGCGACAAATGCGACATTGACTACCTACGTAGTACCTGTTATTTGACGCCTAAAGCAAACCATCTATCACTGCATCATTTCGAAATGAGCCACTGTTTTTCTTTAATTAATTATTATTTTTATTTACTTTTAAACTATAGATTTTCCGAGAATTTACAGCTGAATCCAGGGAGATTTATCATAAAACGATGACGTTATCGAAACAGTATTTTCATATAAATATGGTGGAGTGGATTTTACCAAGCCCAAGTCGCGACGCTCGACAAACGATGCCCCTGATTGAATTTACAACATGTAGGAATTAATCGTTCACGTCCACAGTTCAGTGACCCGGCGCCGACGCACCTGCTGCCATATCCACATGCCAGAACTGGCGGATGCCGTCAAGGCCCCAAGCTTTTAAGGGTCTGATTCTACTTTTGTACACAACCTTTACAAAGTTAGTCGACGTCCGGTGCGCGAAAGTCTCATTCTTTAAGAAACACCAACGCCAACGGTAGCCTCAAACTGCTAATGTTTTAAGCACCTTATTATATTTTCAATTGAAATGTCTAACACAACGCTGCATTTTACTAGTTCTTGCAACACAGGTCTGTGTGAAAAGGCTTTTAAGTATGGAATGTCTACGTATTTCTCCATCTCTTTAAAGGCATTTTTCGTCTTATTACCATGTATCAAGGTGCACAAGTAAACGTAGTAAAACATGTGTACTGTACTTAACATTGAGACGAGGTAAATCATGCGTACCACGGTATGCAAATACGACAGCGAATTTTTAAGTGCACCTTCTCGGTAGACGGTAATAAATTAGCGGTGTTTGCAAAAAAGAAAGTAAACTTTCACAGGCACAATTGAGTAAGAGATAGCGCACGATACAAATTTCACAGAGATATGAATAAATCGTTATTGCTAGTAATAAATAACGCATTGAACAGTCGAAATCACAGTTCATTTTCTCATTTGTAATAGACATCGGTTTCCAATCTGTGGTGATATGTTCTACCAATTTGAAATAAACTATAGGTATGGAATCTACGTATGTATATAGTCCTTTTCTAATCTTGTTTATAGGTTATTTTATTTCTATTACTGCAAATCAACGAATCGCTGTAAAATCAGGGTTTCATTATCAGCAATGCAATGTTTAGTTATTTTTTAGCATTTTAATCGTTGGTATAAACAATCCATTGGCAAAGCTTAGTATATACTGTTAGGTTGGTACTTGTTATACTAGTCCGAAAGGCATATAATACGCCAAGGCTATTTTTTAGCAATTTAAACGTTGGTATAAACAGTCTATTTGTCAAAGCCAAGTATATACTGTTAGGTTGGTATACTAGTCCGAAAGGCAGATAATACGCCAAGGGTCAATGGTATAGTTGAACGAACAAACATAACAATAGGCGAAGGGACTAACGCAACACTCGTAATGAGATAAGAATAGTATCTATTTGAAACACTACAAGTGCATCGATCCTTTTATGTTAGTGTATGTTACAGACTTACAGAGTAGGTTAAATGTTTAAAGTCCGGCTGTTGTTATCAAACGCCACAATCAAAACAATGAACTAGTACGCCGTAAAGTGTTATTATGGTCCTTATTACAGTTGACACTGATATGTCACACGTCTAAATGTAGACTTTATTTATAAAGCATTCAAACGTTAATAAAAATGAGTCAGACCGATTAGCAATTAACTTAATAGTTCAATACCTTCGGATATGGTCGGCAGCACGTTGACGATGTTAACAATCCCGACGCCTGTTAGCTGACTCATTCACAAAAACCGACTCCAACCGATTCTGAGAACCGTCTACCTGACAAAACGGATTCACTAGAAAAACAAATGGCAAAACAATACCGTTACACACTTGTCACTTATCACGTAGCCCACATAGATATGAGAAATTAAGTTTTCGGCACTTGAGATTGCAGCAATCAAATCACATCGATGACGTAAGCGATAAAACAGTTATAATCTCCAATTGGTCACTTGTACTTTTTCCATTATATACCGCCTACTAATATCGGCGAACCTAGTTTCTTTTTCACAAATATGCGTACGCGCGTCGTTCGGTGTCAAACCGCGGGGGCCTACTGACTGGCGGTAGACAGACAGGCCTACGCCCGTTCACCTACTCTTATCTCTCGATGACGCTGCACTGGCTTGTGCGCCTTGTCATACTGGTTGCGCGTGCGCCTGCAGCGAATGGTTTATGGTAATACTGGCGCAGCAGAACGATCGTGCAGTGCAGGACAAAGGGATACGGTTAGCGCTGAAACCTAGTGTTGATCTAGAATTATTTAAGTCTATATTTTATAGTCTTTTTTTATTTAAATGCAACACTTAAGATTAAATAATAACTCAAATTTCTTATAGGATTTCCGTCTATAAAATTAGTTAATCAAAAGATTTGATAAAAAATTTAGAAAAGAAAGTTAACTAAGAAATGTGACGAGCAATAGTGTATTGCTACATCCGAAACAATAAGATGTTTATTTACACGTAATAGTAATATATTAGAAAAGAAAGTTAACTAAGAAATGCGACGAGAATAGTGTATTGCTACATCCGAAACAATAAGATGTTTATTTACACGTAATAGTAATCAGGTGTTTATAATACTAATCTTCTATGTTACTTTACTTACTAGGTTATTCGTACGTTCATTTATGTAGGTAGGTACGTTTCTATTTCTAATCTTCTAGAATGACGATGTTGTATAATTTAAGGCCTATTATACAATACCTAACATAACAACAAGATAAAGATGAAGAGCAAAAGACAGACAATGTTGACATACGCGTCATAATCCAAACTAGAAATAAATTACTGCGTAATCCCTATTTACATAATTTTAATAAGAACGGGAAAGGTTAGGTATTGTTTATAGTAGAGCGACGATATACATACATTCCTACGTGATTTATTGTAAATTGTAACTTTAACACGATTTTATTCAATAAACAACCTATTCAACCATAAACATTTTATAAATTGAATAAACACCTTTAGCATATTTCAGCAACAGAAGATAGCGATGGTTTAGGTATGAAATTAAGGGGATCAATGTTGTGGAAAAGCAGAGCAGACTACTACCCTAGAGAAGAAACGGCTATCCATATCCAGTGACATGTAGCCATACGATAAATAAATGTATGAATTATGTTCTTATCATATCCGAGTAAGTAACAACGGATTTTTAACACATTTACTTTTAGATATTTTAAGTATTGTACCTCGAATAGCAGAATAACTACCGTCGAGTTCCGTATCTTCGCCTGGATTTTGACACATTTCCCAAAAAATCTTTCAATTTTGAAAGCATTTTAGTCCTTTATGGCCAAAAAACGTATTTTAGTACTCCTGACTATCAGTATATACCATTAAAGCTTTGAATTTCATTGGGTAACTTGGCAATTAATGGCCCCGAAGGCAATAGGCGAAGTTTGGGTGTTTTCTCCAATCTTCGCCTATGACATGCCTTACCGCTAATTATAAACTTTTCTGGGACTTACACCTATCATGTCTTATCTCCCTGGAACGTGTTAATATAATATGAACCTTAACTACACCAGACTAGGCACATTTAAAAAAAATGTGTAGTAGGCGAAGATTGGCAACAGTCTGAAGTTGTTTACATACATTTTCTAAAATGATGCTATGGCTGCCAAAAATTAACCAACATGTCAAATAAAGGAGAGTAATGGTTTATAAGTAAAAAAAAATGTTTATTATATAAACAAAAAACGTATCTCTTTTCGCTTATCAGTATTTTCGTAATTGAGATCAAATCAACCTTTGGCTTCTACACATAATTACCTTTTCAAAATGAGACCGTACAACCGTACAATGATTGCCTTCTAAGGGTCCCTTGTTCATACCACGTACCTAAGATTGGCAACAGTCTGAAGTTGTTTACATACATTTTCTAAAATGATGCTATGGCTGCCAAAAATTAACCAACATGTCAAATAAAGGAGAGTAATGGTTTATAAGTAAAAAAAAATGTTTATTATATAAACAAAAAACGTATCTCTTTTCGCTTATCAGTATTTTCGTAATTGAGATCAAATCAACCTTTGGCTTCTACACATAATTACCTTTTCAAAATGAGACCGTACAACCGTACAATGATTGCCTTCTAAGGGTCCCTTGTTCATACCACGTACCTACCAGTACTACTGGGTACATCTACATATATCTTTATCTTACTAACTTTCCTCCAAATCGCTAATCCCATTTCCGAAAAACCAAACATAATAAAATATGTACATTTGGAAACAAATTTGACAACCCTAGGGGTAGGCGAAGTTCGGTAATAAGATGGCCGCCAAATACCCTCACCAATGTTTTATCCAATTGTGACTTCTAAACGTAAGCTAGCCATTAAATAATAGTTACATATTAAAAAGAAATAGTTACAGGATATAATCATGTAAAAAGTTTAACATTACCTGGCCTGTATCACTGTTTAAAACTGAAGTTAAAACACTGGCTTAAAAAAACGTGTGGTCGGTGTCGCGCAAAAACCTCACTGAATGTCAACTATATGAAGTTAGCCACAGATCGTTCGAAGAATGTTGACACCCGTAAGAAATACTTTGTATTTAGTAGTTTTGTGTAAGGCTTGCACTAAAAACATTTTGTTAAAGTCAATTTATGTTAAAATAGGCGAACATAGGTAGCACAGGCGAAGATACGCAACACGACGGTATTAAAATATTGGAGAAATTAAGAGAAGGCAGAGAGTGGGAGAGGGGTGAAAGGAAGTGGGGTAAGAGACGGTAGGACTAGCCTAGGAGTGAAGTTGAGGTCGATGAGAATCGGCCAACTGGCGGTACGAAGTTCGGGGGGTCAGGCAGTGTATCATCATCAGCCCTTTATCGCCCACTGCTGAGCATAGGCCTCTCTTCGTGTACGCAGGTAGTGTAACACAATGCCTCAAGTCTTCCACTTCCTGATGTGAATGCACTATTTCTCGCATTCCTCTGGTATCCATGTTCTACACTAATGCTTCATGCCCACGAACACAATAACTGACGTTGAACTATTCACGCGTATCTATCATAACTACCGCAGATTACACGAGGTCACGACTAATGTTTGACCACGTTGCACTTGTGAGGAAGTGTGACAAAGAACCGTATGATATTATAGTCGTATTCTATATAAAGAGCCTGTTTATACTTGAAACTTACACGTGTTTTGAAAGCAATACATAAAAATATTTATGTATTGCTTTCAAAACTACCATATACCTAAATTATACCATACCATAGTTAAATTGGTATGAAGCCGTATGTCACGTGTACCTAGTCGTTTGAATTTTAAAATTAGTAAGTTGATTTTGCTCTCTCTGTACTTTAGGAAAATTTAGGTGAATCAGGCTATCACTTTCTGATGGATAATGTCAATTGAACCGACGTTGAGTAGGAATCAAATAAGTATTAATTTACAGTACTGCCATTAATAATTTCCACTAATTTCTATTAAAATTGAGCAATTAAAAATATTAAAAAAATTCTTAGGCATCTCCTAGTTACTCAATGAGTTTTTACATTGAGTAACTAGGAGATGCCTAAGAATTTTTTTTCGCCATGAGTTTAAGTGACCGGCTCGTAAAGTCCATACATTCGCTCTTGGACCACTGACATGATGCCAAGATTGCCAAGCAACTGACAGATGTTAACCGCCAAACATGGCGCACAAAATGTGTTCTAAATGTAAAAAATAATATAAAATTTGCTTTCCAACTAGCGTCAAATAAACTATGAATATTACAATTTACTCTACTATTTATTCAAGGCGCAGTGGTAAATGCAAAAACTAACCATCTAATTAACTTTTATAATGGGAGTTTCACATTCTCCTTGTGACGCAAATGGTTTGTGTCACACTAAAAACAATTATGACACACGCTATTCCGCTAATGCATTTCAGTTTGTTGCGCATAAGTTTCAAGGAAAAGCACCTGAAGAATTAAATTGAATTAATGTTCTTGTTCCTGAAAATTTTCTAATATAAGGGATACCCGGGAAAGTTCGAAATCTCAGTGAATTCAAGAAGGTTCGGGCTGATTCCATCAAAGCAGAATTAGGACTTATATCATTAAATGTTAAGTTGTACGGACTAGTTTTGGATCACTAATTACTATTATATTGTTGAGTAGGGAGTTAACCGTAAGTGTCAGTTGAAAAGATGAAAAATTATTTAACCTGATGAATACTACTATAGATTTGTTATTTTGATGCTAAATGAAATTTTAAGTTAGCAGTTTCCAATCACTTTATATGTAATTAAAGGACATCAACAAAACAAATACGAGTAAGAGTCTGTTTTTAATGTTATTTCATCGTTTCATTTCAGGCGATTGAATCACACCTAAATATAATCGAGGACAACAATGTTTTTATAACAAATTTGATTAACTACGTACCTAAATCCCAGATAGAACTGCCAACGATAACTGTCCACGAAACCTATCATTTCGTAGTACAATGACCGGATACGATACGACAACGCAAACAAATCATGACTGTATCCTTGATAATAGACATTAAGCGGGTGAATAGTTTCAATGACAAAAGAGGAACAGTCAGTTGCAGAGACTATTGACCCCCTGCATAGAAGTTTATATGCAGGTAATTACATTAAGGAAAAGTAACGACACGCGCATCTGCATAAATGAGTTAAGGTATCATAAAAAAAGCACCACCCATGGCACCCATACCTGGGATAATTAATCGATATGTAGTTATCTGATAATTATCGCGACCGACGACCATAATTTATCTTGATAATTTCGAACCCTGCCTATTGGCGTTGTGGAAAAACGATTGTCATCTTGGCTACGGCCTCTGGTTCCCAATAGGGGAAGCCCGGGCAAGACGCATATGTTAAGGGAATGATGAAAAATAACACCCTAATTGTTAATCAAAATAACACTTTATATTTTTAATTTGTACTATGTACAGTTAACTTTGGAAAATGCTGTCACAAATCCTTATACTTAAATAACTTCTTAGTGTTATTATTTTTTAAACAAATAGTTCCAATTATCCGTTTTTCCCGAGCACCTCGGGCAAAAGGGATATACCTCAAGGGCAAAAAGGATACATATATGACAAATATATGAATTCGGCATCGCATTCATCAAAAAAATAGCTGTCTACCCTTGTATAAGAAGTACAACCCTAATGGGGCTATTTTTGCACTGGTTACACTGAGTCTGTCTTCGGTGCGTGGGTAGGGTTGCAAATAGAAAAAAAACAATATGTTTTTTTTTCAAATTTATAAAAAAAAAACATGAAAAAGAACCTGGCACCATTGTTAGGGTTCCGTACCTCGAAAGGAAAAAACGGAACCCTTATAGGATCACTTTGTTGTCCGTCTGTCTGTCTGTCTGTCTGTCTGTCTGTCTGTCTGTCTGTCAAGACCATTTTTCTCAGGAACGCGTGGAGGTATCAAGCTGAAATTTATATCAAATACTCAGGTCTATTGTCCCTTGGAGCTGTGAAAAAATCAAACTTAAAAGCCAACGCAATCAAAAGATACAGTCGTTTATGCTGCAAATATTAGAGTTTTTCGGCACTCGCAAAACCTACGGGGTACTTCCCGTGAACTCAGAAACTAGAAATTTGGCACGAAGCAACATCATATAGCATAGACAACGGAAAAATTACAAAAAGTAGAAATTTTTAGTAAAATCATACAAAAAATATTTTTTTAAATTTTAAACTTACTACCTTTTTCCTCGTAAACGCGTAGAGGTATTAAATTGAAATTCATGTCAAATACTCAGGGCTATAGGACCTTTCAGATGTAGCAAAACCAAACTTTTATGTCAACGCAATCTAAATAAATAGCAATTTAAGTTGCATATTTTGAAACTGAGTACTTGCAAGAAACTCAAAACCTAAAGGGTACTTCCCGTAAACTCAGAAACTTGAAACTTGGCACGAAGAAATGTCATATAGCACAGACAAAGGAAAAATTACGAAAAGTAGACTTTTTTAGTAAAATCATACAAAAAATATTTTTTTAAATTTTAAACTTACTAACTTTTTCCTCGTAAACGCGTAGAGGTATTAAATTGAAATTCATATCAAATACTCAGGTCTATAATACCTTTCAGCTGTAGCAAAATCAAACTTCTACGTCAACTTTTACTTATATACCTACAGGTTTGTACGGAACCCTCGGTGCGCGAGTCCGACTCGCACTTGGCCGGTTTTTTTTTCTAAATAAGGTTTTTTTTCAGATGAACAAATATTACGACAAACACGGTTTTTCGTGATTTATTCCTATAAGTAACTTCAAACTAAATACATTAAAGTAGGTATGTCTGTTATGTAACTAAACTTTTCTCAGTAAATGCAAAAAAAACGTTGAACTTATTCACTAGAACTATCAGCAGCATAGTACCACTACATATTTCATTAATATAAGTTTAATAAAACCAGAAATTAAAGTTGTTAAATTAAATTAGTTTAATAGTTAACATAAAGTCTAAAACAACCGTATAAGAGTATTAACTGCCTTGCAAATTTTGAAATTTCGTACTTTTGAAAAAAAACATTCCAGAAAAAAAACTGTTCTTTTTCACGGTTTTTTTTTCAGGTTTTTTTTTTCAAGACAGAAAAAAAACCGTTTTTTTGCAACCCTATGCGTGGGTCAATGCATCTTTCAGCGCATACCAAAAAGAACACTATAAATTATTCTCTCATTTTTTTGTTTTAAGAGAAGTTTTTGTTTGTTAGTTTTGCTGGGGCCTAGAAATTAGAAATCTTAAGTTATTTTTATATTTAGTACCTTTGTGGTGTTTTCCATACACGCATTGCTATCCATTTTGCCCATATCCGTCTTGCCCGTAGTACTAAATATTTCGAATTGTTTATGCCAAGAATACGTTTAACAGGTGGTTAAAAAGTTACAGTCACAATTTAAGCCAAAGTTAATATACTATAGTTTTAACTAACCGTATTCGTAAAGATAGGAAACGTAGTACAAAAAGTTGATAGACTTGCTTTTTCAAGAATCACAATAAAAGTGTCAAAAACTTTGTTTTATTTCCCCACAACAAGTACACACGTTGTTTGCTTTAATTGAACTGTCATGGCGTTCTCGTATCGCTACTTTACCAACTTCAGCAAGCCTAGATACGCTATTATAGCGTATAGCTTTGGTAAAATCAGATATTCTTCTTACCCACACTATGCGTATTGCCCGGGCTTCCCCTACATGTCATGTCTTGGTAGGACACTAGTGTCGCGCAAATATAACTGAGCATGGATATTTCGATACAATTTCGTTTTAGTTCCTCAGTGTAAAGGTTGAACACGCCAAAACTTAGGCACGCAAAATTTGTTTTTAAACCAGTTTTAAAATAAATAACTACATTATGAATACCGTATTAAATGACAAATTTAATAAACTCTAAAATCACATTTTTAATTCTAATTAATGTTTACACAGTAAGCCGTAGTAGATCGAATTTTCTACGCACACGGCTCATAAGACTTTGGCACCCTCTCTTTAGGAAAGATTTTTGTCGCCCAGGTCCGTATTTTTTATAGCTGAGGGACCGATTTTACTTCTCCGCCTTTCTTTTTTTGGATTCCTTTCATAATACTCCAGTGCTCTTCAACAGGCCGCAGTTCTTGACTATTTGGCGGATTGCATATTTTGGGTACCACCATGATCCTGTTAGCGTTGTACCATTCCATAACTGATTTTGCGTATTAGCAACTGGCTAGATCTGGCCAAAACAGCGGTGGAGAGGCATGCTGTCTTATAAAAGGCAGCGAACACTTCTGTAAACAATATTTCCGATAAATATCGCCGTTTATTGTCCCGGTGATAAACGTGCGACTTATTTTACCACAGCTGCATATTGCCTGCCAAAGAAGGTATTTTTTTGGAAATTTCCCTCGTTTTTTTAATTCGCAATCTTCAGGAGCATCTGTTCGTGATTTGCTAGCATAAAACTCTTGACCAGGTATTTGTTTAAAATCCGCTTTTATATACGTCTCGTCGTCCATCACCGCGCATTCAAATTTTGTAAGAAAATATTCATAGTTTTCGCGACCGTTTCAATGCGGATAAGTTCTATTTTGAGTCTAGATCTGGTGCGGCCTGGGCTTTATAACTCCTCAGTCCTGCCCTCTGTTTCAGTTTTTGGACAAAAGACTGAGAAATTTTCACTTTTTTCAACATCACGAGATGAAATCGTATGATTTGAGGCAAGAATCTTTAAAATACTCTGTTCCTTTTTCTTATTCTTGACTCCCTGCAACCCACCACTTCCCGGCTTTCTATCTATTGTCAAGCGTTCACGGAAAGTTTTTAATGCGTGACCAACCGTAGATTGTGGATATTTCAGCCTTTTCGCGATATCTTTGTAGCTTAACATGGGATTTTTTACATGTTCGTGCAGAATGCGTTCACGTTTTTGATGTTATACGCTCGACATTTTGCCAATGAATAAATAAAAGAAAATAAAACTATCATCATTTTATAGCCCAGTTCCTTGTGAGAAAATTGTTGTTTATAAAGTTTGAATATCTCCATTTTTCGAATAACTATAGCTATTTTTACATGCCCAAATTTTGGCGTGTTCAACCTTTATGTAAAAATAACAAAAACAGTGAGGAAAACATACAAAAGTTCAAGAGCAAGAACTAATCGTATGTCTTAGCCCGGTTAGCGGTTAGAGTTACTGGTGAAGCTCAATTGGCGTTAAATTTGACTTCCCTTGTCCTCAAGTTTGGTTAATTGGAGCTGGATAAACTTAGGTCTGTAACTTTGCCAGTAATTAGTACTTCTACTAATTGTAATTAGTACTCGTACTTCCAAAACGATAGACGAAGACAGTATGATGAAACTGATGAAGCAGGGCCTCATTTTAATATTTGTATCAGTACCGAGTTACCAATAGACAAATATTTAAACGCAACTTTATCATCCTCATCTATTATGACTAAGAAGGATAGTAATTCATTCAAAATTACCGCTTTGATTTTTGAGTTCATTTGAGTATTTGGCTAATTTTGAAGACTTTCTGTTTAGGAAAGGTCCAATCTCAAACAAGGGCCTATTTTTACTTCTGCATTGGAAGGTCATATATATATATGGCAATAAATTGTTTTCATTATCACATTAGATTTTTCGATAACACTGACACAATTAACATTGGCGCGAAGTGAAGAGAAAGAACGAGAAAAGCAGACCACACAATCAGATGGGAATAATAATGCTAAGGAGAGAGTCACAATTAAAATACTATACAAATTGCCCTGTAAAACATGCTTTGGTTATTCACCTGAAAGGACCAAGATCGTGCTTCTAGAACGCTTCATGAAAGTTTAATGACGAACATAGAATACGACAATCGATAAGTGACCAGTCGTGCTGTTTCGATTTCCATGACGCCAAGGTTGTATTGGTTACTAGGTATTAATTTTATATTGAAGATGTTCAGTTCGATTATTTAATTATTTAGATTCGAAGTTAGATGAACATTGCGTATTTAATTAATTTATAGTATTTTTAGGGGCACAATAAAGGTGAACCTTGCCTTCGATGTTTTGTTTTATTTGATTTTCTATTGATCGAATGTAAACATTTAGAATAGTCGCTATCATAACTGCGAAAAAATTAATGGAATCTAAAAACCATACTGAACACAGACATTTTCTACCCTATAATTAAGGTGAACCTTGCCCTCGCTGTTTTGTTTTATTTGATTTTCTATTGAGCAAATGTAAACATTTAGAATAGTCGCTATCATAACTGCGAAAAAATTTATGGAATCTAAAAACCATACTGAACAAACATTTTCTACCCTATGTCGCTACTAAAACAAATCTAACTGCACCTCAAACTTTGAATTCGTGTCGCTGTTCGAGTTTCAGGCTAGGAAAACATTAAGTCTTCTTAGAAAATGATTCTTTTTCTTGTTTCTCATCATTACTAGGGTCAAGAGCACTTGGTTTTTCGATTTGAGAAAATAATTCATCGTAGTGCAAAATAATCAGGCAACTAATAAATAAACTTATTGGGAAAGTTTTTAATAAACAAACTTACTTCTCTTGGCAGTGCCGAAGTCTTCATCATCGTGGCCGTTGCACCTGTCCTCATCATACCCGTACTCCTTGAAACTGTCGAAGGAATACAGCTTGACGGCTTTTCTAGACCTCCCTCAAAATCTAGCTCTATCTGAGACTACTAATAGCGTCCAATCTCACTGTTAATATTTACACAAGAATCAAAAACAAAGTTCGCACGTCACTGTCCGATTCAACTTTTCCGGTGATTGTTTATTTATTTACACACAAATGCTATTGTCATGTAACAATGGCCCGATCTGTTTGCAGAATTGTGAATCTGAGTTCACGTAAATTTGCGAGCTGATCGAGGGCGGGAGTGCTCGTTAGGGCGGCCGCGTGTAGTCTGGCCCGGGTTGCAGTCGCCCCGCTCGCCGCGCCGGCGCCCCAGAGCGTTCCATCCACTTGACAAGCTCACGCAAATCCAATTCCAAACTGGTTTAAGATCTCCCTACGTTCACAAATACTTGCTACTACTTTACAGATCACAGTTAGACTGGTTTGCCTAGAAAAGCCAGCTGCAAGCATAGCATGAAGAATGTACAACCAGAACTGTGTCAGCAGACGCGGCGCCCGTAGCACCCCGGCCTCCATGAATACACCTATGCTTGACGCATCAATACATTCGTTACGGTATAGGATGCAAGGGAAATTGTACGTAATTGCTTATGAGTTTACGGGTAACATCCGGGTGGAATTAAAGTGTTAAACGGAACATTGAAGTATGAACTTGCTCGTGTTGGCTGTTGGCTCCATACATTTTTAATGTTACATGCATTCGTATATGATTACGTCGGCATCCTCTATCACATGTGTTCTTCTGAACCAATAAACATAAAAAGTATAATTTGGACTAGGAATTGCTCCAATGATAAAGACTACCTAAACCAAAGAGCAGTAAAAGAGGCAGTTTCTGGGGGTAACTATATTAAAGAGAGCACCAACCATTGTCTTTTAGCCCTAATATTACGTCACTTTTAATGTCTTCATTCTTATTTAGTTTAAATATTAAAACTAATCGGATTACGTCACTTTTAATGTCTTCATTCTTATTTAGTTTAAATATTAAAACTAATCGGTATATGTAGCATTATGATCATTTTCATAACCCGGAAACATAGCGGGAACCACATAAAATACGACTTACCGCCTCTTCAATATGGGATTTTATAGTCCACTCCAAGACCGTCCATAAACATCGGTATAATTGGATAGTAAAATCAGTTATCTTCACTTGAAAGCCTATTTACATTTGGGACTTGATCTTCGCAATGTCCGTAAACGTTTTACTACTTGTATGTAGGCAGATTTAGGAGTCTGTAAACTCGTGCGCAGATCTTTGATATTCGAACGAAATCTAAACTTTGTAGATCTACGATAAACAAACTTGTTTTACAACAAAAAGGTAATAAATGCGAAACAGGTTGAAATTATGGGTACTCATTATCTGTATTCGGTATATACTTACTACATATGGTATAGGTATAGGTATAATGAAATATTTATTTAATATTGTACGTAACAAGGAGTATATATGTGTAGTCGCCTTCAATAGTATGGGTCTTAAGTGCACAACCTCAAATTTTGATGCACAAGTATAAAATTTGGCACAGTTGTTTCTTGTCCCCAGACAAGCTGATTAAGATCGGTACCCCAAGGTACCCCCCCTTCTGGCACCGGGGAGGGGGGGTTAAAATACCACTCCACCCGGCTTCATTCAAAAAATTCTAACTGTTCAAGTTTAGCTAATAGGTCAAGTTTGGTATCAATTTCGGATAAAACGACTACGTAGAATTCGTTTCTGGTATTAAAAAATACAATTTACTAAGTAATATTTAAAAAAACATACGAAAATCGAAAATCTCAACAAAAATTTTCATATTCCAGTCATCATATATATTAATTTGCTAGTTATTTTCATACACAAAAAATACAATATTAAAGCATATTTTATGTAGATTCAAAAAAATATAACATTTGAGAACCTTTACTAACAGTAAATGGCAATAAAAATAAAATTTGCGTCGCGCGTCGTGAAATTATTTTTACCGCCGTCGGCATCCGCGGGCAAAATATCCAAATAACGCACTTTGGATAGGTACCATGTAAACTTGTTATTTATTGAAATTGATTATTTATATAATATAACAAAGATAAAAACCGTACCTGACGGAATGTGGCATTCCGTCAGAAAAGGGACTTTTAGTATAGGATTTGAGTGCGCAACCTTTTTTCCTCGTGCTAAAATAAGACATAATAAGAATAAAAACCGTTACTTATTTAAGTTTAAGAAATGTGGACTTATATTTGTATAATAGTATTGCTTAGCGTCAGTCATTATATATTTTCCGCGTATTCTCAAGAAACGAATTCTTCTTCTTGGTCGCATCCATCATGATGACAGATGATCGTGTTTGGTGGGTTTTGTTCGGGCACCATTGGCACGAACACACTCTCGCCATCGATTTCGGTCCATCGCTTTCCTTACCACAGAGTATAACTTCTGAGAGGGTTCCTCACCTTTGAGTTGGTCAGTCCATCGTGCTGGTGAACGGCCCCGTGACCTTTTGCCTTCAGTATTGCCAACAACGATTAATCTTTCCAAACTTTCGTCCTCGCTTCTCATTATATGGCCAAAGTAACTTCGGAAGCGTCGTTCACAGATTGTGGACAGTCACACTTTCACAAGAAACGCAAAATAAATCATAAAATTAATAAGAGAGTTAACTACAATTTAATTATTTAATTATACATTTTGTGTTTCATCATAGTGCCCTCCACAAAGACATACGAGTAGCTGGGTACATTTATTTAAATGTACACTACGCGTATTAAATGCTGATATAGGGTTGTTTCTGTTGGTGGTATATTCTCCAGCTGACGATCTTTTTTCGTAAATAAGTATTTCCGGCATTAGGCCACTTTACATGGCATTTCTTGACCTGCAAAAGGCTTTCGATTGCATCCCTCGTCAGTTGATATGGTGGGCACTAAAGGTGAAGAACGTGCCACAAGTCTATGTTGACATTATCCGGGATATGTACCGTTAACTCGGTTTCTCTAGTGAGGACCACTGTTGACGACACTAAACCCTTCCCGATCACAGTTGGCGTGCACCAGGGCTCGGCCCTTAGTCCTTTTCTGTTTAGTGTTGTGCTTGATGCTGTTACGGCGGAAATCCAGGACCCGCCGCCGTGGCTGCTCATGTATGCAGATGACATTGCACTGACGGACGAGGACAAACAGGAACTAGAGCGAAAGGTGAACCTATGGAAGGGATCGCAAGAGAACGGTGGTCTAAAACTAAATGTCTCGACGACCGAATACATGGCCTGCGGAAGTACTGATCCCGTTCCTATCAAAATAGGGAACGAACTTGCCGTGAAAATGGACAAGTTTAAGTACCTGGGATCTGTACTGCATGAGTCCGGGTCCATTGACCACGACATCCGAGCCCGAATCAGCGCAGCTTGGTCTAAATAGCGAGAGGTCACAGGAGTCATCTGCGATCGCAGAATTCCGCTAAGACTGAAGGGGCTAGTGTACAAGTGCATCATCCGACCGGTCTTAATATACGGAAGCGAGACGTGGCCGGTTCGTGGAAGGCATATTCAGGAGCTTTGCGTTACAGAAATGAAGATGCTGCGGTGGATGTGCGACGTTACACGTGCTGATCGCATTCGTAATGAGTACATACGCGGCAGCCTCGCAGTTCGTGACGTAGCGGAGAAGCTCCAAGAATGTCGCCTTCGTTGGTTCGGTCACATCTCTCGCAGGCCACCAGACTACATAGGGATGTAAATCTAGCCCTGGACAGCTCTGCTCTGAAAACGGGCTCGTAAAATAAGATGCCCAGGACAGCGCAAAGTGGAGGAAAGCGAGCAGGAAAGCGGACCCTGGCAATAGCCAAGATAACGCTAGGTGGAAGAAGAAAAGGAAGTACTTCCGGCATTCATTTAGTGTTGAGCAGAGACTCGGCCTGCAATAATATGAGTAAATTAAAAACGTTTAAATTTCAACATGTAGTCGTAACTTGAACTCTTCAATAGGTCGCTTACTTCAACTACAGGAATTGTAGGTTCATATTGGCACAGGGAAAAAACACAATTATATCGCATGCCACTCAATTAGGTAAGAGTATTTTGTTATAATAGCCGTACATTATTTTATAGTTTATACATTCCGCAAACTAAACTCTATTTTGTTTCTACGAGGCCCTGACAAAGCGTCAGTCTTGCCCGTGTTCCATACATTCACTGGATGCGATGCGACACAGTATCCTTATTTAATGGAAGAGGTAAGAAAAGTGCCTTTGAAGCTCGGAACGCCTTTAACCCGGCCACACAAGAATTAAAAACTACTTCAAGATGGAGCAATAGCAGAAGCCAATAGTATTCTCCAAAAATATGTGATGATTTTGTATGACAGGTAAGCGACTTATTGTAGATATATAATGACTGACGCTAAGCAATACTATTATATAAATATAAGCACCAACCTTTCTACGTTACCTTTTTAACAGAAGTCCACATTTCTTAAATTTCAATAAGTAACGGTTTTTATTCTTATTATAAATTGGCTTATTTTAGCACAAGGAAAAGAGGTTGCGCACTTAAATCCTATACTAAAAGTCCCTTTTCTGACGGAATGCCACATTCCGTCAGGTACGGCTTTTATCTTTGTTATATATATAATCGATTTCAATAAATAACAAGTTTACATGGTACCTATCTACAGTGCGTTATTTGGACATTTTGACCGCGGTTGCCGACGGCGGTAAAAATAATTTCCCGACGAACGACGCAATTTTTTTTAAATGCCATTTACTGTTAGTAATGGTTATTAAATGTTATATTTTTTTTAAATCTACATGAAATATGCTTTAATATTGTATTTTTAGTGTATGAATAAAACTAGCAAATTAATATTTATGATGACTGGAATATAAAAAATTTACTTGAGATTTTCGATTTTCCTATATTTTTTTAAACATTACTGAGTAAATTGCATTTTTTAATACCAGAAACGAATTCTACATGGTCGTTTTATCCGAAATTGATACCAAACTTGACCCATTAGCTAAACGTGAACAGTTACAATTTTTTGAATGAAGCCGGGTGGAGTGGTATTTTAACCCCCCCACCCCGGCGCCAGAAAGGGGGGTACCTTGGGGTACCGATCTTAATCAGCTTGTCTAGGGACAAGAAACAACTGTGCCAAATTTTATACTTGTGCATCAAAATTTGAGGTTCGACGTTTTTATGTCGCTTAACAACCTCACTACAATTATATCTATTGTTCAACGAAGCGCGCAAAAATATATGACCGTTCTTATTGGTCTGCAAATAAGATTGTGTCCGATCATTTTGAGTGCTTCAGTGCGCAGCTATTATTGCAGGTGCCTTTACGGTGGTACTCCAACAGATTACCTATTGTCCTAACGACTAGCGTCACGTAGCACGTATAGGCTAGGCCTTAATTAAGTTTTGACTCTTACGTGGTCAATTTGACAGAGTTAAAATTAAGCTAACAATGTTTAATACCCAGTCATGAGAAGGCTGTTGAAGTTAGCCGTACCTTAGATATCAAATGAAAATCGCGATAACAGACACTAAACATGTGGCCTCAAAGATCTAAAGCAAATGCCCAACTTCGAATAAGCACCCGATTCCAAGTCAAAGATAGCTGAATAATTCCTAAATTCAAATACGTATAGACTACATACAATCCACAACGCTTTACCAATTTGCCAGACTAGTATAAGATTGATCTCCGACTAGCTGGACATAGTTTTCGTAAATCTCTGGATCATGTAACACAAAACATGCTGATGCTGAAGTCAAGAGTCGAGTGGGAAAATTGCAAATAGGTATGTTGTGGCGACGAAACTTCAGGGGCATTGATGTTTTCTATTAACGTAGGCTACTTGCAAACACTTCCTATTCTAATCATTTCAGGATTCCGAGATAGTGAGAGTAAAGGAGCTATTACATTTTGACATTTGCTAAGACGTAAGACGACCGCGAAATTTACCAGTTAACCCTGTGTGGTTCCACCCCACCCATTAGTTAGTGTTAGTTAAAGACCTGCAGATCAAGTTATGCTAGCAACTTCACAGTCCAGATAAGAGTCGAGTAGAGTTTGTGAATTAGACAGCTTCTATCGCAAACGCAGATCGACCCCTGACATTTTAGCACATTACGCTCGTAAGCTGGAAATGTTATTTCAAACTGGGGCAAGTAGTGCTTATATTAAAGCGAAAAATCTTTAGCTAGGTCAGAGATTGAAGACAAGAAATATTTAAATTTATTAGTTTCTCGCAATATGAGAGTTGTGTTTAATAAAAAAGTTGATTTGTTGGTTGAGGGTAAATCTTTTTTGTGGTTCTCCCCTCGATTATTATTCGGCTCTCAAACAAAAATAACTTAGTAATGCGAAGGCTAAAAACTTTTTTCATTATCGCATGTTTAGGTTCTCAATTTTTTCGCGCCAGGCAAATTGGTGTAGCTGTAGGTGTTCAAGCGTATGATTTTCTTAATTGCCTGAAATAAAAGCTGAAGGATTTTTAGTCGATTTCAAAGATAAATTGGGCAGCACAGAAATAAATTGTGAATTAGAAGTTTCGCTTACCTAGACAAAAAATCTTTATCGACACAGGTCCTCAACGATCTCTCGATCAAAAAAAAAACCGCCCAAGTGCGAGTCGGACTCGCGCACCGAGAGTTCCGTACAAACCTGTAGGTATATAGGGGTAGTAACTTTAAAATTATTAAAAATATTTCTATTATATGATGTAACAAAAAATTTACGGTTTTCGTAATTTTTCCTTTATCTGTGCTATAAGACGTTCTTTCGTACCAAATTTCAAGATTCTGAGTTCACGGGAAGTACCCTGTAGGTTTTGATTCCCTTGCGAGCGTAAATTTGCGGAAATATGCGGCATAAACTGCTGTATCTTTTGATTGCGTTGGCTTAGAAGTCTGATTTTTCACAGCTCTAAGGGACAGTGAGTATTTGATATAAATTTCAGCTTGATACCTCCACGCGTTCCTGAGAAAAATTGTCTTGACAGACAGACAGACAGACCGACAGACAGACAGACCGACAGACAGACAGACAGACAGACGGACAACAAAGTGATCCTATAAGGGTTCCGTTTTTTCCTTTTGAGGTACGGAACCCTAAAAACAATCTTTCTAACAACATGCAACTAGATTTTTTTTACACGCTGACTCTAATATTTAAATAGCCGTATATCACTCACATCGCAAATCACGACTAAACGAATGGAACTATGAAGTCGCGGCAATTTATCTCCTTCAGTACCTTCCAGTTCCCGAAGTTCCTGACGTTCCTGTAAACGTTTACTCGTACGTCAAGCGCCCGTCACTCACTCATCTCATCTGGGATATAAGCACCATGTCCACGTAACAACAACGTCATATCTACCTTCTGCAACTAGTAACATGTCACATTACATGTCCCAGGGGAACAATAGGTTCGTACCCTGGCGGTGGATATGCAAATCGACATTACATGTGATTTCAATTGCTTACGGAACGCGGGTGAGGGTTCAAGTAAACCAGCGTGCGTGTGAACTCTCATCTATTACTTAATCGCTGCAGGGGCGATGCGTGATTTTGTCCCGACGCTGCAAGTATCGTCGACAACACTGTTAATTGACATGTTGTTAAACCATATTGCAAAGACATTAAGGTCCACCGATGGTCAGTTTAGTGTTGCTGTTTGTAACATGTCGTAATTACGGGCCCATTACTTATAGATCCAGGCCGAAATACTACGTATAGCTACGTTTCGCAACGTTCGGCATACCTCAACAGGGGTTGTACGTAGTACCATTATTTATTCCGTAGTCCTGTTCTTTGCTGAAGAATGATTTAAAATGTTTTAGCTACATATCGTCAGGTGACAACCACACTCACTAATAACAAAAAAAAACGAAAATCAACCTTGTTCTGTTACCAGCACGGTTCATTATGATTATGAACTTGTGGTAAGTGAGTGTGGGTTGTGCCCCGACGATATATTTATTTATAATGGACATGCGGCTCTGCTCTGTCTTCAGTCGAATGTAGAGCTGTATAGAAGATATGCCCCCCGAGAACTTTAATTTCATCCTACTAACCGGGTGAATGAATGAATGAATAAATAAATGCATTATTGCACACCTCAAAAAAGTTGAAAAAAAAATGGATTGCAAATTTTGACGGACAACTTACATATTTACTTATATACTTACATACATACGAACAGTGCAAGTTAAATAAAAGCTTGTAAAAATACATGATAAAAAGAGGCAAACAACAGGCGGTCAGGCGGCCGGGTGGACACTTTTATTAAGATGAATCAATTCAGTCATTTCGTAGATTTTGGAGATCCAAATACTAGGTACCTATCACCTTAAATACGATTGTCTCTGGCAAAAACTTGGAATACACAGAATTTAACGAGACAAAGATCGACGATTCGACGTCGGCCCGGAATCCGATCGATAATCGTAAATAATGTGAATTCATGAATAATAGACACGCGAATCGCAAATCAAGCTACGCCAACCTTGACCTGGCTGTCTTGGAGTCCTTTAGCCTTATAAATTGCTAACAACGAGTAATATACAATTATACTTCAGTACGCTGCTTTGAATATAATGACAAAAATACAAATGTGTACGTACATAGGTACGCACGCATAATAGACTCCGAATACAAAGTCGCAAATATTTCTGCATCCTGACTAGGGTTACCAGTCCTACTATAATATATAGTATCGTACTATATTTTGGCTTGGTGTACTGTTAAAAAAATTGAAAAAATACTATATTTTTGGAATGTTTCATGAGGTAACAATGTGTACTATATTTTTTCTCTCAAAAAAAGGTGGCAACCCTAATCCTGACCTAACCCGATGTCCTACACATAGGACAGTCAGCAGCAGAAGTAGATAAGCGAGTGAGGTGTTGTCAAAGGTTTAAGTTATGTCACTTTATCTATTTGACAAGGTCAAATATAGGAGGTACTCGCACAAACTTTACTGGGAGCCATTAATGAAAAAATTGCGATTATTCTTTAAAAGTAAAATATTTAAATGAAAAACTATGGTGCATCTTTACCAGTGGGTCATCAACCCTACTTGACACCTTATACATTCGTGGCCAGATAATTAAGGACAAGATTATTTTTCCTTTAAAAAAATACAGACGGTCAAATCAATACTTTTTGTAATTAGGAATGATTTTCATACATCGTTCCTAATTATAGTATGAACTTATAAAAAGTGTTGATTTGACCGTCTGTATTTTTTTAAGTTCAAATTTTGTGGAAGATGTTTATGGCCCATATTAAGTCTTGTTTAAACACGGATACGTCAGTATTTTTTAAAATATAAATAGCATAAGCAAAATTTATATTTTTATCAAATTTAAAATGTCATGTTTGTATGCAGTTGTATGGCAAAAATAATCTTGTCCTTAATAATCTGGCCACGACTGTATATGTACAAACAGCAACACTCTTAACTATACATTGGTGGACCTTATTACAAAAGGCATAAGGTCCACCGATAGGCAGTTACAGTGTGGGCGATGGTATCTACTTTCTCTTACATTAAAGATAATACAATACACCTATTCTTTGCTGGAAACATAGTAGCGAAAATAAAATTACTGTCAGTTCTTCTCTTCCATGAAAAATATTGGTAAATAGTTATTAAAAAGAAATAAAAAATGTATTATGGTTTATGGAATTCCAAAATGCAATATCTATCACAATTTATTCAATACCACATATTTCACACCTCAAAAAGAAAACAAAGAGATAGAGGTGAACAACAGGTGATTTTATATCGCTGACAAGCAATTTCTTCTAGACACCCATTAAAAGTGCCGAAGTTCACAAAGCTATCCAGAGTTTCAATCCTGGTAAGGGCTGTAGTCTGTGTTTGTAATAAATATTTAAAAAGGAAGCAAGGAAACCAGTTTACAAGAAGGGAGCATGAATTAAAATTACAGTAGGACCAAACTGCAAAAAGGTTAGCCAAGTCAGACAACAGTGGGAGTCATTGGAGGAACCTTTCAAACTGGCATATTGAACTGAGACATTCTATAAACAATGTTTCTCAGAATTAATGAAAAGGGCTAAAATAATGAAAAAATAACAACTTGTACAAGTATGTGGGGATTAACAAGGATCATTAAGCACAACACAAGCCTTTGTAAAGTTACTGTGAGGCAAGGTTGATTTGTGTAATATTGTTGCCATATAACATTATTCAAATATTTATTGAATTGATTATACAAAAAATACAGCCAAATTTATCATAAAGTTGTAGCATGTTAGATAGATTTAGAAGAAATGTTATTTTATTGATAAGTGTCTGAAAATCTGGATTTCCTTGAACTAGAATTTTTCCTTATATATGTACATATATATAATTTGATAGCAAAGAACCCTTTGAATGTTCTGAAAATACAAAGCAAAATAAGAAAACTAAATAAGCATTGAACTATATAAATTTTACTTACAAATGACCTGCCAAATCATTAGAGTTGCAATGGATATCTGGCCTATCCGGCCACAATTTTACTATTCAGCCAAATATCAGATAGTTGTGTACTATCCGGCCGGATACCGGATAGTAAAAGGACACATAGTTCATTTTAAAACTGGGATAAATATATAGTACAGCACTAAATATATATTTTTTTTTTTCGTATGGCTTTATGTGTACTTCAGAGATTTACAGTTTTTAAATATTGTACCGCTTCTTTCGTTAAGGTGGTAAAATCCTCCACTTGCCCATGGATCCCAAAAATCCTCCACTAAATAATTTACTTATCAATTATAAAATTTTATTATTAGTTTATTATGGCACATGATTCTTCCATTTAATGAAGGGGATAACTTTATGTAACTTACAATTTCTTGAATAAGCCGAATATCCGGCTGCCAGATATTCGGCTATCCAACTAACTGGTCCGCCAGATATCCCATATCCGGCCAAACTACTATCCGTTGCATCTACTATCATCACTAATCACTATATAGGACACAACTAAAAATGCTTTCTAGACTTAGTTCAATCAGTAGGTACTGGCTAGATAAAAAAACCATGAATTAAAGCAATTTATTCAACATGTAAATAACGGTTTACGATAACTTTTATATACATTTTTAAAAATGTAAATGTATTATGAGTAGATTTATGGTTATGTTATAACACAATAAAGTTAATACCACACAAAGTTTGAATTATGTACTAAAACGACAACAAAGGAGCCAGAGAACAGGCTACAAGTAGCTATCTTCGTCCATCAGAATGAGAAGATTAAGAAAAAACAATCAATGCCGATAATAACCGTTGTTTTGCCCGTTACAAAATAGTAAATATGTATGACAGGAACAAACTTACCTTCTTTGACATTCTTCGAAGATTGGGAAGATGACACTCCAGGTATCGTTTTATCAGTAGCACATTGCATTGTAATATAGTCCGATAACTTGTACTTATAATTGATTCTCACCTAACAAATACAAGCATGTTTTAACTTATAGTCAATTTTTTATAATATCACTATACACTCGCACGTCACGCAAATCGCGGCGGCCATTGCACATTCCGGTTGTAATTGTAAATATGGCACCACAGATTAATTATGAAGCTAATTTTAATAACAACTTTGTATATTTGACAGTTTGTAATGTTGGTCATTTGTATTTGTTTAGTATTCTCGGAGGCCATTTTATAAACTTCTCTGTCGAAGTCTCTTTCTAACATATACGGTTAAAAAGAGACATTTGCATATAGTACAGTATTAAAACAGATATTAGACATGGCAATTTGTAGGGCCGAACCTGTTGTGTACCCTGCCTCTCCCTCACCCTCCTTCAGCTCCCTACGGGCCAAACCCCCTATTACACCTCCCAACACAACAGGTTGGGCCCTACAAACTGCCATGTCTAATAGCCGTTTAAACATTATTTTAGTTCCCCAAGATACCATACAACTTTGTTTCGATATATAATCTGTTTCAGCTCTTTGACATTAATGACATTTGATTTGACAGATAAAGCAAAAAAGCTTTGGCATTTCACTTTTAGCGATAATTTTCTTTCAGTTTCAGTACTTGGGTCAAAGAATTGTTAATGTATTTGTATTCACAGTTTGCTGCCACGCATTGATGTTTTAATATAATCCAGCCGTGTCAAAATGATGCAGCATCAGTATTGGGTAACTAAGAAAACTGTGTTGAAAAAATTAGGAACCAAAGAAGACGAATGTATAGTTTCATCGGATGCCGAGTTAGATGCGAAATTGGAGTTGTTTCGATCAATATCAGATAGTTGTATGCAACTACAAAGGGTTTTAGACCAATATCAGGAGCGTTTGTGCGTGTTGGCGCAAGAAGAGAACGCTTTAGGAAAGTTTTTGCGGGATTCGGGTAAGAATAACGATGCAGCTGGTAAACACATGGTATCGGCTGGCAAGGCGATATCGTACTCAGGACAACAGCGACTGTCTGTGAGAGGGCCTCTGTTGAGGTTGTACCATGAAGTAGAGACGTTTAGAGGGCGCGCAGTGAGCGATATGAGGGCGACGGTGTCTGCTATGGAGAAGGCTCGTATTGAATACAGAGCTGCATTGAGTTGGATGAAATCGGCAAGTGCGCAGCTGGATCCGGACACGGGCCGTGGGCTGGACAACTTCAGGAAAGCCCAGAGACAAGTGCGAGAGAGCAAAAAAGTGTTTGATAAGTTGACACTTGATGTACTGCAGAAGGTAAATATGTAGTAAATTGTTCACTTATTTTATTATTTCTACCCTTACTCTCTATAGCTCAAAACTTAAGTTCCTTTTTAAACAGTGAAACATAATATTAATTTTGTGTCAATGGTACCAATGGTACTTAGTATTGGTAGGTACATATTAATTTTCCCTTTTATTCATTTACCACTATTTAAAATCAAAAATTATAAATTTTCAGATTGATCTTCTAGCCGCAGCGCGATGCAACATGTTCTCACATGTATTAACAAACTACCAGAGCTCCTTCTTAACATTTGGCACTAAAGTGGCTCAGACACTCCTGGCCACCGCTGACACAATGAATGCTCAGCCCATGTACGAGTTCTGTATCCTTAAGGAGCTGTCTCAGAATTTGGGGGATGGGGAGGGAGAACAGAAATCAGCAGAGTTAGTGCCACAGGACAAGGATCAAATGTTATTTTTCCAGGTGAGGCCAAAAATATTTACTTGGTTGCCATTAAACTATAACCTCACACACATGGGGTAGGCAATGCGCATGTGAATCCTCTGGGGTTGCAGGCGTCCATAGGCTATGGTAACTGCTTACCATCAGACGGGCCTTATGCTTGTTTGCCACGGTCGTGGTTTAAAAAAAGCTTTAATATCCATCTCTTAATGTTACAGGATGAATACAAAGATGATAATGACAACCAGAACCCTAAACCTACGGAGCCCAACAAGAGTGACCAAAAAGAACCTTCCAAAACGAACCAAGATAAAGATGCCCAAGATTCCGCTAATCTTATAGATGTGGTGGAAACTGAAGAAACTGGTATCAGTGCAGATCTGGCTGGTTTGAGGATGGATTGTGGCGACGTGGCCAGTAATTTTGGAATGTTCATGCCTTCACAGCTGTTGCAGGTATGAAAGTGTGATTTTGACAAATGAAGCATGAAAGAAACATTTATCCATTTACATATTGTGTAATATTGCAAAACATGGCAAAATGTTTATATGTTAACATAAAGTAGGTATTTTGCCTTACAGTTCCGCTATCACTTTTTCATGGGTGCCAAATGTAACCATTTACTGCCAAAGTAAATGGTTTATGTGCTGTATTAGGGTTCCGTAGCCAAAATGGCAAAAATGGAACCCTTATAGTTTCCCCATTTCTGTTGTCTGTCCGTCCGTATGTCACAGCCATTTTACTCAGAAACTATAAGACATATCTTAATGAAATTGTAACATAAGATGTATTTTGTATGCCGCTACTTAGTTTTGTAGTAAAATTGATGAAAATAGTATTTTTAGGGGGGGCACTCCATACATGTGACAAAATGTCAAAAAAAAATTTCACCAAGTATTGATGTGTTGCACATCAATCAATAGGTCTTTGAAAATAACATTAAGGTTTTATTAAACATTTGATTATTTGATTTTTATTTGATTTGATTTGGTTTGATTTGGTGGATATTTTCTGAAATAAACGCCCTGAAACCTGAAAAAAATGTGTGTAAGTTTTGAACTGGAGATCCAAAAAATATGAAAAAAATTTAGTAGATACATCATTGTATATACTTTCATCAAAAAACTTATTTCATTGGCAAATACGAATTTCATTTTAGTTTTTTCGATAGTAGGTACGGTACCCTGCATTATGCGTGGTCCGACACGCAAATGGCTGGTTTTTTAGGGTTCCGTACCTCGAAAGGAAAAAACGGAACCCTTATAGGATCACTTCGTTGTCCGTCCGTCCGTCCATCCGTCCGTCTGTCAAGACCATTTTTCTCAGGAACTTGTCCGGTATCAAGCTGAAAATGGAGCTGTGAAAAAATCAAACTAAAGCCAACGCAATCAAAAAATACAGCCGTTTATGCCGCAAATTTTCGAAACTCGCAAGGGAATCAAAACCTACAGGGTACTTTCCGTGAACTCAGAATCTTGAAATTTGGTACGAAGCAACGTCTTATAGCACCAGATAAAGGAAAAATTGCGAAAACCGTTAATTTTTAGTTACATCATATAATAAAAATATTTTTAATAATTTTAAAGTTACTACCCCTTTCCTCATGAACGCGTAGCTATGACTCGATTGTCGTGATGGGTGAACTTTTACTTATATACCTACAGGTTTGTACGGAACCCTCAGTGCGCGAGTCCGACTCGCACTTGGCCGGTTTTTTATGATAAATTCATCGAAAATAAATATTGACTAAACAAAGTGATAAAATCTTGTTGCACTAATAAGTTGATAACAGTCATGAGACTCATGAGTAAAACTGATGATAAAATTAATTCAACAACTTCTACAACTTCTACTTTTGACGATGTATAAGTTTTACTAAAAATTTCTTTATTCCTTTATCATTCCAGGACATGAACACCACTAGTCTAATGGAGGACACCCTCATACCAGTAAGCTCTGAAACAACCCAGCCCCCTGAACCAACGGAGCTGAATGCTTCCAAACCAAAGATCCAGAAGAAAGAAGACAAATCAGCTTGGTTCAAGCTGTTTGCGGAACTGGATCCTCTTGCCAACCCTGACAGCTTGTTGGGTACTAACAACAACCAGAGCCATGCAGCTTAGGTATGTTATTGGAGAATAATGTTCGGGTGGCAACTAACTCACGTTACTAACACAAGCCATAATGAACCGTACAGGTAACTAAACAAGGTTTGATTTGCTTTTTTAGGGTTCTGTATCCAAAATGGCAAAAATGGAACCCTTATATTTCCGTCAGTCCGTCCGTATGTCACAGCCATTTTACTCGAAAACTAAAAGACGTATCTTAATAAAATTTAGACATAAGGTGTATTTTGTATGCCGCTACTAGTTATACAATTAAATTGCAGAAAAATAAATTGAGGGGGGCACTCAATACATGTACCTAACTATATCTAAAAAAAAATATTTTACCAAATATCAACATGTTGCACATCAATCGATAGGTCTTTAAAAATAACATCGAGGTTTCTTTCAACATTTTGTGATTAAGTGAATATTTTCAGAAATAATCGTTTCAAAAGTCAGATAAATTGTGTCCCCCCCCCCCCCCCTGTAACTTTTGAACCGTAAGTTAAAAAAAAAATTGAGAAGATGCACGTTTTTACATAGGTACTCTCTATAAAAAATATTTTGAACATTATCGGTTCAGCCATTTTTGAGTTATCTTCAAAAAACTTCTTCCATAGGCATCAGATACGAACTTTTGATATTAGTTTGGTTCTTATCCCATTGAAGGTACGGAACCCTCCATTATGCGTGGTCCGACACGCACTTGGCCGGTTTTTTTGCAAGTAGTGGTTTCTGGTTGTCACCCGGCGATTTTTACTGTGAATAAAGAAAGTAGGCCAAGGATAGGTAGATCACCAAAGCTATGACGTAATATATTGTTATTTTTAACTTTATTAGGTTATGCACACATTTGTAACGTACATATATATTATTTACGGTAAGTATGATTTTCTTGTCCTTTATTGAAAAGGGGTCGTCCAGAAACCATGTGATTGTTTAGGGGGGTGGGGGTAAGAAAAATATCACGAATGATCACGATTGGGGGGGGGGGGGGGGTCAGAGAGCATATCACGTGTATGTTTTTTTAAAGCGGGAAAGCCAAAAACAACGATATTACTCCAAAATTTAATCAGAACAAATAATCCGCTCTATTTTTTATATTAAGTGATAAACAGATTTTTACGAGGCCTGTTTTTGAGAGATAGCATCTTGAACATATACGCAATACAGTAGAAACGACATAAGACTGGCTTAGCGTCTTAGGGTACCCGCCTCATAATTATCACGTGATCTTGTGGCAGCCCCCCCCCCCTGCCGCAAGATCACGTTGGGGTTAAAATAAAGAGGGTTGCGTTAAAATCACCAAATATCACCAAGGCCGACCAAAAAATGGCTAAATATGATTACATAATTTCTGGACGACCCCAAATATGCAGAGTGACATCCAATTCATCCAAATGATGGTTAAAAAAATTTCGTTTCGAAAAAAAAAACAAATCTAATTCAAACTTTGTGAAGTCTACGTTACACTGATTTATTTTGCTAATAATGTTTGATCCGTTGTCATCCATTTGTTTCAATATTATGAATTGTACTTCTGCCCCAGATTTCAGAGATAACTGTACTGCGGATGTACATGTTTTATACACGCGATTATATATGAGTAGTTTTGTGTGAATATTATTTTTTTTATGACACAAAATCACTCATTAATCCAGACTTCATGTAAAAGTCTGAAACTGGTCCAGTAGACGTAAGGTGACTTTTCGAAAGTTATTTGTGCTGTCCATTTTACTATTGTGACTCATCTTTTGCCATAAATTATTTTACCAGAAACTATTTCGGTTTTTTTATTCTTGTAAAAAAAAATTGCGCTGTAGTAAAAACCGGTTAAAGTATTTAAACTTTATGATGTTTTATAGGAAGTGTATGATTGATTACATTTGATCACATTAGTTATATAATCCAGTATTTATTTAAAAATAATGACACTTTGTAAAGTAAGGCTTAAGCAGCTCAATTGTTGGAAATGCCATTATAAAATTTTATACATTATATTGGTCTCAATAACTTGTATTTGCGTCATATACAACGTGTTTTTTTATTTGCTTTAATTGCAAGGGTACATGCCGAATCTTAAATGAAGTATATTTCTCAGAGACATCAGTGTCCTAATTAACTCCAGTTCTGTAATAATCTATGGTTAATTTTATCTTTATGTTTGTGCAAACCTCCATTAAATTATTTCGTACTCTGAGACACCGTAATAAACGATGCACCTGTGTGTAATACGTCAATAACATATGCCTTCCTTTGTATCTCGGAGCATTAATGTTGACATGTCATAATTTTCAATTGTTTGATTGAGTTAATCATCATACCCTAGTTACATGAGTGACCGATATAACAATTATAGCATGAAAAAAAGTTAATTCTTTTTCTTAATCGTACCTATAACCATATGTTAAAATTAAAGCAAATAAAAAGACACTTTGTAGAAAGACTTGACAATAAGTATTATTAATTTTTAATATTTTATTCCAATTTGTTCCAAATCTAGTCTAAATTAGCACCATATTTGAGTTACAGACTTACAGAAAAGGCAATTTTTGTGGGATAGCTAGCGTAAATATACAGTTAGGTGCAAAACTGTCCCAATAGTAGCATCTTAGTAGAATGTGGAGAAGTGGATGTCGATCGAGGAGAGGGGCACATGATTAATACATACCAGTACAATTTAAAATTTCCTACAAATCAGCCTTACATATGATATACTTAGAATTTACGGTTATTTTGTAATTTAGAATCGAAAAGTAGAAAAAAAACACGTTTTTATTTTTTCGAATATTTCTAGTTCCTCTTATGGAAACTCCAAATAGGGAACCATACATAATTAAGAAATTCAGCCTCTATAAAATAAGGTATCAACTGTTTAAATCACAAACATAGTTTTGTAGTTATGGCAGAGTAAAAGTCGTCTTGAACATTGAACTAACAAACACTTTCTATGGCTGTTTTTAATGGTACACTTTTGCACCGAACTATAAGCCACCTAAAAGTAACTTGAAAAATATGCCCCATTAAAGCAATTGCATGATGATTTTATGGAGGCAGAATTTCTTAATTATGTATGGTTCCCTATTTGGAGTTTCCATAAGAGGAACTAGAAATATTCGAAAAAATAAAAATGTGTTTTTTTCTACTTTTCGATTCTAAATTACAAAATAACCGTAAATTCTAAGTATATCATATGTAAGGCTGATTTGTAGGAAATTTTAAATATTACTGGTATGTATTAATCATGTGCCCCTCTCCTCGATCGACATCCACTTCTCCACATTCTACTAAGATGCTACTATTGGGACAGTTTTGCACCTAACTGTATATAGTTCCCAATATAATCAATCCAAATACATTCTTACCTTGGTTAATATTTTCATAAGTATTAGGACACTTTAGACTTATCCTAAAAGACTATATCAACGAATTATTTACACTAAGCCAGCATAAGTGCTGTTTATAATTATGTAGACACATTTTTCGGGCATAGGCACATTAAAAATGTGTACTATAATAAATAGACACGGAAAATCAAAACAATCCTTCGTTGAGTTATGAACACTATGTTTAGGTTATAGTTTGATACCGTTACATTTATATTTTATTAATTTTATTATTATATAAGTAAAATATTGCTCTCTGATTTTACCAAAGCATAGATACAGACCTAGTCACTACATAGCATTAAGGCTGCTTAAATGTAAAAAAATTAATAATGTCCTAAAAAATTTTTTAAATGGAAGAATGAAGACATGTGGCTAAGTGCCCTCTGTGAATATATTTATTACTTACAATAGGTTGTAACTAAGATCTGACTCTACATTCCAAGTGTTTTTAGTTAATAATGTCCAAATTGAAAAATCAAATACCCATATATTATTAAATATTTGTTTATTGCTAGATTTTAATTTAAGACATATTACTAGTTATACAGGTTTTCCAAATTTTTATTGGTGTTATTTGCACTTCTTTAATTTTTATAAAATGTATAGTCGCCATCAGATATATCAGAACGGCCAAGGTGGTCACAAATAATGCGCCTAACGCCTCTATTGTCAAGGCGATAAAGTGCATGTTCAGATATTTTTGACTACCTTCGCTGCTCCGATATATCTGATGGCGACTGTACAAACAAGACAATGTACTTACATGTATATCATTAAAAATGCTTAATTTTGTCACGTATTGTGTAAATGTTATTGCTTTGTTATTTTAATGTTTTGTGATTGATCTGAAAAAGTAAAATTATGTACCTATCTCATTAAGGTTGTGTCATTATTTGTACTCCTGAAGAGTAGGTATTATTTTCTGAATATTTTGTTATTTAGTGACATTTTTGAAGACACCCTGTACGGCCAATATACAGACTGGATTTTCTTTTGGGATCAGTGAGGGCAGCTCCAGCAGATCCCGGGTTACTACGCGAAAATAGTCTTAGAAGACCCTCCCTCGATTTCAAATGAATTGTTTAATTTTATCCACTTATCCGTATCAATCAATTATCATTCGTGTAAATCATCAGTATCGTCACATTCATCACAGTTTATTCGTGTAAATTATGAGTCTTAAACAGTTTTATCTCTTACGGTAGGGAAATTACAGCCTCAATGAACGTCTTACTAAATGTATGGGAGCGTTTAAACTTAATATTTTTAATATTACTACTTTTATTTAAAATAAATTAATGTGATTTAACTCCTTGTGTAACGTACTTTTGATATCAGTTTAAAATTTTCTTATGTCTGTTATATTTACGGAATAATCGTCTGGCTAGGTACACTCGATACACACTGTATATTCAGCCCGAAAAGTACACGTAGTCAAGTGGAGCTCTTGATTTGCGGCTAAAGATGATCACTCGATTTCTGGATTACTTAGCCCTTACCACCTTGTCATTCAGCACCGTAGCTTTAACGTGTACCTACTACCTACACGTCGCGGTCGCATCAGCAGGGATTTTTTTTAACGTTTGCCATTTATTATTAACTAGCGACCCGCCCCGGCTTCGCACGGGATAATAAAAATGGTTATTGTTGGTTATCCCTAAGAGAGACATATACCATCGCATACTTTTTTGTAGACCTTTTTAAGGTGTACAATACAGTACTTAGTAGGTACATTGTTTTGATCTATCTCGTAGGGTTCAGCCAGCGTTTGCAATCATCATTATCCTTGCCTTATCCCATTTACTTGGGGTCGGCACATCTAACACTGGCGCCATTTGAGGCGGTCTTTGGTCATATCCGGCGTCAGGCCTTTCGTCAGTAAGCCCTTTTTGATGGTCGAAGTCTAGTTTGTCGGCGGGCGGCCCCTTCCCTTTTTGCCTTCATGATCAATGGTCACACTCTTTGTGATATGGTCGCCGCTACGACGTTGTACGTGCGCGAACCAACGTAGCCTGCTTTCGCGCATTTTTTTCGGATGTCCGCAACTTTAAAGGTAATATACGTATTTCTTATTTTGTCCAGCCTTGTAACTCCCCCCGACCAGCGCAACATTTTCATCTCCGCTACGTGCATTTTTTGCTCCTCCTGTTGTCTCACGGCCCAACACTCGGATCCATAGAGCAGGGCCGGTCTCACTGCTCGCTTGTATACGGTCCCCTTTGTTTTGATTGGGATTTTGGGGTCACACAGGACGCCTGTGAGGGCTCTCCATTTCAGCCATCCCGTTCTCTTTCTGTTTTCGACATCGAGCTCGGTTTTTGCTGTTGACGTGATTAGAGATCCAAGATATTTGAAAGACTACCTTCTTCAATGGCACTCCGGAGATGGTAATAGATTGGGATGAGGTTTTGCCCGTGAAGTTACGGTGCATGTATTCGGTCTTTGATCTGCTTACTCTCATGCCCCTTGACTCCAAAGCAGTCGCCCACCGATTTAAGTCTGATTGGATCGTTTGGATTGGCAACGTTTCGTTTATTAGAACGACGTCGTCTGCATACAAGAGATTCCACGGTGCCGGTTTTTGTATACTTTTAGTGATGTAGTCCATGACCAGGTTAAAGAGTAAAGGACTCAGAGTTGAGCCTTGATGCACTCCAACATTAACTTCAAATGGTGCGCTAGTTCAGAATCAGAATCAGAATTTTTATTCATAAAACACATTATTTTACATGTCAGTTTTCAATAAAGTAAGTATGTCAAGATATAATTTTTATCCTATGATAAGAAAGTATTTACATTAATGAAAAATTTACATTAAAGTATTTACATTTAAAAAATCAGTGACGTAGCCCGCAAATAAATTTTATTATTGTATGAGTGGGTCAATGATATTAGTTGTAAAATTATTTTTAAAGAAATCATCAATGGTGTAGCAAGCCATGTCTAATAAAACTTGTTTTAGTTTGTTCTTAAATAATATGTCAGTTGGTGTGTTTTTTAACTCAGTTGGGAGGAAGTTGTATAATCTAAGTCCAAGTGGCTCGATTGATTTTCGGACCTTAGCTAGCCTTTGCGACGGCATGACCAGGAGGTGCTGGTGGCGCGTGACTCTGCCGGGGGCGTGGTGGTGCGCGCGGGTGGGGTACGAACCAAGGGAGAAATAACCTGGGTAGTGATATACCCCTATACATGTCTCGGATCAAATTTATATAGATCCGGTATGAGCTGGGATCTAAGTGCAGTCCAGATTAGTTGTCTGGGTATTCTGTCAATTGCCTTTTCCAGATGTATAAAGACATAGTGGAGGTCCTGCTTTAGTGTTCTATATTTCTCGCTTAAGATCCTAACTGTGTGGATGGCATCGGTAGTGCCCACTCCACGAGTAAATCCGCATTGGTTTGGGGTGGTAATTTGTAAGGCTATTCAGTTTTTCTATTAGGACACGTTCCCATACTTTAAGAGTGTGTGGAATCAGCTTGATCGCTCTATAATTTCCGCACTCGGCCACGCTTCCTTTGCTCTTGTAAAATGGTATCATGTGACTAGTCCTCCATTGGTCTGGCATTTTCCCCTCTGCAATGATGTTGTTGAACAGATTAGTGAGCCATTGAATCCCTGGCTTGTCGACTTTTTTCCATATTTCGACTGGGATTTCGTCAGGACCCGTGGCTTTTCCGTTTTTCATTCGGGATATCATTGCGCTTACATTGCAGCCAGCGTTTGCAATGTAAGCGCAAAAAAATATGTTTGTTTAGTTTGGCCAGAAGTGTTGAGCATAGCAGTTTTTTGTTTACAATTTTGATGTTAAGTATTATTTCCCTATCATAACAATGTACGATGACGTAAAATGTTAGATTTTATGTATATATCTAGAAAACTTTACTTAATAACAATTTTAAGTAGAGAACATATTTATGCCATACGATAAATAAATAAGGTATCTATAAAATATGAAAACTTAAGGTAACAAAACTGCGAATTTAGGTCGGTGCGACAAATAACAAATATTCTATGCAGTTACTACTAACTTCAACAAAACATGCCTGTTATTGATATAATATATAATATAATAATTGATATAATATATAATATAATAACTTCAAAAAAGATAGAAACGCTGGACTAAAGTCTCGAGTTTTGTATGAAAATCGCAAGGGTGCTCAACACTTCTGGCCAAGGCTGACAGATATGTAGTGATGATGGGGAAGGCCGGTGAAAACTTAGTGTAGGGGGAGCTCTTCCAGGTTCTATATAATGAGAGAACGAAACAGAAGGTGAATGGCCCTTAAACTATGGACATAGAGACGAAAAGCTTTCTTTAGAATATTTTTTTTTATTAAAGGTGTGTATCTCTGTGAAAAAATTGAGTTTTACAACTAGTATCCGACACGTTTGCATAAGTGAGAAAGAGAACTTGTCATTCGTGACGTCACAGTGGGACCTCTGTATAGTAGGTACTATTATTTACTCAGTGGCAGGGCCGGCCCGTCCATATAGGCAAACTAGGCGATCGCCTAGGGCGCTCGCATTAGGGGGGCGCCAACCGGCGGCATCGAAAAAAATTTTTAGACACTTTTCTACAAAAATATTTTTGATTTGGCGACAGTGTCACCCGCCACCGCCGTGCGCCAGCCTGTGGGCAGCTTGGAAGAATAATAAGTATATGTCGATGGTGGGCAGTATTGTAGTAGTGAGTGCAGTATCTCTTAGTTAAATTAAGACACCTAATTAACAGAAAGACTTATTATGGGATTGACAACACTTTAAAACACTTTTGTTTTAAGTATTTCAGAATGCTTTTTTCGCGCCTAGTCTCAAAATTAATAAAGCAACATACGTAGAGACATAAATAGAGACGTCGTACAGAGATTAATACATTCACCTAATAAATACATTCTTCCTATAGGCGATAGCGTTTTCGAAATTTTGATAGTTTTTATGCGGCATTGTCATTATTACTCATTATCAATAATCAATTGGTGTTACGAATTGAACATAATTGCTGAGACAGCATATATACGATTATTTTCAGAATTGGTTAACGAAAAATAAAGCATAAAAAGTGTAGGTAATCAATAAACAGACAATTGGTTTTGCGATATTTCGTTTTCACGTTGTATACGTCGAGATGAGACAGAAGTGTGTCAGTTTTTCAAATTTATTCCTAAATTGGATTTTTGTTTAATTAAGTCCCGATAATTAAGAGCCTAAAAAAATCTATAAACTTTTCTGGATTCCACCTAGTTTCAGAATTAATTAAATACCAACAAAAAAAATTAACATTTGTGACTCAGTCAAAACTCCTCGTAGCCCTCGTTGATGGCGATGTCGCCACTTTTGATGCTTAAAAAGCGCTGGTAGTCTGGTGGCGACGTTAGACTTTCAATCCAAAGGTTTTCGAGTTTTTCGGAACTTATGTAGGTACGAAATATAATTTGGTATTTACCAGTCAATTTTCGTTGAAGGAAAACATCGTGAGAAACCCGGAGCTAATCCCAATAAGGCCTAGCTTCCCCTCTGGGTTGGACGGTCAGATGGCAGTTGCTTTCGGAAAACCTAGTGCCTACGCCAATTCATGAGATTAGATTGCCAAACGGATCCCAGGTTCAAATGAGCCGTGGCAAAAAGCCGGGACTAAACCTAGGAGGATGATTATGACATTATTGCAATGATGACCCTGTATACATATTCGTCTTATATAGGAGGAAGCAAAGCGACTTTAGCAGGGGGCTTGCATTAGGTAGGTACCCAAAAAAAATACAAAGTATTTTTTGTTCCATTCACGTTTTCCCCCATTGTTAGGGTTCCGTAGTCAACTAGGAACCCTTATAGTTTCGCCATGTCCGACCGTCCATCTGTCCGTCTATCCGCGATCTAGCTCAGTGACCGTTCGCACTAGAAAGCTGAAATTCGGTATGAGTATGTGCATTATTCACGCCGACAAAGTGATATAATAAAACCTGAAAATATTTTTTTATTAGGCTACCTCCCGTACACATGAAGGGGGGGGGGGGGGGGGTGATTTTATCGTGTTGGGGCATCATTGGATAGAAGGAATAGAGGTCTTGTCAAACATTTTTTGGATAAAACTAATAGTTTCGTAAATAAGAGCTCTGAAAGTTCAAAAAAGGGCGTCTTCCCATCTAACTTTTGAAACGTGAGTCCAAATTATTTGAAAAAAATCATGAAACTGAGGTCTGCTAAGTACTTAACACGAAAACTATATTGAATAAAAGCGGCTCAAAAACGCATAGTAAAATGACGTAAGCGTCGCCAAATATCCCTTAATAAACGACTTTTGAACGGATGTATTGTAACAGGCCGGTAACTACGGAACCCTACCCTGAGCATGGCCCGACATGCTCTTGGCCGGTTTCTTTTATTTTCCTATGAGATCGGGTTTTTATTACGTTTTCATCTTCTGACGCTAATATGTCTAGCAATAAAAGGGAGTAGAAAGTAATTTTCTACTAAAGGGTGAACACTATTAAATTGTCGCCTACATTTTTACGGTATACTCTTGGCTCGTCTCAATCGTTTTTTGTCAAGTTCTTAAATTCGTCCCGTTCTGCTTTCGTCACCCATTCTTCCTTCGTCACTTTCGAGGGTCGACTATATCAACTTTGGTAATCTTTGTTGTTTGTCTATTTCTTATTCCGGCTCATTTCGGTATTCGTCAACATCTTCTTTGGGCATGTTCGATGTTAGTCTATGTTGTTATTAGACTCACGCGTTATTGGTGATTTTTTCCTCGGCACGTTCGTTGTTGGAATTTAGAATATTACCAAAAACGACAGGACAAATAACGTGTAAGTCTAATAACAACATAGACTAACATCGAGCATGCCCAAAGAAGATGTTGACGAATACCGAAATGAGCCGGAATAAGAAATAGACAAACAACAAAGATTACCAAAGTTGATATAGTCGACCCTCGAAAGTGACGAAGGAAGAATGGGTGACGAAAGCAGAACGGGACGAATTTAAGAACTTGTCAAAGAACGATTGAGACGAGCCAAGAGTATACCATTTTTACTTTGCTAGCGTGTTGCATCGAACCTTTTTTTAATATTCTTTTGAGATTTTAAAGGGTTTAGCAGGCTAAGGAAGGTCGTGTGGCCCCTGTGAGGAATAGTTGAATTGGTAAATGTCAATTGTTTGTCGCCTCATAACTAGTAATCACTCCAACTTTTAGCCCTCTATCTTGAACTGTCACAGAGATAATGTTAAAAATGTATTTTTTTAACATTTTTTTCAAACTCGTATATCTCCTAATCCATAGCAGCTAAAGCATTGAAACAAAATCACAGCTACGTAGTTTGAGTGGGAGTATACCCTATAATTTTATTAATATTTTATACGTGAAAAATAAACGAAATAAATGTCAATTTATTTTTTGACAGCTCTTTCCAACACGTTTTTTTGAAAGTACAATTATGAAAAAAATCATATAAATTGCTTATAGTATTAGTTACTAGCATACAAAAACTCAATTGATTATATTTGGTGCAACATACTGTAAAAAAAAAACTAACGTAAGTATTCAAGTATAAAGAGTAGGCTTCTGAACTGAAACTTCGTTTTTAAGTTTTTTGTTTGTTGCCTAGCAACAAAGGGTGTATTGTTTTTAATTTGACGTATGACTGTCAAAAAAGATCACTGAACTACTGCTGTGTTAGCATTTGTAACTAATTTTACTAACTACTAAATCAACGAAACGACGGATGTGCCATATGTTTATTATTTTATAAACAAAATTAATTGGTTTCATTATAGTACACGTATTAACATAACGAAATAAATAACTCATTAGAGCAGATATCACAATATAAGTCACTTAGATAATGACTATCGTAATATTCGTCGTCCCAGGTATAGGACAATGTTATCCTGCAGTCATCGCAATATCCTTTTAACATAATATTTTCGTCAGAGAGCGATATCTCAATATCTGGTAAAGACTGTAAAAACAGTTGCTTCGCTATTAACTGTGGCAAGTTGAGCCGAAATATTTTTGATTTTATGATTTCCATCTGAAAGAATGTATATACATGAAGTTTCTGTTTTATTTTATTTACATTTAAAGCTTACTTTCGCCATTATGGAAAAATCGGACTCCTCTTCTACATAACGTGTTGTATATTCCCTTAAACAATCCACTATTATGTTAAATGTGCTAGCGTATAAACTAAGCGTTTGTCGATTCCGAGTAACATAACATTAGACATTATGATTTATTAGGTATGAGCTATCTTTAAATTATACAATACTATTATACAATTTATACGCTAGCACATTTAACATAATAGTGAATTGTTTAAGGGAATATACAACACGTTATGTAGAAGAGGAGTCCGATTTTTCCATAATGGCGAAAGTAAGTTTTAAATGTAAATAAAAAAAACGGAAACTTCATGTATATACATTCTTTCAGATGGAAATCATAAAATCAAAAATATTTGGGCTCAACTTGCCACGGTTAATAGCGAAGCAACTGTTTTTACAGTCTTTACCAGTATTGAGATATCGCTCTCTGACGAAAATGTTATGTTAAAAGGATATTGCGATGACTGCAGGATAACATTGTCCTATACCTGGGACGACGAATATTACGATAGTCATTATCTAAGTGACTTATATTGTGATATCTGCTCTAATGAGTTATTTAATTCGTTATGTTAATACGTGTACTATAATGAAACCAATTAATTTTGTTTACGTCACACCTGGCCATAACGTAAGTTTTGCCGCACGCTACGCGTACGGTAAAACTCGCATTATGGCCAGATGGAGACGTAAAATTGTGTACTCACCACACCACGGGCAGTAAAGAAGAAAGCCCTCTATCGCATATTTACAACCCTCGCCTGCGGCTCGGGTCACAAATACCTGCGATTTCGGGCTTTCTTTCTTTTACAGTCCTTGGTAAGTAATGTACTATTATAAAATAATAAACACAGCAAAATAGCACATCCGTCGTTTCGTTGATTTAGTAGTTAGTAAAATTAGTTACAAATGCTAACACAGCAGTAGTTCAGTGACCTTTTTTGACAGTCATACGTCAAATTAAAAACAATACACCCTTTGTTGCTAGGCAACAAACATAAAACTTAAAAACGAACTTTCAGTTCAGAAGCCTACTCTTGATACTTGAATACTTTCGTTAGTTTTTTTTTTTACAGTATGTTGCACCAAATATAATCAATTGATTTTTTGTATGCTAGTAGCTAATACTATAAGAAATTTACGTGATTTTTTTCATAATTGTGCTTTCAAAAAAACGTGTTGGAAAGAGCTGTCAAAAAATAAATTGACATTTATTTCTTTTATTTTTCACGTATAAAATATTAATAAAATTATAGGGTATACTCCCACTCAAACTACGTAGCTGTGATTTTGTTTCAACGCTTTAGCTGCTATGGATTAGGAGATATACGAGTTTGAAAAAAATGTTAAAAAAATACATTTTTGACATTATCTCTGAGACAGTTCAAGATAGAGGGCTGAAAGTTGGAGTGATTACTAGTTATGAGGCGACAAACAATTGACATTTACTAATTCAACTTTTCCTCACAGGGGCCACACGTCCTTCCTTAGCCTGCTAAACCCTTTATAAGGATCGTGAAATATTAGACAACCATAAAACGTTCATTTGTTTTTTATCTATGAAAATGGCGTTACACGAAAAAAATGTTCGTGAATTAATTTTGCAAGAATTTAGTAAAAATCCTCATTTATCAACTTTAGATCTCGCAAAATCTTGTCAAACTACGCGGAGTACGGTTCAACGGACCCTAAAAAAAGTAACACAAGGAGAAACTATAGATGGAAAGCGTCGTGAGGGTCAACCCACCAGAAAATATAATGTTAAGTTACAATCAAAGGTCTGCAAGCTATTTGATAAGAATCCGAGCATCTCTTCCCGGGATGTGGCGAAAAAAGTAGGAACAAGTCAAGCAAATGTCCAAAAAATTAAAAAAGAATGGGGCATTACAACATACAAGAAGCAAAAAGCTCCGAAGAGAACTGTGGATCAATATAATCTTGCTGTTAGACGTTCCAGGTTATTGTATTCCTTGTTAATTAAGAAAAAATGTTGCCTAATTATTGACGACGAAACCTACGTCAAGGCAGACTTCAAGTCTTTACCAGGTAACCAGTACTATTCCTCTCGTGACATTTCGAATCTCGATGAATCGGAAAAGGAAATCCCAGTAGAAAAATTTGCTAAGAAATACCTTGTTTGGCAAGCTATATGCCAGTGCGGCATGAGGAGCTCACCATTTATCACTACCGGGACAATTAACACCGATATTTATATATCAGAATGCTTGAAAAAAAGACTTACCATTCATGAAGAAGCACACTTCCTCAACATTGTTTTGGCCAGATTTAGCAAGTTGCCATTATTCGTCTCGAACTTTGGAATGGTATACGGCGAATTCAGTCGAGGTAGTGCCTAAGGAGAGTAACCCACCAAACTGTCCCGAACTTCGCCCCATCGAAAAATATTGGGCTAATATAAAAACTAAACTGCGTAAAACTTGCCAACCTGCCACTTCATTGCCAGATTTTCAACGAAAATGGGTTAAATGCACAAAATTATTGACCGATGATTACGTGCAAAGTTCGATGAATCACATCAAAAGTAAAGTCCGGGAATTTTCTCGTCGTTCGATAAAATAGCCATAATATTTTTTTATTGATTTTACTTTACATAAAATTAGTCATATAAACAGTTTTAAGCACTTTGGATTTTTATTGTCTCTTCTGTAGCATGTTCGACCTGCGACAATTTAATAGTGTTCACCCTTTAGTTTTTGTTACTAGACGTATTTTTGCGAGCAATTTGTCCCTAGTTCGTATGATGTGATAGAGTCAAGATAGGTGCGACGACGAGAGAAGCGAGGATGAGTGTGTTAGGTGAACTACGACCAGAAGCGACTCATTTTATTAACGATTGCACGAGGATTATACGAGCAGAGAAACAAAAAAGAGTCAAAAAAATGCGTCCGAAGAAAAAACTTAATGGTAACACAATCGCATACAAAAATAAAAAACCGGCCAAGAGCACGTTGGGCCATGCTCAATGTAGGGTTCCGTAGCTGTCGGTCTGTTACAATGCAATACATCCGTTCAAAAGGTCGTTTATTAAGGGATATTTGGCGGCGCTTGCATTATTTTACTATCCGGCACTTACGTCCTTTCACTATAAATCAAAAACGGCTTGACCGATTTTATTCAATACTAGCTTTTGCCCGCGGCTTCGCTCGCGTTAAATTCGGGGTAACACGGTTCCCCTTTGCCCCCCGTAATGCTCCATACAAACTTCCACCCCCCATTTTAGGGAAATGGGGGGGTTAGAAAGAGACAAAAAGTAGCCTATGTCACTCTCCATCCCTTCAACTATCTCCACTTAAAAAATCACGTCAATTCGTCGCCCCGTTTTGCCGTGAAAGACGGACAAACAAACAAACACACACACATTCCCATTTATAATATTAGTATAGATAGTTTTTATTTTAAGTACTTATCAGGGCTCACTTCTATGAGTTTTTATCAAATAATTTGGACTTACGTTTCAAATGTTAGATGGGGGGGCACGCCCTTTTTTGAACTTTCAGAGCTATTGTTTACGAAACTATTAGTTTTATCCAAAAAATGTTTGACAAGACCTCTATTCTTTTTGAAAGACCTATCCAATGATACCCAACAAGATAGGGCTGGAGCGAAAAACAAATCACACCCCACTTTGTCGGCGTGATTAAGGCACATACTCATACCAAATTTCAGCTTTCTAGTGCTAACGGTCACTGAGCTATAGGGCGGACAGATGGACAGACGGAAATGGCGAAACTATAAGGGTTCCTAGTTGACTACGGAACCCTAAAAATGGGGGAAAACGCGAATGAAACAAAAATCTACACACTCTTCTCTTAAAAAGGGCGCCATTTCAGTCTCTTGCCTAGGGCGCCAGGAATGCTCGGGCCGGCTCTGCTCAGTGGCAGAACGTCTCCTAACGATACCACAACGTTTAGCCATAAGGTAAGTCCCAGTTGCTCAGAGCGATGGGCATATATCCTGGAGTCGCGATTTCGAGTCTCGCCTGAGGCAGTGGAGCCATTCAAGTTAAAACATTGAGTCAATTTCGCCAAAATACCTAAATAAATACTACTTCCCGCCCTACAAATTTAGCTTTTATAAGGATCACTGTTTTAAATGTCACTTTAATTTAATAGTTGCCTTACCCATTCAGAGGTTCAAGAAAATCGAAAATAGGGGGGCGAACCTTATTGGCCCGGGGTGCAAAATTTCTAAATACGCCTCTGAGCCCTGGCTGGCCTTTGGGACTGCTGCTGAAAATCTGCTGAAGTATAATCAAAGAATGCTGAAATATAATATTCACTAGAAGTATAATATGAATTCTATTTTTTGCATGGCATCAGAGACAATGAATTATATAAATAAATAAAACATATTTGTACTAATAAATAATTAATTTTAAACAAAAAAGAACCGACTCCACTTAGCATCCACCTTTCCAAAAGCAATTGCTCGAGCTGCTGTAAAAAATACTCAAATCACTATAGGTGTGCCTATAATAGTTGAAGAGTTCCCTCGCTTTCTCCATGATTCCATCGTCAGATCCTGACCTGGTTACAATCGGACCAACTGTGTGTATACTCTTTCAAACAAAAAAAAGAATTTTCCAAATAAGTCCAGCCGTCTTCGAATAAAAAAATACAAATATCCCGACGAATGGATAACCTCCTCCTTCGAAATCTTGAAGTCGGTTGAAAATACATTAAGTACAAGTCAAACGTGCCGTTGCGACCGATTGTAAGTCAAATCGCCTCACCTACTTACGATCTGGCCAAGCACGTTGCATCGGTGTTGCAGCCGCTTGTGGGTAAGACAACGTCCTTTGTGAAGGATTCCCGTCACTTTATAGACATTTTTAAGAAGTAGTTTATGTAACTGTTACGTAATAAGGGTCCTTAAAATAAGAGTTCGGTCATAATAAGATCACACGAGTGTTTTAAGGCATAATTACGTACAGTTGCATACATTACTTTATCTACACACATACTATAAACCCTATAAAATAGTTCAGAAACTGTATGTAATGACCTGCATTGATAACAGGGCAACAACTAACATACCCATAAGCGAAAGATTCTATCCTATAGAAGAAGAAGAAGAAAAAGAAGATGATGCTGTAGACGAGGAAGAAGATGAAGAATAAGAAAAAGAAGAACGAAGAAAAAGAAGATGATGCTGTAGACGAGGAAGAAGATGAATAATAAGAAGAACGAAGAAGCAGATGAAGATGTAGGAGATGATGTAAAAGAAGATGAAGAAGAAGATTAAGAAGACGGAGATGAAGAAGAAGATGATGATGATGAAGAGTGTAAAGAAGAAGAAGATGTGGATGATGAAGAAGATGATGTTGATGATGAAGAAGATAATGATGAAGAAGAAGATGATGGAGAAGAAGGAGATGAAGAAGACGAAGAAGGTGGTGAAGAAAAAGGACATGAAGATGATGATGAAGAAAAAGTAGATGATGATGAAGAAGAAGGTTATGATGATGAAGAAGGTTATGATACTTATGATGATGAAGAAGAAGATTGAGATGAGCATGATAAAGAAGAAGAAGATGATGGTGATGATGAAATTTTGATGGTAATGGAGAAGAAGAATAAGACGATAAAGATGATGAAGACGGTCAAGAAGGTGATGAAGAAGGTATAGAAGAAGACGATGAAGAAGTTGGAGTTGATGAAGAAGATGATGATGGGAAAGAAGAAGGAAATGAAGTAGACGAAGAAGGTGGTGAAAAAAAAGGACATGAAGCTGAAGATGATGATGAAGAAGAAGGTTATGATGAAGAAGAAGATGGAGATGAACATGATGAACAAGAAGAAGATAAAGAAGAAGATGATGATGATGATGACGATGATGATGATAAAGAAGAAGAAGAAGATTTCCAAGCTTATTAATGAAAACTCCAAAGTTTTAATCAAAATTCCTTGTCCTACGAAGATATTCGAAATTCGAAAGTCATTACGTTACCGATTGGCGCTAACGTAATGAAAATACGTACAATCTTACTTACGGGCACAGATTAGATAATTGTTATTATAAATCTGATAATTAGATATTTAATCAGTCAACACACATTACAAGAGAAAAAAAATCTTTATCTAACATGCACATATCCGCAGCGCAGGCTTCGTCAGGTGACAAATCGTCTCACACAAACCAATGATGGAATCCGCAGAAGGCTTCGTCATTATTACAAATTGATGTCATTAATTAGTTGATCGTACCTGGCGCAAATGTCCCCATTACACTGGCAGCGTTACCGCGTTGAATGGCCAATGAGATCTGTTGCACCAGGTACGACCCGGAACGAGGATCATACTATCCCTGAGCCGCCGACCCAACTCCCCCACAAATTGAAATCTGATTGAAATAATGGTGGTCCTTACGGCCAGTTTTTAACGCATTTTAGCGGGTTTATTGTGTGTGTGTAGATAAAAATATTTATTTCGAATTTGTAATAGACCCCTGAAATATGATGTGGCAGTTCATGGCCTTCACTTCATCACTCCAGGGAGTGACGAAAGTGCGACTTTTGTCACTGTGTATTCGCAGGGAAGTAGGCTTGTTCGAGCTGCTGAGGTGAAAAGTGACAACCCCAGCGTGAATGTGCATAATCGAGATCAACTGCGGGTAGTTCGAATAACCCGTGCAGCTAGGAGATGCTGATACAATTCCTCGCCAGTCTGCCTGCGACCATGAGCGTTACGGCACGCTCGAAACGTCAGGGAAATAATAAAAGTAAGTGTACGCGATTAAGTCCCGTTTTTGTCAAAATAATGAGTGAAAAAGTTTAAATCAGTACATAAGTCCCTTGTTTTGTTTGGTCTCATATAGTATGTACAGTTAAAAAACATTATATTATACCACATTATAATAATACATGTTAGCCAACATAGCTTGATTATAACGTATTTGTGAAAACATACAGTTTAGTTAATATTTTTCTTAATCTGTGGGTCATGCATGACAGCTCAGCTAGTTAAATAGTGCTGTCAAAAATATATCTATTTTTAAAATATCGATAAAGTAAATAAGAACTTAACGTATTCGCAAATTCATGACGGAAAAATGGTTTGTATAATATCTTTCATGTATCTTTCATGTCGCCGACCGTCCCGTAGACGTCAGAAATTTACAGCCGTATTATTTTGGTAATAATAGCTGCTATTACTACATATGACGATATGGTGGTTGGTATGGTGGTGGTGATAAGTCATGATAAAAAGGAGTCCCCGAATGTTGCTCTAATACTCATATTCATATATTTAGTTCCCTTACCCAATCATGGTGTTAAAACCTGGCGATATAAAATCAACCGATATGCTATTTGAACAAGGTATCTTCGTATTTCCGTAGGGAATACAAATTAAAAGAATAGAAATATACGACAAAAAAATTGAAAACTACGTTTTTATGATTAAAACTTTACTTACCAGACAGAGACTTAATACGAGCGCACAGTCGCACAAATTTATTTTCAAAGATCATTGGAAAAGATTCTGTCGTAAATACTACCGACGATTACATAGATAAACATAAAGGCGCGTGTATTGTTATCATCGTACTTAAATTTACTTCTTATGTGCTATAGTCTGGCCAGCCAACGAACGCAGTAGCAATGTACAGTGAACAAAAGTATGACAACACTAAGAATCAGTGAAAAAAGCAGTAATGATCATCAAATTTTATGTTTTTAATTTTAGTTGGTATTTCCGCCCCTTTCACTAGGTGACATTTACGGTGTGTAAAAAGGAGACGGATATATTTCGTCTGATCTGTCATCAACTGCAACAGATAATCTGAGGCAATTGACATATGCCTTAAAAATTAATTTAAATTTAATTGGGAACGTTGCAGGAGTTCTATATCACTCGTGCTTAAGATGAGAGAGTAAAATGCACTAGAAACAAATTCAATGTGAATTGAAATGATCGTCATGAAATACGGTGTCTCATCACAAAGGGTTGCCACATGTACGTATTTAGAATTTGCCGCGCGTTTCTACTGACAGAAATGGTTTGCCAGACTATATATGCCCGTGTCAGTACTGTCAGTAGTAACCGCAATAATGCCTTTGTTTAAGAAATTAGAGTCTGAGGTGATATTAAGGCTTCTTGCGTCTTTTGATTTATCGATTGATTTCAGCAACCTAAACGCCATCGTATCTAAATTTCATTCTGCGATTTTTGCGACAAAATTGCGCCACGTAGTCTAAACAAACTTAAACTCTGTAACCAAACCCAAATACTGCCTTTGAGATTAGCACGGCAGATTATAGTAAGTAAAATTTATAATGTACTTTAGCAAGGGGTTATTTATAAAGATAAACAGAAAGAAGAACTTCGACCAAAACATTAGAGGTTGAAATTTAAGAAAAAAATAATCTTGACTGAATACTTGAATGTCGATATCTACAGTATGACATATTCATTACAGCTCTATTTGTATTTTTTTTTTCTTTATTGACATTGTGTATAAAGGCAAAGGACATAAAGTCGAGATTACTCGAGAATCAAGAGTTGACAGTTGACATTCGTTCATTTGTGGCAAAGGAATATAATCACTACGTTCTAATTTGTGTTTGAACAGAAAGAACACATAAAGTGGATGTCATAATTTTCATACAAATTCAACTCCCACTTTGATCGATTGTTACTCGTTTCATGTGTTTATTTATAAGAGTATAAATCAAAATAATGTTGAATTCATGTAAGTAATAATCCAAAACGTCTATGGGTACAATACGAAAAATAAGTATCATTTTTCATTAATATTTTTCTTTCATTCCGGATCTTTAATTTCAATTTTACTTTCAGTTTTTAGAGGCCTATTAGGCACTGAAGAATCCCCCACGAAGGTACTAGAAGTGCGTTCAGACAACTATGTTTCAAGGCCAATACATTACAGAGAAGATTCTATGTTATTATATGGTCCTAAAATCCAGGATGGAAAGAGCAATCCAAAGGACAAATACTTTGAAATTATTCTTCACAAGCCGTTTACTGAGAGCATGCATCAGATGTACAGGTATGTTAATTAATTTAAATGTTGATACTTTAATTATCTATTGTGAAATGATGATGTCAAGACTTGTGAAGTGCAGTCAACTTTTCATTAATAACCAATGCTCAATAAAAAATGATTGAAAATAAAGAGTTATGGGTATGCTCTCATCATATTCTCAAGACATTGAGTAACACATTTGAGACATTTGTGAAATTGTGCTGATATGTATTTGATATTATTATATTATATTTCTGAACAGAAACTTTCAATCTTTCTAACTGTTAACTCACATACCCTTTAAAAAGTATTCTGGCCTGTTGTAAAACCATTAGAAGTTTATTATTTATTTATTTTAAATTTTATTGCACAACAATGACAAAAAAAAAGGACAAAAGGCAGACTTAATGCCTCAAAGCCTTAGTGTGCTTTCACATTATCCGATCCAATATTGAATGTCGGATAGGACCATGAAGAAGACATTTAAAATTTGCGATTTCTATATTTTTTTCTTAAAATACCAAATGTCTATTGCTAAAAGAAAGTACTAATGCAAAAAATGGACTTAATGCCATAGGGTACTCTCTAGCAGCTTCTTTTTTCCTTGGGCCATCCAACATTCCAATGTCGGATCGTACAGTGTGAAAACGCTCTAACTTGCTAACCCCTGGGGCCTTGCATACCTCAGTTTTTAAAACTTTGTCATGGAAACTATTTGTAACATGTTTGTTATCTTTTTTTTTATCTAGCTTGTTCCGGTCAGAAAACCGAGAAAGTGCTGAAGAGAAGTTTATTGTTTACAAAGAAAGGATACCAGTATACATTAAAATAACTAAAGAAGTAAGTATGAAATTTTGTTCTATACTATCTATGGTTTAGTTTTAAATTTTAGAATAGATCACTTATAAGTTCATTGAGTAAGGCAGTAGCTTTGTAGGCGTTAGACATTGATTTCTGGAAACCTGCCCATAGTCCATACAACAGTGTAGGTACAGTCACGTCTAAAAATATAGATACATTTAATCTGACAAAAATATGTAGCCACAACTCTTATTACCACTGCATATAATCTTGGATACATGTTTTTGTCACATTAAATGTATTCATATTTTGAAACGTGAAATGGCAATACAATGAAATGGCAAATGGATTTATATCACTTAATGTTAGTATAAACAGTCTGTTCTGTGACCACAGGCAAGCAAAAGCTTTGAAAGGGTAATTAAGGTTTATCATTGAATGTAAACTTCTTACATAAATAATTATTGCAGGCACAGGACAATATTACTAGAGAACAAATCAATTTATATTAATAAATATTTTGATTTATTTTATTGAAGTAGCATACTACTATATAAATTATTCTGCTGCAAATGCAGAAGACGCTGGTTTGACTCCAGCCGTAGGCATCGGAGGCCTTGGTCACTTTTTCCTTTGTATATTATTTTATTTATATTTATTATTGAAATCAGTTACACAGCATTACAACAATAACCAAGGCACTGCGAACTATTTTGCATAAACATAAAATAACTTAATACTAGTTTGATATTAGCGACATCGATTTATGTATAACTAGCCTTTTCCCGCGGCTTCGCCCGCGTACTATAAGTACTCAAAAAGGATACGATACCCATGTTAATTTTCAGACTTTGTGACTGTTGTTGAATTTTCAAAAAACCTGAAACACGTGTTTACTCATTTATCGTTACGAATACTCTTGTGAAGTTTCGAATAAAATAGTCTAACAAATCTTGATTCGCCATACAAACTTTGGACCCCCATTCTACCCCCTTAGGGGATGAATTTTGAAAAATCCTTTCTTAGTGCATCCCTAGACCTTATAAGGAACCTACATGCCAAATTTGGAATCTCTAGAACCAGCGGTTTGGGCTGTGCGTTGATATTTCAGTCAGTCAGTCAATCAGTCAGTCAGTCAGTCAGTCAGTTTCTTCTTTTATATATTTAGACTACAATCAAATGAAGCAATAATGTAGTGGAATCTTCCATAGAATACAAACTGAATAATGTTCAATTTATGCATGAAATATTAAAGAAATCAAATATGGGAAGTAAACAATATCATCTAATCGAACTTTGACCTTATTACACATAATATTAATGTTACTTTAACTTTTCTCTTATCAATAATCATTAGGACAAGTAAGATAGTAGCATGTTTGAGACCTGATTAATACAAGATATGATATGATTAAGTTTTTCACTATGACTGTTTAATTATTGCTATGGGTTAGTGTTGATACAAGAAGTGCTGGTAGCCGGGCGGTAAGGCGGATTTCACACTGCTGCGGTTTCCGCATTCGTCGCGGTACGCGAGCGAGATAGCGCTCTGCATGTGTATAGCGCTGTCACGCTTGCACGCCGTCGCCGCGTCCGGTTGCGGCGCCAGTGTATTAATCGCCTAAACTTTCAATCGTGGGTTCAAACGAAATGGTGCCTTTTGATGCAGATTGTCACAATTAGTGATTAGTTTTCAAAGAGCTCAAAGAGGACCCAGTGTGTTGACGATGAGGGACCTTCTTGTTCCTTTAGCCGTCAACACAGTGAATCCTCCTTTTTGTAAAGGGTCGGCAACGCGCATGTGTCTCCTTTGGAGTTGCAGGTGTCCATAGGTTACGGTAGCTGCTTACCATCAGGCGGGCCGTATGCTTGTTTGCCACCGTCGTGGTATAAAAAAAAAGTTTTCTTTGCAAAGTGGGTTAGTGTTTGAAATTCCAGTCCCTACGTCAATTGAACAAGGACAACTGAGTTTCAAGGGAATCGTAGTTCATGACCTAAATGGCCTTATGATTCATTGAGTTACTTACTAAAAGTTCACCGCAATTGGAATAATATTTATATTTTAAATGCGAAAGTTTGTCTATCTGTTTCCTCTTAACTTAACGCTTAAAAAATTACTGAACATAATTCGATGTAGGTAATATAATTAGTAGCGTACGGACAGGTGATGGCATTATCGAGCAGAGAGAGCACTGGAGGCGCCTAGGTTACCTTTTGTTTTATAATTGAATGACAAATGATTAAACATTTTTTGTATGAAAGCCGCCTTAGTCAATAGCCCGCAAGGCAAACCGGTTATATTTTAGACGTGATATCACGTGCAGGCACTGAGGGCACGACTTTCCGTGCGCGTGATTTGACGTTTTTGGCGGTTGAAGGGTTAAGTAAAACAATGGAATGCTTTAATTTAAATTAGAAACTCCTGATTAAGTAGCAGTTCAGTCGCGGGCTCCCCTGCGGCCGCTGCTGCTGCTGCTGAACTTTGGCCTGCTATGTTAGCTGATGCATCATTTCAAATTAGTAGGTACAAGATAATGAGTTAATGACGTATCCTCAATGGCGGCGTTAGGCAAAATGTGGGCGTTTGTCAAAAAATTTACCGAAATATGGCTCTCTGGCTCTGTGCGGTTATATGCACAAAATCAATGGTTTCTACCTCGAGGCATGACTAGTAAGTTCTTACTTACGCTGGTCTAATTTTAAAACGAAGCGCTTGGTCGGCCTCTGTGAATATACTACAGTACGCGAACAGTTTTGACCTTCGATAATTCACAAGTTCGATTTTCTATTTTAGTTAGAGATTATAATCTGATTACTTATAGTGAAAAATATTTTCTAACGGGTTTTGACGTTGCGCTAGGTATTATATAGATATCTGTTAATAACACCAAAAAAAGATTATACACGATATATTTTTCTTTACTATACTTACCACTTATTGCATTCAACTATTTCAACATAATCTCCAAGATGGCCATCTCAGGAAAAATATATAAATAGCTGTTTATCTACACTCATACTGTAAGTACTCTAAAATGCGTTCAAAAACCGTAGACAATGACAAGCATTACAACAAACGATTTAACTATGATAAGTTTCTTATCTGCGGCAGTAACGTAATTTTAACTTTGCATGCTCAAATATTGTTAAGCAATGAGTTTCAAATTTGGAACATCGAATTTGATAATATAATGTTACCGCCATGGCCAACTCGATTGGTCCCGCGCGAGCGCCGGCACAATCGAGTTGGCCATGACGGTACAATGGCCGTCATTCTATGGTTTCCGAACACTTAATTTAATATATATAATATGAGTGTAGATAAAGCAGTGTATGCAACTGTACGTAATTAGGCCTTAAAACACTCGTGTGATCTTAATATGAAATTCGCCTTCGGCTCATTTCATAAAACCACGCTCATGTTTTAAGGACCCTTATTACGTAACAGTTACATAAACTACTATTGGCGAAGTAAATCATGTTTTTCAAAGATTCAAAGAATTTTATGTGCATAGAACACAGTAAATGTACAGTTCTTATAATTAAAATAAAGTTCAGTGCATTCAGCCTGTATGCAAGCGTGCAAATATTTTCAAACAGGCAATATACACGGTGCTCGTAAGTATTGCGAGAGATTTTAACCACGAATTTCTGAGGTCATAAGGAGTAATAAATGTTTTATGAATTTAGGTCAATTTTTAAATGCTTTTGAACATGAAAACATAAATGTAATTGGTAAAACTGTCGATTAAAATAAATTAGTACATTTTTTTTGGTAAAAAATAGTTTACGTAAAGTATTCCTTTTGCACTTTGATATCTGTCAATAAGAATGTCTAGACTAGACCCCATAAAGGGTGAAATCGCCATCAAAAAAGCGTTTTGCACTGAGTCACAATAAAAAATGTTTTTTTATTTAATTGGTAGTAACTCTGAAACTAGGCGAATTCCAGAAAAGTTTATACGACATTTTAGTCTCCAATTATGATCAGGAATATACTGTTAAAATCTCTCGCAATCCTCACGAGCACCGTGTATATACAGATTAGTACATAAAAGATAATAGTAAAATTTGTAAAATTATGTCAGGACTATCCCAAATAATATTAATATTAAATATGTCAATGATTAAGGTTAGAATTTTGTATATAAACCAAAAAAAAATTTATACTAGAAACATTCGTCCAGAAGCCAGCTAGTCAATTTTTTCTTAAAATTATTTCTTTGAAGTATTTTTATGTCATTAGGTAATCCATTATAAATAACTATTCTTCTTCTTCTTAACTATACACATGTTAAATACGTTTTTGTCATAAATCATTTTGTAAGCACGTGGTTTGTACAATAAATTCATAATTTTTTGTCGGGTTACCCTGTTCATTACTTCACCACGTGTTTTAAATAAATGTCGGTTGTTATTAACTAAGACACATACGTCTCTTATATAACGTATGCGGAATGAAATCTGGACAAAGTTTTGAAGACGTAAAAAGTTAGTAGAGAAATAAACTCAAATGTTATACAAGGTGCTCGCGAGGAAACCGCATAATTTTAACAGCGTACTCCTGAGGCCAAAAGAATTAAAAAATATCATATGACTTTTGGACAATTCCGCCAAAAAAAATTTTTTTCTTGTTTTTTTTTCTTGTTTTCTGAACGTATTCTTAAATTAAAAATAAATGTTAATGACAAAACTATGCCTAAAAACAAATAAAACTACTTTTTTTCTTAAAATCAAAGTTAAAGCAAAGTGTTTCCTGTCACTTTGATGTCTGTCAACAGGGATGCCTATAATGAGTTCCATAGTGGTAAAATTGCCGTTAAGAAAGCGTTCAGTCCTGAGTTATAATCAAAATATTTTATTTTTTTAATTGGTTATAACTCGGAAACAAGATGAATTTCAGAAAAGTTTATTTGACTTTTTAGTCTCTAAATAAGGTCGGGATAACGCTGTTAAAATTATGCGGTTTTCTCGCGAGCACCGTGTATAAATGCCAATTGAAAGCTTATACATCTATTAATTAATCCCGTACTTTTAATGGGCATTGGATTCTTTATCTTAAAATTATGGTTAATCGAGAAGAACAACGTCGCGAAGCATTATGTAATTTCTACAGTATTCATTCCCTATGGCTGAAAGCGAAGACCGTGGAAAATTTTGTGGAAATGGGATAGAGCTAAAGAGCTATTTATAATATTTTTGCGTCGTTTTTCTTTACAAAAATTGCCACAAGAAAGCCTGGTTCAGGGAAATATTCCAGCATTAGCCCGTTTGCTGAGAGAGATCGATTAAAGATAATGACAGCCCGCTGAGTCACAAAATCTTATAGAGAACTCAGGAAGGCATTCAAATGTGGCAGTAAAACTGTTTTAAAATATCTTGAAGACATAGGTATCAGTTAACAATTAAGAAAAGTTACGCCCAACGTCTCCAAAAATAAAATAAAATATCCGAAAATACGGCCACGTCGTTTGGTCAAAAAATGTAAAAACAGATGTTTTTCTAATTTTTGGATTTTTTGAATGACTAATATTATGTTGTTTAAAATGGAAATTCGTGGTAAGGTAACTATTATTTTGAGAACGCCAATAATCTTACGGTAAAGAATGTGAAAAATGTCAAGTATACGAAGCTTCCTTAAAAAGTTATCAGATGGAAAATAAATTTAGATCTTAAAAAATCTGTACATTGTTGCTGTCGGCAGCGATGGACATAAAGTACCACACCTTTCGTTTGAAACCTCGCATTGGAGTAAACTTACTCTGGCGTTTAATGTGATTAAATACATTATTAAAAACCATGAAAGATTATAAAAACAACTATGTTATATTTCTTTTATAAGAAATTGAATGTTGTCCAGATTTCATTCCGCATAGGTTATAAACAAGGTAGAGGGAGAATGTGCAACCGTTTAAAAAGGGGGACACAATGAGCATCAGGCCAAGCACCAAAGACAGCCCGAACACATTTTTTCTGAACTATGAAAGCTCTCTCTACATCAACAGAATCACCCCACAGTATCAGACCGTAGAACTGAGAACAGAGGACACGTATCCATGTTAAGCTGTCAGGGCAGCTTCCTCAGAAACAGTGTTTCTCAGTCTACGGAGAGCAAACACAAATCTGTTTAGTCTGTTACAAATTTGCTCGATGTGATCTTTCCAGTGCAGATTGAAAGCCAGACAAGTTGAGCATCGTAGGCAAAGTTGTAACAGTTGACGGTTTATTGTGAGACTAAACGTTAGGTTGATTATCGCTCGACATAATTCGATATATGTTTGATGCGATAAAATTACGTAACCCTTTATAAATATTTTAACGTGATAAATCTCAATTGGTCTTAATTTATTTTTAGTGCACATCAGCAAGTCTTCAAAAACTCTGCGACACGCTATCAGAGCACCAGTCGTGGTCCATAGCTCACCTGGCAGCACATTTTGGGCTCTACGAGCTGTTCAATGACCCTGCAGTCCAGGCGCATCTGAATGAGGTTGATCCGGCTACTGGAGCTACGCCACTGATGGTAAGACTATTTTTTTCACACCACCTATTCGTATACGGGCATTTTCTTCCCTGCTAGGAGGGAAGAAAGTAGCACTTTTCTGTTCTAGGACATTAGCATTTTTTTCAGCCACCCCGTCATTAAAAATAAATTTCTTATTCAATTAATCGATTCTTTATAATCAGGAAGCAAACTAAGCACATATAAAGTTAAAATAAATATAATTCAACCACAAAAAAATATTTCATCTAAGGTGGTCTGTATAGCAGTATGTGTCACATAGGAGCAAAACTATATTAACCTTGGGCATTAACACTTGAATCCCGCACTACGCTCGGGAGTCTACTTTAGGATCCCTCGTTACGCTCGGAATTATTTTATAGACTCCATCGCTTCGTTTGGGATTCAATGCTCGCCCTCGCCGTAAATATTACATTTTGCTCCCTTGTTACACAATCTACTATATATGACTGACTAAAATGGCCCAATATGATCCATAGGTACGGTCAACGCAAAAAATATGTATACAATTTTGAACCTTATGGCAATGGAGTAAGGTGCAAAAGTATATACATATTTTTTCGTAAGGATGTAGAAACATACTTCGGGTTTCGGCGAATGTCATAGGTCAATGCTTTTTAAACTTACTATAAAAAGTAAATAATAATTATAAGGCGGCTATCAGGCTATCATACTGGTGCGGTTTCCGCGTGCGGCGCCGGTGTGCGAACTAGATAGCGCTCTGCGTGTGTATAGCGCTGTCTCGTTTACTGGAAAATGAACTTTAACTGAAGGGTATTGATAGTGTTTGATCATTTTATTGCTAATTTTCCCACAGTCAAAATAACAATGAATCCGAATTTTGTATTCCTCTCGCAATAATTTAAATAAAGATTGTCGCACATTTCCTTACTATCCATGAATCAAAAAGACATTGTCATTTTCTATTACACGATCACGTCCGCGTCCGCTTTTACCCGAAAGTCCAGGAACTCGAATGTTATACTTAGAACAGCTGACTAACTGTACCTACTCCATTAGATTAGATGAGCTGGTTTTGTGCGCTAGACGATCTTGGCACAACGTTAATTTTAAGAAAATAAAAGCGTGTTCTTGAGGCTTTGACTTAATACGACGCCCTCAAGTAAATGGGAATACCGGTCTAGTAAGAAGAAGGTTTTTGCCTAAGAAAAGTTTTTTGACTGCATTCTAGTTAAGGACTATTCATCTTCTGTCTCTTTCTCTTATTGTATGCGTCTCTTTCTCTCATTGTATGTGTCTCTTTCTCTTATTGTATGGAACCTGGAACAGCAATGAACTTTGTATTAAGCATAACGTCTGCTAAAGATACCACAATGTATCCCCGAGTCGCGACTTCGAGTCTCGCCTGAGGCAAAGGATGTTTATACTTTTCCTTTATTTATAAACAGCGCCCTCTACAAAAAGTTTTCACCGCCCTTCACCATTGTCACCAGGTCGCAGTGAAGTCGTGTAACGTCCGTATGGTCCAATGCCTGGTTTCCCTACAATGTTCCCTGGATACCGTCGATTTGGACGGCAACACTGTGTTCCACTACGCTGCGGCCAGCAACAAGGAGATCATCAGTGTGAGTTGATAATCATGTATGTAGGGAATGCAACCGGTTAATATTTTGTATGAGAATTACCGGTAATTTCTTTACAATTATTTATCGGTTTGCATTCCCTAGTTGTATGGGTCATCCATGTGGTCATTCTGGTTTTCAAAAGCCCATCTATATTGTCTAGTAGTAAAGCTGTCAAAATTGGAACATGAACGTCTTAAAGTTACAAGCCTCATTCAGTTAAATTACGTTTTGTCTATTTCTAACAAACACGATTGTCAGAGTGACAGATTAGGACAAACGATTATTAGTTAAATTAGGCTTGTAAGACGTTTATCAATAAGGGGGTTACATTTTACATCTCTATTATACTCTATTCTCTTTGTAATCAGTGACAATGTTTAAAAATAATACTCGTATACTCAACGTTCATAAGCATATATGCGTCTGCAAATTCTGTTCGTAACGCAAATATTAGCTGTATTTCCGTGTGTGCGTTAAATCACTATCAGGGTTTATTGCGGCAGAGGATATTTACTGGTTTAAAGTTATAGTATGATTTTTTTAAGATGTCCGAATTGTAGATAGAACTCGTTAGTAAGATTCCGACATCTTAATCTAAAATTACCACCTACCAATTTTTATATAATATACTTAAGACGATCGAGTGGTTTTAGTAGTGGGTATTGACGTTTAATATGCTCTCTATTTGTACCGAATAGTATTTCTATATCCAGGTCCATATTTGTCTCATTTTAGCAAATCCTATCTCCGTTGCGCAGCGTCAATGCGTATTATATACATTCGCTTAGACGCAAAATGATCCGCGGCCATTTTAATGATTCTACAAATGTTATAGCGGATACGCTGGGGCCACACTTAGCGCATCCGACCGAATATTCGTGTTGCGTCTCTTTCTTATTTTATACTAAAGAGAGATATATAACACGAATATTCGATCGAATCCCCGATAATAGTAATGTTGATTTGTGTTTCTAAATATATCTCGATTTATATGATCCTGCACCAATTACAAGTTTCGGTTTGATCCAATGGTTGACTGGTAGAGAATGCCTTAAGGCATTAAGTCCGCCGCTTGTACACTTTTTATTTGTGCAATAAAGTTTAAATAAAAAAAAAAATAATGTGGCCGTTATACTTACCAAACATGTATGACACGTGGATAGGTATCATATCCAATGTTTTATAAACCAGGCTCTCGCAAGCAAGACCGCTACGTCTCTAAACGTGTACAACAAGCAAGGGTACACACCACTACACATGGGCTGCCTTGCGAATGCCCCCGACTGCGTGCGAGCCCTGCTGATGGCGGGGGCTGACGTTAACCTGCCTGCTAGGAGGGGCGCCTCGTCTGTCAACGTCAGCGCTATACCGGGTCAGTCCTACAAACCACCTAGCTTTTTAACCGACTTCAAGATTTCGAAGGAGGAGGTTAATATCAATTCGTCGGGATCTTTGTTTTTTTTTTTTGCTATTTTTTTTATGTATGTTCACCGATTATTCGAAGACGGCTGGACCGATTAGAAAACAACTTTTTTTGTTTGAAAGAGTATACTTCACAACAGTGATTTAGCTAATTTTTATTTTTTTATACGGCTGGACCGATTTGGGAAATTCTTTTTTGTTTTATAGTTTACAGTTGGTCCCATTGTAACCAGGTCAGGATCTGATGATGGGATCCTGGAGAAATCGAGGGAACTCTTCAACTATAGGCACACCTATAGTGATTTGAGTATATTTTACAGCAGCTCGAGCATTTGCTGTTGGAAAGGTGGATGCTAAGTGAAGTCGGTTCTTTTTTGTTTAATATTATTATATCCGCATATTAAAACTTCGACCTGCTAAGTCATTCGCGATATTTTTGATTATCTGCTTGAATGATGAAGCCACCCGGATATGATAGTACAGTCTGTCTAGAAGCATTGGCACGTTGAGTACTTGAAAAAGTTGCAGACATGGGCATGGTCCAGTCATTGTTGGCAAAACTGTTTATCATAATAATTTTAAACAAAAAAGAACCGACTTCACTTAGCTCTACCTTTCCAAAAGCAAATGCATAGGAATTCCAAAAGCAGATGCTTTGCTAAAGCAATGAAATCACCATAGGTATGCCTATAATATTTTAAGAGTTCCCTCGATTTCTTCAGGATCCCATCATCAGATCCTGACCTGCTGACAATGGGACCAATAATACATAAAAAAAAGCAAAAACAAATATCCCGACGAATTGATAACCCCTTCCTTCGAAATCTTGAAGTCAGTTCAAAATCGTTATTACGCCACCAATTTTATAGCTTAACATCACGCACCACAAAGCACGCATGGTCACGGTCGGAACAAATAAAGAAGGCATTGGCCAGTATTTTTCAACAGACTTCGAGATTGCGGAGGAGTTTATCAATTCGTCGGGATTTTTTTTTCTTTTTTTTTATGTGTGTCACCGATTATTCGAAGACGGCTGGTCCGTTTTGTAATCTAATGGAATAGAGTATACTTCACAGTTGGTCCCATTGTAACCAGGTCAGGACCTGATGATGGGATCCTGGAGAAATCGAGGTAACTCTTCAACTATTATAGGCACACCTATAGTGATTTGAGTATTTTTACAGCAGCTCGAGCATTTGCTGTTGGAAACGTGGAGGCTAAGTGAAGGCGGTTCCTTTTTGATTAAAATTATCATTTATACTTCCAGGCATCGTCGGCGACGTTCTACAAGACAACCAACCGAAACTATACCAACAAGACATGAAATACGGAGGCACGCCGCTCCACTGGTCCATCTCCCGGGAAGTCATCGAGGCCTTGGTGGATAAGAAGTGTGATATAAACGCTCTGAACTTTGAGGGACGGACCGCGCTTCATGTCATGGTGTTGAGGGGACGACTGGAGTGTGCTATCGCGCTGTTATCTAGAGGTTTGTATTCTTGTATTGTCTGTGCTTTTGTAGTTTTTTGGTCTAACGACAATGCTCGTTACATATATTTTTGCGTTTTGACGGACTGTGGACCTCGTGAGTTTCTGCTAAAAAAAATTGTTTTTTTGTTAGAATCCGGTTTTCCTCATTCTCATTAGTTCATTACAGATATCGCTAGTCCAATATTACAGGGTTCTATGTAACATTTTCGAGGTAGTTAAATTTAGACTAAATCGTGTCAATATGACAATGTTCAAATTTCAATTCGATAAAAGTGAAACATAGAACCCTGTAATATTGGGCCAGCGATGTGTTGCTTGTATTTGCCAAGATAAAGTTTCAAAACTAGAGTATGATCAACTGAACATCTACCAAATGTGTTTACGCTCTCGAAAAGCTGGAGGTGTGTTCATGTAATGCAATGTTTTTGCCAATGGAAAATTGATTTTTTCACGAAGACATTTTAAAAACTCTGTTTTTGTCAGTGCATTAATGTCTGGTTTTAATACGTCCTTTTTTCAGGTGCGGAACACTCTATAACCGACAACGAAGGCAACACCCCTCTACACTTAGCCGTGAAACAGACGAACATATCGTTGGTTGAAGCGCTGATAGTGTTTGGGGCTGACTTGGAGGCGCTCAACAATTTGGGTTACACTGCCAGACATTTGGTGCCCTGTGAGATGTCCAGTAGTAACTATGACAAGATATTGTATGTGCTACATGCTGTAGGAGCTAAGAGGTTAGTTAACTTAAGGTTTAACAAAAACAGACCCACATATCCTTGGTTGAAGCGCTGATAGTGTTCGGGTCTGACTTGGAGGCGCTCAACAATTTGGGCTACACCGCCAGACATTTGGTGCCCTGTGAGATGTCCAGTAGTAACTAGATATTGTATGTGCTAGATGCTGTAGGAGCTAAGAGGTCAGTTAACTTAAATTTTAACAAAAAACAGATGCACATATCCTTGGTCGAAGCGCTGATAATGTTCGGGGCTGACTTGGAGGCGCTCAACAATTCTGGCTACACCGCTAGACATTTGGTGTCCTGTGAGACGTCCAGTAGTAACTAGATATTGTATGTGCTAGATGCTGTAGGAGCTAAAAGGTTAGTTAACTTGAGTTTCGACCTAACAGATGAAAGTATCTTTGATTTAGCAGTATTTGGAGGTCCTAAACAATCTGGGTATATTGTCACCAACCACCACCAAGGTGTACGAAGGTACGATGCGTTATTACGCAACGCTTAAAGTAAGTAAAAGGGCGGTATGTATTTTTATACGATTTTAAGTTAAATTAATTTTTCCTTTCCTCGTATTCGATATGAAAAGTAGAGTGTTTAACTCGAATGAAAGTTATCCATTTCAAACAATACTAAATACGTGTCAAAACAAATCATTTGAGACGAATCAATAGGGATATCTATCAATCCGTTACAGCTATTAGAAGTCGGTCAAAATCGACTTGCAAGATTTTATTAGATATAACGGTGGGCAATTTGTCAGCACAGTAATACAGGATGCCATCTGAGACGTGATCAGTTATATGTTTTTCTAACTCCATAAACAACTAGCAGTTGAAAGCCCCAACTTTTACTAAAATCAGACATTTTTTTTAATTTTTTTTTTACATGTTTTTGTAATTTATTTTTCATTTGACGGGGTTTTAGGGATATTTAAACTACTTATTAGAATATTTAAATAAGTAAATTGAATTACCTCTTTGAAATGGAACTGTCGTTAATAACAATTTTGTCATTTATTCCGGATAAAATGTAATTTAATATTTTTTTTACCTTAAATATCTTATAAAACTGTTTTACACTAATACTATCACTTTTGAAAGAAAAATAAATTACTAGTTGTTTATGGAGTTAGAAAAACATACACCGTGTTTTTTTTGTATTCCGTTAACTTTAAGGGAAGATTATTTAGGTCAATTAAAGTTAATTTGTCTAAGTAACTAGTGTTTTAACTCTTCTTATTTCTGAGATATTTAATTTATAAAGTTAATCACTGAAGTAGTGTAAAAGGTTCTTAATTTCTTTATAGCATTATCATTATTTTTAATTTCTTCAGTAAAGAGTTTTCCATTCATGGCTATCCGCTACAAGGAGGTGATTAAGGTGAGTTCGTTGAACGTTACTTACTTTGTCTTTTATTAGGTGTCACTTCAACTTCATTTTTGTCATAAATGTCATAATATTGAAAAAATTGGTATTGTAACATTAAGTTGTGCATCTCCAACAAAAAATGCCTTTAAATTATCCTCCTAGAGAGATTGCCGACATTCATTTCGTGTACGGCTTCTGTAACGGCAATGCTGCTGAAGCAGCAAGAGAATACCGACACCGATACCCTAATCGACGAATCCCTGATCCTCATACATTTATTAACGTTAGTATTGTTCGTTTTTAACTTCTCATTACTAAGATACTTTTTACAAGTATTGTTACAACCTATTCTCTTTATTTCTCTTATGGTTTGATGTGGGTTCTAATTATTATTGCAATCTTTACAGGTGCATAGACGTTCTCAGTGAACAGGGTTTACCACCGATACCCCATGAACGGGACATAAACCTTGACGTACAAACCGAAATCGGGATTATGAACACCATAATCGAAGACCCGACCCTCTCTACAAGGCGCGTGGGGCGTATTTTCGACGTCTCTCACAATAAAGTTTGGAATTTGTGGAAGCGGTATGGTCTACATCCGTACCATTTTCGAAAGGTGCAGGGCCTTTTGCCGCACGATAATTTTTCACGCATAGCATTTTGTCAACGGACCAACGAACTTTTAGTACAAGATCCAGAGTTAGTCGGTAAAATATTATGGATGGATGAGGCACAATTTACAAGAGCGGGAATTGTAAACTCAAAAAATACTCACCATTGGTCCGAGTTCAACCCGAAACTTACCCGGGAAACTTCCTTTCAGCACGAGTTCTCCGTTAACATGTGGGCAGGGATATTAAACAATCAGCTCATTGGACCCGTCGAAATTCCCGCAAGGCTTAGTGGTGAAAATTATTTGCAGTTTCTACGGTCTCTTCACGACTTAATTTTTTTTGAAAATTTGCCGTTGGAAACACTGCGTGCACATTGGATACATCACGATGGGGCACCTCCACACTTTGCACGTCTTGTACGCCAGTATTTAGATGAACAGTTTCCCGGGCGTTGGATAGGACGCGGCAGCCCAACACTTGCTTGGCCTGCCAGGTCTCCCGACCTAACGCCCCTTGATTTTTATGTGTGGGGCACTTTAAAAGACCGAGTGTATTCTAAACCTGTTGCAACCCGAGAAATCTTACTACAGAGGATACAAGAAGCAGCCGATGACATGCGAGCTACTCATGTCAACTTAAATCGCCAGATACGAACTCGGTTAAATGTATGTTTAGAGTATGATGGTGGCCATTTTGAACAACATTTACACTAAAACCACTGTTATTTCTTGAACTCTCTGTAGTAATTAGTAATTTTTCTCTTATTGCAATAGGTTTTGAATACCTACTTGTATTTTTGCGAGTGCACCATGCTGTATTAGTGGATGCAGATAGGCTGAAGATAGAGATAATGAGTTTAGATAAGAGATTTTAACAGTTTACAATATGTCGCTGCATTCACAAAAATATTTTTCCGATATTCAACTTTGTCGTCTTACAAATAGTGTTGGTTCGTTGATAAAATGAAATACCTGATAAAATGTTGTTCAGCAACAGACAATCCGGGTGTGTGCTATTTTCTGATGTCTTTTTAATAAAACATGTGAAACTGTTATTAAATTTGATTAATATTATTGGTGAGATACGTCGAAAGTTCATTGTTTTGTTTATTGAAATGGAGATAATTTGAGTTTTAAACATTATTTAATATTATTATTGTTTACTTAAAAAATCAAATAAAATGTATTCATTTGTAAAAGTCACTTTTATTGTAACAATTAGAAATCAGAAAACCTGTTAAATATTTTAAATCCTAAATGCATAGATATACCATGTGTAAACAAACACATAAGCACAAGTTTCATTCTGTGTGTCTGTCTATGAAACTGTAAGGTCTAAACAACTTAAATAATTTAGATTTTGATTCCTTTCTTAAAAAGGCCACACAATCATGATTTTAGTTAGGATTATCAGAAAGAGTCTCCACCAACTTCTCAAGAGGTTCTCGCTACGAGTTGTGGTTGGATCAATGGTCAGATGCAGAAGGCGGTAATTCTGGATACGGCGCCCACAGTCTTGTAGTTCCTCTCTCCGCGGCGTTAACCACCGGCAACCTTGGCCCTGCCCCGTTGCCGGCGGTACTCTAGGTTATTTATTTAAACTTTACGGCACAAAAGAAAACCTTAAATACATCAGGCGGACTTAATGCATTAAAACATTCTCTACCAGTCAACCTTTAAGACAAAGCAGAGAAATTGTGGACGGTGCTTCTAACGGGCAAACAATAAAAAATAACCGGCCAAGAGCGTGTCGGGCCACGCTCAGTGTAGGGTTCCGTAGTTTTGTCATTTTTTTCAAAAACTATTCAACCTATCAACTTCAAAATAATTTTCCTAGAAAGTTTTTATAAAGTTCTACATTTGAGATTTTTTTCATATTTTTAAAACTTATGGTTCAAAAGTTAGAGGGGGGGGGACACATTTTTTTTAACTTCTGGAGCGATTAATTCCGAAAATATTTACATTATCAAAAATTTTTTGTAGTAAGCCCCTATTCATTTTTAAATACCTATCCAACAATATATCACACGTTAGAGTTGAAATGAAAAAAAAAATCACTCCCCACTTTACGTATAGGGGAGGTACCCTATTAAAACATTTTTTTCCACTTTTTATTTTACCACTTTGTCGGCGTGATTAAGATACATATTAGTACCAAATTTCAGCTTTCTAGTGCTAACGGTCACTGAGATTATCCGCGGACGGACGGACGGACGGACAGACATGGCGAAACTATAAAGGTACGAGTTGGCCGCCGACCGCACGCTTCGTGAGGCGGCGACGTGTCGCCGCGACACGTCGCCGCCTCACATCGCCGCCTCATGAAGCTGCGGTCGTGATTTGGAACCCGACTGCATGACGTATCGTAGCTTCGGCGTCGGCGACACTACTGATACACTACTGATCTGCGGTCGGGCTTCACGTCGCCGCGCCGGCCGCTCGGTGACGCGTCGCCCGGCTTCATGTCGCTGGCTACGAATGGAGTTTCATAGAGATACATACAAACCAGTAGGGTCGCCGCGACACGTCGCCGCCTCACGAAGCGTGCGGTCGGCGGCCAACTCGTACCTTAAGGGTTCCTAGTTGACTACGGAACTCTAAAAACACATTAATAATTTAAACAACATTTAGGCTAGGTTTTTTCAAATATTTTATGTCATCATCATCATCATGTCAGCCGAAAGACAATTCAAGTTGTTTTTGTGTGTGTGCATATTTTAGATGTACTTTTGTATTTTACATTCATAAAAATGTTGTAGAAGCCCTAACCTAAGAAACAAGGTGAATAAAGTGTAACCAAAATAAATTAATTACTCTTCATGACAAAAAAAAAACAAAATAAATGGTCCGTTATTGGGATTTGAACCCACGACCTCTCACTTCATAAGCAATCAAACTACCACTAAGCTGTTTTTTGGCATGTGCTGTCATGGATGAAATTCAAGCTTTGACATACTTGACACTAACTCTTGGTTAACTCTAAAGGACCTTTTACATTGTGAAATATATTAATTATGTATGAAAACTAAAAAAAAATTTTTTTTCGAATTTAACAAAAAGCTATATACCAGGCAACTTCTATTAACGTCCCTAGTAACCTGTCTAATTTAACGGAAAACAAAAAAAACACGGTGTATAACTGATCACGTCTCAGATGGCACCCTGTATAACTCGTATAGGACAGGTGACAGAAGGCAAGGGCTAGTTTACCCTTTGGATATATTCAAACGCCGTATCGAACGAACCGTGACTCGAGACTTCAGTCACGCTTCCATGCAGGTCTTCCATGAGTAGTTCGTCCCCAGATGCCCGGCGGAGGTGGCGGGCTGCGGCGCGGGGTGCGCGGCGCGCGGGGACTACAACGGCGTGCCCCCGCCCGCCGCGCCGCGCCCCGCCGCGCGCGACGTCATCGGACACATGCTGTCCGTGGCCGCCATGGAGCGCGCCGCCAGCGCCCCCGACAAGTATGGCCGGTCAGTATACTTTGTACATAAACTACTGGTTTGTAAGGTACACCTGCAATAGTATGCCGCAGAAATATGTGACACGCTCTTATAGAATAATAGTAGTTTATGTAACTGTTACGTAATAAGGCCTAATTACGTACAGTTGCATACACTGCTTTATCTACACTCATATTATATATCCTAAATAAAGTGTTCGGAAACCATAGAATGACCGCCATTGCACCGCCATTGCACCGCCATGGCCAACTCGATTGTGCCGGCGGTCGCGCAGGCGAGTGCCGTTGGTCAGGAAGGAGCACAGGATTTACATTATGTTATCAAATTCGATGTTCGGAATTTGAAACTCATAACGTATCAATATATGAGCATGTAAAGTTAAAATTACGTTACTGCCACAGATAAAAAGCTTATCATAGTAACATCGGTTGTGGTAATGATAGCCATTGCCTACCGTTTTTGAACACGTTTTAGAAGACTTACAATGTGAGTGTAGATAAAATATTAAATAAGATTGTGTCAGATATTTTTGCGGCCTTCGTTGAGGAAGATACTATTGCAGGTGGCGTGTATGTCTTTCGTTTGTTTTAGTCTTTGAGCTTGTTTTAAGCCCCTAGTCTTCGTCTTTTGACGTGATAACGTCTTTAAAATCGTTTTAGTCGGGTGACATGTTCAGAAACTTGTGTCACACCAAAACCTCACGAGCGCGATCGCAGGTATAACGAGAGAGAGACGGACCGATCTCCCGTCTCATCTCGAGCGCTGCCAGTCATTCCGTGAAACTTGTCACGCGGAATCCTCACGAGCGGTTAGACGTTATCACGTAAACATCTCGATCGTAAACCTACTTTACAAACAACCAATTTTTTTGACTGTTAAATGTCCGCGTGCATGCTCTATTTTCTCGCAGCTCTTGTGTCCTGGCGCGCCTCTGGTGTAACGTATCAGGCCTTCGGCCCTACATGGAGCTCGACCATCGGATCATTGCAAGTCTTGGCCCCGCTGTCGATGCTACTGCTCTTCGGCTAAGCTTATTAAGACATTTGTACTATTAGGTTGCATCCAAGCACTATTTACCTTCCACTCTGCCTTCGGCCTCGCGTGCTGGATGCCTCTCGCGGACGTTACGGACCTTCAGCCTTATGCGAAACTTGGCTTTCGGCCTTCGCAATAAACTCTCATAAACTTAAACACAAATTATTCCTAATGTAAATACACTTGGCAAATAATGTAATATGGCTGTCAGACATAGTAGACTTAACACAACCAAATATTATTACGAAATTTAATTTTACTGAAATTTAATTCATTAACCGATATCTTTACTGAGAATGAATGTGAATACCATGTTTATGGATAAAAATGAGTTCTTGCGGTATCGATATCTTATTAAGGTAAATTGATTTGTTAACATTATTTGCCATTCCTTATTTGAACTTAGGTGTAAGCATAGACTAATTAACCCAAGACCCCGCATAGCCGGGCGACCCCCGCTGCCACGCTCGAAGTAATTTCACTCTATAGTGAGACCTTAATATTGGAAGTGACAGTAAACATAGTACGTCTCCATGCACGCACCCCTTCTTTTTGCAGCTTAGGTTTCAAAGAAATAACGCGCTAAGCGGAGTATAGAGATATCTTGTATATGGGTGTAAGTCGCTACATTTCCCATGTTTACATACGTTGCGTCAATAACATTTCTGTTGTGTGTGTAAATGTGTGCGTAGCTCTAGCGCGCACTTAAAAACGGTTTATCTGTATTAATATTTAAACATTATTTTATTTCTAGCCTTCTCTGCCTAGACGGCGGCGGAATCCGTGGCCTAGTGCTCGTCCAAATCCTAATCAACCTAGAAGCTACAATCGGCCGCCCCATCATACATTGCTTCGACTGGGTCGCTGGGACAAGCACAGGAGGGATTCTGGCTTTAGCATTAGCAAGTGGGAAGACCCTAAGGGAATGCCAAAGGCTGTATTTCCGTATGAAGGAGTATGCTTTCGTTGGCATGCGGCCTTACCCTTCGGAAGCGTTGGAAACCATATTGAAAGATAATTTAGGTAAGACTATTAGGTTTGGACTCGTGTAACTTGTGAATTGTTCTAGATGCCGCTATCATTTTATTGTTGAATTTTAGCGGATGTTCTGTTTTATCGTTTAGCAATAAAAAAGTACTGGTCAACCAACTCGTTATTGAAAAAAAAACCGGCCAAGTGCGAGTCGGACTCGCGCACCGAGGTTGCGTACAAACCTGTAGGTATATAGGGGTAGTAACTACAAAATTATTAAACAAAAAAAATTATATGATGTAACAAAAAATTTACGGTTTTCGCAGTTTTTCCTTTATTTGTGCTATAAAACGTTGCTTCGTACCAAATTTCAAGATTCTGAGTTCACGGGAAGTACCCTGTAGGTTTTGATTCCCTTGCGAGTTACAAAATTTGCGGCATAAACGGCTGTATCTTTTGATTGCGTTGGCTTAGAAGTTTGATTTTTTGACAGCTCCAAGGGACAGTAGACCTGAATATTTGATATAAATTTCAGCTTGATACCTCCACGCGTTCCTGAGAATAAGGGTCTTGACAGACAGACAGACAGACGGACAACAGAGTGATCCTATAAGGGTTCCGTTTTTTCCTTTCGAGGTACGGAACCCTAAAAACGTTAAATAAGTAGTTTTTAGATATAATTTTCTTTTTTTAACCGACTTCATGATTTCAAAAGAGGAGGTTCTCAATTCGGCGTGTATGTTTTTTTTTTTTTGTTTGTATTTTTTATGTTTGTTACTCCATAACTCCGTCATTTCTGAACCGATTTTGAAAATTCTTTTTTTGGTTGTAAGTATATATATATACAGATTGGTCCCGTTTTTGTCAAAACGCAGTTCTGATGATGGGATCCATGAGGAATCGAGGGAACTCCTCAAATCTTAAAGGCATACATATAGTGATTTTTATATTTTTATCAACAAATCCATCATTTTCATTCAAAACAGTGACATTTGATGAAGTAGAACTGCTGATGATGATCAGAACGGAACTCTTCAACGACGCATAGTTCACGTTTGGCGATTTGTCCTCTTCGCTGTGTTTGTTTAGCAAGTTTAATTGTCAGGACAAATTTTCGTCAAGCTCAAGTTCTGATGATGGGATCCATGAAGAATCGAGGGAACTCCTCAAATCTTAAGGGCTTACACATAGTGATTTTTGTATTTTTATCAACAAGTCAAGCATTTTCATTCAAAAGAGTGACATTTGATGAAGTGGAACTGCTGATGATGATCAGAACGGAACTCTTCAACGACGCATAGCTCACGTTTGGCGATTTGTCCTCTCCGCTGCGTTTGTTAAGCAAGTTATTTCATTGTATGGAATCTAAGTGCACCATCTAGAATAATGCTTCACCGGCTACCCCCATGCAAGTCGGTTTTTTTTATTAAAAATTATTTTAAATTAAATTCGAGGGATGGTGGAAACCTTTCTGATGTTTTTGACTGAAAGGTATGCCCTAGTTCTTGTGCTCCCGAATGACACTTCTTTACACATGTATGTCATATATTTGCACTGATATGGTAATTGTACCAAGTGCGGCCGAGTTTCGCGCTATAAAAATTTAAAGGCACCAGGTTGGTGCAAAATGGTTAAGAAAGGAATGGGTATGATTTGTCGATATAATTCATCTTCCTATGTTTTAACGTTTCCACTTTTTTTTTTTTTTTTTTTATACCACGACGGTGGCAAACAAGCATACGGCCCGCCTGATGGTAAGCAGCTACCGTAACCTATGGACGCCTGCAACTCCAAAGGAGTCACATGCGCGTTGCCGACCCTTTACAAAAAGGAGGATTCACTGTGTTGACGACTAAAGGAACAAGAATGTCCCTCATCGTCAACACACTGGGTCCTCTTTGAGCTCTTTGGCAACCTTACTCACCAGCAGGAACACAACACTATGAGTAGGGTCTAGTGCTATTTGGCTGTGGTTTTCTGTAAGGTGGAGGTACTTCCCCAGTCGGGCTCTGCTCCAGATTTGAGCGATGACATTCGCTGAACGTGCCCTACCACACTTAGCGAGATGCCATTCGCAGTGCCCATACCTCTCTTTTTGGCGTAGTTTAAGGACATACCCAGGTCCGGACGTAGTTTAAGGACATACCCCGGGTCCACTATAGCTGTTTAAACAGATATAAATCCAGCGTTCAATAAACTGACTTTTCTATATTTTGCAGGTACAGAAACCGTGATGGCGGACCTGACACATCCTAAGCTGATGATCCTGGCGCTGCTAGCAGACAGGAAACCGGTGGACCTGCATATATTCAGGAATTACGAGTCGGCACAGGAGATCTTGGATACGCATAATAAAATTAGCCGTAAGTCAATCTATTTTGATCTCGACAGGAATCACAATTTTTGAAATAAACGAAGGAATACGAGACTGAGACTTACCCATCTGCATAAAATATTTCTACAAGACTAAAGGCTCCGTCAGACTGGCTCGTTTTATTAGCGGGGCGGAAGCATAGCTATCCTACGCGCGACGCGCCCGCATCACGGTCGCGGCCCGCTAGCGCCGCGCTCTCAACATGCGCTCCGCTCTCTCAAGGGTTAGTTATATATGGTTGTCCCTGTCTGCCCTGGCGCGGCGCGCCCGCGGGGCGCAGCGTCCGCGCGCGGATCCCGCGTTTCTTATCGCCCTCCGCTTCTGCCCCGCTAACAAAACGCGCCAATCTGACGGAGCCTTTAGTCTTGTAGAAATATTTTCTGCAGATGGGTCAGTCTCGGTCTCGGTAGCTTAGTTGATAGGGCAACGGAGTTTCTCAACGGCAACTTTCGGAGTTGCTAGTTCAGGTCTCGTCTGAGTCTCGACCATTTTTCTACTTTTATAGAAAAATAGTCTGGATTTTTCGTTTTCAGAAACATATGTCGCGTTAAGTTTTTAGAAATTGTCAGTAAATTGGTAACTGTGTAGCACGGGCTTAACAATCTTTACTTGTTTTGGTGGGAAATTGGAAAATTAATTTCTTACGAGTATTTCGATTTCATTGTTAGTTGTGATTTTGTAAGTTGGACCGAAGATTCTAAATATGAGTTCAATGGAAGAACATGGTGATGACGAAATGTTTGTTGACTGTACACCGCCTGAATTAAGAGCGGAGGCGAAATTAGCCATGAACAACTTGCTCCCGCCGAAATCAAAAGAGAGGTACATGACTGCATATAACAACTTCATAAGCTGGAAAATAAATAAAAACGCACACAATCTCTCTGAAAATATATTCTTAGCATATTTTCAAGAACTGGGAAACACAAAGAAATGTTCAACATTGTGGTCACTGTACTCTGTGATTAAAGCAACAATACGTCTTAAACACAATATAGACATAAAAAACTACAATAACTTACTTGCATGGCTAAAACGGCGATCGGATGGATACTCTGCAAAGAAATCTAGAATATTTACCAGTGAAAATGTTCAAACATTTTAAAACCATGCACCCGATGTACAATATCTGGCCATAAAGGTAACTTTACCTACTCGTAGAAGTTATACCTACTTATTGTAATCATCAAAATTATATCTTAATTTAATTGTAAGTAGGTAATTTAGCTTCAATTTTAATTCTGTAATTTTAATTTTATGTATTATAACTATGGATGTAATTATCTGAAATAAATGATTAATAATAATAATAATATATTCCTATATTTACATATGAATCAGACAAAAATGTGATGAATTTAGTTTGGATAACAAAATATCTTAAAATATGACTATTTATTCAGTGCAGTGTTAAGCCTTTTTAGATACATTTCATTAAAATAAGTGATTCACAGCAAGATTAAGTATATTTATTGATGTTTTCTACAACTTTGATTACATGCTATACAAAATTTCATACAAGTGCTCACTTATCAACTTATCATTTGCAGGTTGCTTTGATCTTGGGCATAAATGGTGCATGTCGAGCAATGGAGTTAACAAACATCACACCACAAAAGACATTGAGTTTCAAGGTCACTTAATCATATTTAAGTTGTGTGACACAAAAAATAAAACAGACAGATCTTTTGTGATTCGAGATGAGTTCATGAACATTTTCAAAAAATATTATGCCCTTCGGCCTAAGGACACAGCAACAGAACGACTTTTCTTAAATTACCGAAATGGTAAATGTACCAGACAAGTTATTGGACGCCACAAAATTTTAGTCATGCCGAAAGATATATCTACATTTTTAACTTAGATAGCCCGCATCTGTACACTGGGCATTGTTTCCAGCGAACACCAGCCACCCTCCTCACTGACTTTGGTGCCAATCTTTTGGCTGTTAAAAGACATGGTGGGTGGATATCTGACAGAGTGGCAGAAGGCTACATTGATGAGTCGGTTGGGATCAAAAAAGAAACTACAAAAAATATAACAAAGAATATAAAATTAGCAAGCACTAATAATACAACCACGTCTCATGAAGACATCCATTTGCATCTATCTCCACAGCCAGGTTGTTCTCGTGACCCTCCAGTATTCATCCAGCACCATAGTCTTCCCAAATTCAACATTGATTCCATGCCGGCCACAAATTTACTGTCATCTGTCCATTCTCTGCCAGTAACCCGCAACCAGAATCAAGATTTGACACAGTCTGGTGCATCAAATCCTCAGCTACCATTGCCTCCTCAGCAAGAAGAGAAGGCAAATGAACAGTCCACCAGTCATATTGCACCATCACAGCCAGTTTCGTCTTCCGAAATTCAGCAAACTAATATTAGCGTACCTGGAAAAACCATAACAATATCCATAAGCAATTGCCCTAACATGTCAAACTTAACTTTTAATATCAACTAAATCATACATGAAATATTTCTTCGTTTTAGAAGCGATACTTACGTTAAATGTTTGAGTCCATCCATCGAGTTTGAATAATTTTAATGAGATGTACTTATTTATGCCTGTAAACTTCGATTCTCCTATTTTAACAGTCGTAGAATAAGTGTAATATGCAGTATGTAGTTTTTTTGGTAGGACAATACTTGTTCTATTGTATTTGTTGTAATATAATAATAATAATGTACAAATTTAAACATAAGTAAGGTTAGGTTTGAAAAAATTCGGAAGCTGTCGCTAGTGTCGCTGTCACAATTGACGTTTGATTTTATTCCCAACGTTTCGTTCAGAAACATGCTTTGTAATTTTAGAATGACTTTTTCATAGCATATTGCACGCCGAGTATAACGCTTCCATACATTGTTACTGTCAATTTGGTGTAAACCTAGCGTAGATAATTTAAGATTGAATAAAACGTTGTCCTTTTGGCTGTTTTATTTTATTTCATTGCATGTTTGAGAAAAGCACTATACATGCCTCGGCGTGAAAACGGATTCCCGGTCTCGTATCTCTATCCGGCCTCGCTACGCTCGGCCGTCTGTACCTACTTGGCCGGAAATCCGTGTTTTCCCGGCCTCTGATGTAATATACTATTTCTCAAACATGCAATGAAATATTCTCTTTACGTTCCTTATAATAGACTCGGAAGTATCCTTTTTCGGGCGCAGCATCTCGAGGCGGCCTGAAATGGGATTTCATACAACTTTTCAGGCCTAGGCCTGGAAAGTAACTTTTTTTTTGTTTCAACGTCCAACCTCATTCAGACAGCGTCAAAGATGGCGGCAGGTTTTACGAACAGCTGATTTTTACTTTTTGATTTTTACTTCATGGTCGTTTTTTAGATTGAATAAAACATTGTCCTTTTGGTTTTTTATTTTATTTCATTGCATGTTTGAGAAAAGCACTATGCATGCCTCGGCGTGAAACCGGATTCACGGCCTCGTATCTCTATCCGGCCTCGCTACGCTCGGCCGTCTATACCTACTTGGCCGGAAATCCGTGTTTTCCCGGCCTCTGATGTAATGTACTATTATTCTATGCCACGGGGGTCAATAAGTAGGCAAAATATGATCACATATCTCGAAGTTACTTTACTAACTATATAACCATCGGTGGACCTTATCTTTGCCTTCACAATATGATTTACGAACTGTCAGTATGGACGATGATACAGTTTTTTTTAATATCACGACGGCGGCATCAAGCATATGGCCCGCCTGGTGGTAAGAAGCTACCGTAACCTGTGGACGCCTGCAACTCCAGAGGTGTAACGTGACTTTTTAATATAAAGGATTCACTGTGTTGACGGGACAAGAGGTCATTTTCCTTGAGCTTTCTGGCGACCTTACTCACCGGCAGGAACACAACACTATGAGTAGATTCTAGTGCTATTTGAAAGAGTTGTTGAGCATGTCGTTGTTTTCAGCACGTGTGGGCGAAGCGGGTGACGCGATAGGCCTGTCGCCGCCGCCGCCGCCGAGCCAGCAACTAGTGTGGCAGGCGGCTCGTGCCACCGGCGCCGCGCCCTCATACTTCACGGCGTCTGGCAGGTACACATGAATTAAAGTCAGTTTGTGATTGACAGATGAGTTTTATACATTTGAATATCTACCTTGTTATCATGATCATAAAGTTAACTTTACAAGCATCACACCATTTGGTGCCGTGTTTTGAATATGGACTTTATTTTCTTTGTGTTAAGGTAGAATACCAAATAGATAAAGTTATCTGTTAAGTTCAAACTTACTTTGAAAGTATTGTAATATACTAGGATACATTTGGTAACATTTTAAGTTAGGCTAGAAATAGTTTGGCAGGCAGTTATCTTATAAGATGCGTGTTTTCTAAGGAAAAAATTTGACAGCTAGATTGGGTGATGCTATACGGCTCATTGTACGTTTATTGGTTTTCAAAATTTTACGTTCGATAATTCAGTTACCGCAGAACATATGGCGCCAGCCAAGTGCATCCTTTTTTTATATACCACGACGGTGGCAAACAAGCATACGGCTCATACAGTTATATAAAGTGCTTCATATTATTGTGATTAGGAAAACTTATGTGGGGGAGAGTTAACAACACTGGAGTTTTTCACCGGATGGTCTTTTCGGAAGATCAGCGCTGGCTAACGCTAGCAACATGCTGAGAAGAGGCCATTTCGTGACACTTGTTTTACTCTATAATTATCTGTAATTTATTTGTTCTGTCTGTGATGTCACGAATAAAGATATTTCTATTCTATTTCTAAGTTACTTTTTATAATCTATGTCACCGGGGCTGTCATCTTAGATTTATGCGAATAAATTAAAGAAGTGCTATTTAAAAAATGGTCGACAGAACCCGCCAGGCGGGCTATGGCGTGCAATGCAATGCCGCACGCCGCGTGCCTGGCATCTGAGCAAACATTACGAGTGCCTACCAGGCGGGTTCTCGGTAGTCAAAGTGTTAATAGCATGATAAACTCTGGGTACGATTCTTAGATTTTGCTTCTCACATAAGTGTGAGATACAGTGCCACAGCCGTAATCGACGCACTGATTAACGTTACTCAGCAGTTAGCTATGAAATCTGCCATTTAGTAACCTGTTATGAGTTTAACCCTTTAAACGCAATACGTAATACACAAAAACCATTTTAACCCTACCAAGACACAGGTTTGCGCGTTTACCGCCAAAAAGCTTGCGTTTGTCGCTTTACCTCGTTTTGAGAGCACTTCCTTAACTGCCACTGCCAGTGTCCAGATCCTTGGCGTCGACATTTCGAGTGAAGTCCAGTTCCGCGGCCATTTAGAGGGTAAGGCCAAGTTGGCCTCAAAAAAGCTCGGTGTGCTCAACAGATCGAGACAGTATTTCACTCCGGCCCACCGCCTCTAGCTTTACAAGGCACAGGTACGCCCACATATGGAATACTGTTCTCATCTGTGGGCGGGAGCGCCCCAGTACCAACTTCTCCCTCTGGACCGCATCCAACGGAGAGCGACTCGGATTGTCGGCTGCCAGGATTTTACGGATCGGCTTGACTCCTTGGCGCTGCGTAGAGATGTAGCCTCGCTCTGCATCTTCTACCGCCTCTATCATGGAGAGTGCTCCGAGGAATTGTTCGGATTAATCCCTGCCGCTTCTTTCCGCCATCGTCCTACGCGACAGCATTACCATCATCACCACTTAGATGGTTGGCAGTCCTCAACTGTGCGTTTCTCGAGAAACTTCCTGCCTCGCACAACAAAACTGTGGAATGAACTGTCGTCTGCGGTATTTCCGGACCGATACGACCTTCAAACCTTCAAGAAAAGAGCGTATTCCCATCTTAAAGGCCGGCAACGTGCTTGTGACCCCTCTGGTGTTGCGGGCGTCTATGGGCGGCGTTAATTGCTTACCATCAGGCGATTCGTCTGCTCGTTTGCCTCCTATTTCATAAAAAAAAAAAAAAAAAAAAAAAAAAAACGTCACGCACACGCCAAGATCATTGACGCAAGCGGACCAATATAAACTTTACTTGAAAATATGAAGGTTGCTTTGGCAATGTACGCCATAACCCTTATTAGGTGTTCTTGGCACTCAGAGCACAACACCTCGTGACGCTTTTAAGCGTCATTTGCATTGAAAAGATTAACCGTTCATCAATCTCTTTAGACATTAAATAACATAAACACGCTTTAATGCACACCTCAAAATAAAGAAACACATAAAATACAAGTTACAAACAGTAAAAGCAGAGGTAAAATAATTGGCGGTCTTATCGCTAAAAAGCGATCTGTTCCAGGCAACCTTTTGGAAGCGGAAACCATTGAAAATAATCAGAAATAATAAAATAAAATATTAATATAATTAAAAAAAATATTACTGGACAATCTTACACAAATCGACCTAGTCCCACAGTATAAGCTCAATAAGGCTTATGTTGTGGGTACTAGACGACGATAGATATATATATGTATATATATAATAGATAGTGCAGTAAAACACTTCGTAATTTGCACTAACACGTTTAATTTTGCAGATTAAGTAAATTATTTAAAATTAGCAATTTGGTCCTTCGAGCCGGATAGAATGTAATTAAATTACAATAATCAGATTATTTAAAATTAGTACTTCACATAAAAATGACGATAACGATATCTATATAAAGATATTTCATATTCAATAATTTCCTTAGTGGATAGAATGTAATTAAATTACAATAATCAGATTATTTAAAATTAGCACTTCACATAAAAATGACGATAATGATATAGCTATAAAGATATTTAACATTCAATAATTACCTTAGTATCTTAAACGTCTACTTTCCGCACGAAAGGAAAATAAAACGAGGGAGTACTAGCAAAACTAGTAAGTACAAATAAAGACTCGGCTAGTAATTTGGCTGCGGGGAAAGTAATGGATTAATGAGACGAGTGATATGGATGGTGACGGATGATTCGCTGGATGAGAGTAGCCTAAATTCAAGAGCCAGGTTTTTGTACGCCCGTCAAATGAGACAATTAGAATTTTGGGGATTTAGGGTTAATATAAAAATGCGGATCGCAGATATGTAAGAATGGTAACAACAATATAGAACTAAAGCACGGCAAATAAAATACGAAGTCCCCAATTAAACTCTAGAACACTTCACGGAGCGACACGCCTCTTTCACCTGGTGAGCCACGCGTAATGCGGGCTCGAGTCCTTTAGAGGCGACTGGCGGCCGTATTCCAGGGCAACACTCCGGTTTCACCTGGTGAGCCACGCGCAATGCGGGCTCCAGTTCTTTAGAGGCGACTGGCGGCCGATTCCAAGGCAATACGCCGGTTTCACCTGGTGAGCCACGCGAAATGCGGGCTCGAGTTCTTTAGAAGCGACTGGCGGCCGTATTCCAAGACGATACGCCGGTTTCCAATATCTGCGTTGGACAGTATCGCAGTTTCGGCCGCAAACGCTTGACGCCCCTCCGACGCGGTACACGAACGCACTTGGCGTTGGATATCAAAAAAAATACTAATTCCAATCACACCCAACAAATAATCAAACTCAGATTGAAATAGGAAAAAAGGGATGTCAAAATGGATTCTGACAACTGCACAGCTCGAGGTTCACAATCTATCTGTCTTCTCGACTAAAACAAAAACTATTCCAAACTCCTACAAAGTTTGAATTTAAAATTGATGCGAATATCCTCTTTTCTCAGTCGTCAGCTTCTTTCAAAATAAAAAAAACCGGCCAAGAGCGTGTCGGGCCACGCTCAGTGTAGGGTTCCGCAGTTTTCCGTCCGTCACAGTAAGTGTCCCCACTTAAGAGTTTTTGAAAGCACGTCATTTCATTGTGATTTTGTAGAAATTACTGGTACAATAAACACCTGCTTATACGGTTAAAACAAACTTAGTTCAGAAATTATTTTGTATTTTTTTTTCAAAAACTATTCAACCTATCAAGTTCAAAATAATTACCCTAGAAAGTTTTTATAAATTTCTACTTTTGAGATTTTTTGCATATTTTTAAAACTTATGGTTCAAAAGTTAGAGGGGGGGGGGGGACACACACATTTTTTTACTTCTGGAGCGATTAATTCCGAATTCATTTTTAAATACCTATCCAACAATATATCACACGTTACGGTTGAATAGAAAAAAAAATCACTCCCCACTTTACGTATAGGGGAGGTACCCTAATAAAACATTTTTTTCCACTTTTTATTTTACCACTTTGTCGGCGTGATTGATCTACATTAATATGTACTAATGTACCAAATTTCAGCTTTCTAGTGCTAACGGTCACTGAGATTATCCGCGGACGGACGGACGGACGGGCAGACATGTCGAAACTATAAGGGTTCCTAGTTGACTACGGAACCCTAAAAAGGACACATCATATTTTGATATCGGCGCCACCTAACTATAAGTAGACGAACCACGATCTAATCTACCCTAACTCGCGCAACTTGGCCGGTAAACAAAATTGATAGCGCGGATAGTCCGAAGGGACGCCGCGAGATGTAGCTGGCGTTCTTTCGGCATGCTACAATAGATATACTTAAATACATAGAAAACAGCCATAACCCAGGAACAAATATCTGTGATAAACACAAATAAATGCCCTAACCAGGATTCGAACCCGGGACCTCCTGCTTCATAGGCAGCATCACTACCGACTAGGCTAGGAGGCCGTTGAATAAAATATCAATAATATTTAATAATATCAATAATATAATAATAATATTTTCCTTCATATCCATAAATTAATTAATTTCGTATACAGGTATCTCGACGGAGGCCTAATGGGTAACAATCCGACGCTAGACGCGTTATCGGAACTGACTGAGATGCGGCTAGCGCTACGCGGGACCGGACAACTTGAAGAAGCACGCAAAACTGATCTCAAAGTCGTGGTGTCGTGTGGTACAGGTCTGCATAATCTTAATGGAAGCTATGTAAAGTCTGGCCAGAAATATATGATCATGCGCCATGTGGCGGAATTTCATTGGAACTAATTTCTTATACTGGCAATAATTTTAATGACAGGATGATATGCATTAGTGAGTGCATGTGATTGGCTGTCACGGTTGTCAGTGTCATTGTGGCGGTTTAACTAATAAAGTGTTGGATATTAAATAATAAACGATGATAACGACGATAATAATAAATTATCCATAGTCAAGAGCGAAACATAACTGCTGTAAATAATACGCTCGGGAAATTAAACTATTTCGCTGTGAAACATTTTCAAATTAACATCAGAGCTGACAAGTAAACAAATCAATATGTCGACATACCACAGAGAATAATACGCTCTATGACTATACTGAACTGTTGCCATATAAATGAGAATAATAGCGCCCTCTATACTCTGTATCTTTAGGTATTTAAATAAAAGTAAATAAGATCTACCCTCAAATGGCTTCTTAAGCCAGTTGAGGGTAGATGAAAACATTACACGATCAAATAATATTGGTTAAAGCCAGGTCGTTAAGTGACAGATCCAGGCAGTTTTGTATTTGATTGGTTAACCAATAAAAGTTATAACTACCCGAAAATGTAAAAGTTGTTTGTTTACTTTTATTTAAATACCTAAAGACATAGAGTATATACAATGGTCATATATTTCTGGTCAGGCTTTACCTGTTCTAGAAGTTGATAGACCGGCCTTTATTGAAACAGGCGTTATTTTGTGGAAGTCCATATTATTAGTGACAGTAATATCGCTTTGCTATTTTTCGGTGCAGTACCGTATTGCTGAGTCAGAACCCTTTTGTATTGCTGCAACACACACAGAAATCGTTCTTTTTTCCTCTTGTTTCATATGTTTAGGGATGTACATTATGTACGGCTATCTACCTCCCTACCTACCGACCTAACTGTGTATATTGTGGCAAGCAAATATAGAATATACTCATCTATCTATCTATCTAACGTGCTAATCAATGAGGGGTTCTAGTAGTTTCTACAATCGAATTTTTCACCGGGTGGCAGCACCGTGGTGAGAGGTGTAGCTATCATAATCCACCAATCATGTTTATGTTTTTTTTAATGGTGGATTTTGAATTGCGACTTGGTGAAGAGAACAGCTGGTCAAACATCTACCTGACCGACATATGAAATAATAATAGAGAACATGCATGAAAAATATTTAATTGAATTTGTTCCATAAACACGTTCAACAACCCCAAATTAATATAAATAAGTGGAAATCCGTAATAATTTTTAACAGTTTTTTAAAGATATTGCGGTTTAAAAACTTAAAATTTTAGGCATTTTTTTATATAGGTATAAATGTATTTTCGAAACTTCAGTTCGATTACTTATGTCCTAACAAGAAAAAAAATGTATGACAACTATATAGCTAAACGCATTTTTTCGTGCCTAAAATTACAAAAATCTTACAAAAACTTGTTCCTTCCAAACAGTTTTCTGCAACTTTGTGAACGGTGACGTCACAATCCGCACACTTTTTGTATGGGGCGTTTTGACGCGCGGCGCAGACGCCTAACGTATTTTCACATTTTTGACGTTTCAGGGCTATCATAGATAGTAGGTTTATTAGAGACATTTGAATCTACAGGTAAATAGAATCGAATGACGTCTTCCAAAAAAAGCATGCATATTCCTAATTTATATCCAAGCTGAAACTTAGATTCTCCTTTCATCTCACTCGTTCGGTTAATACAGGGTGTAACAAAAATAGTTGGGATCCGTTTAAGGGCATAGTTGGTATCGTATTGAGACTAAGGAAAAAAAAAACCGGCCAAGTGCGTGTCGGACCACGCATAATGGAGGGTTCCGTAGCTTCAATGGAATAAGAACCAGACTAATGCCAAAAGGTCGTATCTGATGCCTATGGAAGAAGTTTTTTGGAAATAACTCAAAAATGGCTAGACCTATAATGTTCAAAATAATTTTCCTAAAAAGTTTATCAGAATGCGCATCTTTTCAATTTTTTTCATATTTTTTGGACTTACGGTTCAAAAGTTACAGGGGGACGACGCTATTTTTCCGACTTTCGAAGCGATTATTTCCGAAAATATTTGCATTATCAAACAATGATTTTACTAAACCCCTATTCATTTTTGAATACCTATCCAACAATATATCACACGTTAGGGTTGAAATGAAAAAAAAAATCACTCCCCACTTTACGTATAGGGGAGGTACCCTAATAAAACATTTTTTTCCACTTTTTATTTTACCACTTTGTCGGCGTGATTGATATACATATTAATACCAAATTTCAGCTTTCTAGTGCTAATGGTCACTGAGATTATCCGCGGACGGACGGACGGACGGGCAGACATGGCGAAACTATAAGGGTTCCTAGTTGACTACGGAACCCTAAAAAATGGTAGTATGTAACTCTGAAAGTAGGCCAATTCTAGAAAATTTAATGAACGCGAAATTTTTTTTTTGTTGGACACGTGATTCCAACCGGCCGATCCTCCCATAGAAAACAAAACCAATTTCTTTTGTCGCGTGAATTTTCTTTTTCTTTTTTTTCATACCTAAGTAGAATACGATACCAATGCCCTTAAACTGATCTCCAGCTGTTTTGTTACACCTTGATAAAAAAAATAAAATAAATAGTAGTTTATGTAACTGTTACGTAATAAAATAAGGGTCCTTAAAACATGAGTGTGGTTTTATGAAATGAGCCGCAGGCGAATTTCATAATAAGATCACACGAGTGTTTTAAGGCCTAATTACGTACAGTTGCATACACTGCTTTATCTACACTCATATTATATATATTAAATTAAGTGTTCGGAAACCATAGAATGACCGCCATTGTACCGTCATGGCCAACTCGATTGTGCCGGCGCTCGCGCGGGACCAATCGAGTTGGCCATGGCGGTAACATTATGTTATCAAATTCGATGTTCCAAATTTGAAACTCATTGCTTAACAATATTTGAGCATGCAAAGTTAAAATTACGTTACTGCCGCAGATAAGAAACTTATCATAGTTAAATCGTTTGTTGTAATGCTTGTCATTGTCTACGGTTTTTGAACGCATTTTAGAGTACTTACAGTATGAGTGTAGATAAAGATATTTATTCTTCAATTTAGGCACATTACAATGCACTTATGAACGTCAGAGAGAAAAAAAAAACTACCACCGGTTCTAACCCTACACCTCTGACCCGAGAAGTATTTTGACCGGCAAGAAACTCGGCGGGACTTATTTTTTCAAATCAGTAATATAGTAATATTATATCTTAAAGATGCACAATAATGCGTAGTTCTATAAGAAGACATATCAAAACAGCTTGAGAGACATACAATGTACGTATTGTTTAATTAAAAAATAATAATAATAATAATAATCTCTCCAAATCTGATTGCTTCACAAAACGTTTGATATGCTTTCCTATCTGAACTGTGTCCTCTAAATGTTAGATGATTTTGTAGTAGTTTCTGGTTTGGGCCAAGCATCTTTGTCCGTCATATAGTCCTCAACCCTGTAATAACCCTTTGACATTAAACTTTTTTTCAAATATTTCTTAAGAGCGGGAAATGATAAATTTAAAGCATCGACGGGTAACTTGTTATAAATGTGAATACCTTGACCAAAAAAAACATAAATATTTCAACTGTCTTCCGCAAGTTATACGTATTTGTAATTGATGTATAGCTGGTTTGTTTTTGTGAAGGTATAAACCCGCTGTGCAAGATCAAAGATTTCGACGTGTTCAAGCCCGAGAGTGTCTGGGGCGTCGCCAAGCTAGCCTGGGGACTCTCTGCCATCGGGAACCTCCTGGTTGATCAGGTAACATCTGACTTCCTCCAATATTACTGCTAATAGTTAACGCTTTTACCGCTAACAAGAGTTGTAGGTACGTTATAATGAATGATGAATGCCTTGAGGCATTAGGTCCGCCATTTGTACTTATTTTTACTGTGCAATAAAGTGTAAATAAATAATGATAAAAAAAAACACAACTTCACATAATCTACTCCAGCTTTCCAAGAGCAAATGCCCGAGCTACTGTAAAAAATATTCAAATCACTATAGGTGTGTCTATAATATTTGAAGAGTTCTGTCGTTTTCTGCAGGACAGGATTTCGACAGTTGGTCCTATATACATATACCCTCAATTTCAAATAAAAATTTTTTTTTTCAAATCGGTCCAACAGTCTGAAGAATCGGTTATTTATTTATCGTATGGCTATATGTCACTGGATACAGGTAGGCATTTCTTTCCCGGTTTAATAGTAGCGGGAAAGCAGGATGATAAAGAAAATCCAGTGAGTGCTGCGAGGTCCAGATAGGACAGTGCAGCTGCCAAGTTTATCAATTCAGTTCAGTTCGGTATCGGTGAACATACATAAAAAGAAAACAAAGATCCGGACAAATTCGAAATCTTGAATTCGGTTGAAAATTAACCCTTACCCTTCGAAAAAGCTTCAAAACGGACGTGAACAGAGTTTAATCTCTTTGGTGTTCAAATAGTCATTTGAAGCCATTTTTCCAGCATTTGTAGTGACCCTGACTATGCCTATTAAGCAGTAAGTCCGAGGTTCGAATCCTGGTCAGGGCATTTATTTGTGTGTTTATCACGGATATTTGTTCCTGAGTTATGGATGTTTTCTATGTATTTATCTATATCTATCTGTTATATATATATCGTCGCCTAGTACCCACAACACAAGTCTCATTGAGTTGAGCTTACCGTGGACAGGCGGGTGTAACTCCGCGCGGCGGTTGAAAACGGCGATGACGTCACGGCCCGGCCGGCCGGGTTTATTGAGCACGGGCCGCGCGGCCGCCGAACGTCGAGCCGCCCGCGCGGCCAGTTAGTTCGCTAGAAGTCACGCACCGCTACGCACGTCGTCGTGTTATAAAACTTATAAATATGAAAATAAGAAATTATTGCATCGCATTCGGCTGTCTTAATAATAGCAGGAATCAGAACCTCACATTTTTCAAACTTCCAAAGGACATCGAAAGGGAAAAAAGATATTTTAGTAATTTGTTCCTAATTTAAATAATGTTATTTCTTTTTGAATTTCGAACTGTAGGGTAGGTACTTATTACTTAAGGCTCATGCATCATGCATGGCGAGAATTGCAGGACACAGTTATGGGTTATGGGTTGCAACGAGACAAATACCTATAGTTCTTACTCATTCTACGTGTAATCTGCGCCATGCGTGAACTATTGTTTATTCACGGGTGAGACTGCAAGGCTTTGGTTAAGTGTTTTACCTACCTTTACAAACGTATTGATGATTAGATTGTCAGACGACATGGTACACTTACTCTTATATACCTACCTACTTACCTGATTGGAATGTTATTTTAATGCTTAGTTAGGGAAACTAAACAAAGTCAAAGTCGATAGGTAAGTCCATAGAATAATGTACAATGCAGTGAAACACTTCTTACTTGCATTAATACGTTTAATTTTGACGACAAAGTAAAAATATTTAATATTAGCAAAAATTATCAATTATTTAAAATTTAGCATTTCACGTAAAAATCACAATAATGGCATCTAAATAAGGGTATTTCACATTCAATAAGTTCCCTAGTGGTCAGAATACAATTAAATTATAATAACAAACATATTTAAATTTAGCACTTCACTTAAAAATGAAGAGAACTGTACCTATTTCACTTTCACATTCAACAACCTCCCTAGTGACCAGAATGTAATTAAATTACAATAATTAAAAATATTTAATATTAGCACTTCACTTAAAAATGAAGACGACTGTACCTAAACAAGGACATTACAAATTCAATAGTTAGCAAAACCGGTAAGTAAAAATAAAGACTCGGCTAGTAATAATTTGGCTGCAGGAAAATAATGGGTTAATGAGGCGGGTGATATGGATGGTGACAGATGATGCGCTGGCTGAACGTAGCCTAAATTAAAGAGCCAGGTCTTTATACGCCCGTCAAACGAGGCAATTGGAATTTGGGGAAATTTAGCAAAACAACAAAAAAAACTATTATGGCACAAAAATACTGGATACAAAAAAGGAATCCGATTTGTAACGTTTTTTTAACAAAAATATAAATAATTTGATGTTCTCGAAAGCAGGATGCAAAAGCTGTTGCTTAAATTAAAAAAGAGTTCGTGGGCCAGTGTCCGCTTTGATACGGCGGACCCAATAGCTCGCTGAACTCCTTTTCTCACTTGCGAGAGCCCGCTGGATGCGGACTCTAACTCTCCGATGATGTGGCGAAGAAACCCGCGGAAATCGCGGCAGCTGCAGACTGTCCCGCCGGCCCGGCATCCACAAGGGCCTTCCGGAATCAGGCGGTTTCAGGGTATAGCACTTGCTAAATAATTTATATTGGACCTCTTCGCCCGGCAAGGGTTTCGGTTTTATTTCTGCTCCAACAATGCAACAATAGCACTTGCCATACAATGTTTGAAATAAATCGCACTTTATCACGATGCAGCTAAGCAAATTATGGCAAAAAAGACCAGAACAAATCCAGATTATCTCTTTTTCTTTCAAAATCTCACGGCGCTCTGACAGACTCCATCAAAAATCAACTTTTTTCTTTTGACAATCTGGAATACCTCAAAATTCACATTCAAAATTAGCGCGAGTCTTATCTCAATTTTATAACTGCCAGACGTATTACAAAATACGGACTGATATAAGCGCCATCTACCTGTAATGCCGTGAATCACAATGTACGCTTTTTTATATATCAACCGTGACCTAGCCTTAGACACAGAAATTCAGAAGTTCTAAAGAAAGTCGACAGATGTCGTACGATACGTAGCGTAATGCTACAGCATCTCCCTACCAAACAAAGAAACAAACAAACAACAACACAAGTAAACACAAGAAAACTAACCCCAAGCAACAAAAACAAACACAACTTAATGCTAAGGCCAAAAAAAGGCACAACAAGAGAACCCTAAAAGAATTCCAAAAAAAAACAAAACTAACCAGTTATTAACATTACCCCTAAAGACTAACCTAATAGGTTAACAAGATGACAAAACGCCAACCAACGCGTCACGCGGTCCAAGACGTGACGGCCGGGATAGGACAGAAACTGCACCTGGCCACAGATCTTAATCCCTCACATCGAGTCATCAAATTATACAACCAGGCTATCATAGACCGGGAAAGATAAACGAAGCCTTAAACACCAACGGTAAAAAAGGTCAAATCTGGAAAAAGGAGCAAGGAAACGCTCAAACGAAAACAAAAAAACGATAAGAAACAAATCAAGCAAGGATTACCGACAAGGGAATGGCGGACTAAAGCGCATTTTAGAATTTTGAGAAAACTGAACGGGCCGAAAGAAGAAACTATTTCAAGATATCTTTAATATGATAGGTACCGACGTGCTCGGAATCGGTATCAGCCAGTACATATACCTGTGGAGACACCCGTCTAACCACACGGCACCGAACGAAACGTGGAGCGAATTTACCGCCTCGAAAAGGATCAGCGGATCCACGCTGGAAATTCCGGCGCCAAACGATTTGGTCACCAACGATTCTTGGCGAAGAACGGTTCGTGTTGAACTTGGCGGCGTTACGATGAAAGGCTAAAGCCATCGAATCAGAAACTTTATCGTACACCTCACGAAGCGTCTGAAGATTCGAAGCGTGTTCCATCCGGCTGAGTCCCACATCTTGGTCCACAACCTGATTCTCAACACGTTCACGAATCATTGACAACTCGCGGCCGTACATCAAAAAATTCGGTGTATAAGCAGTAGCCAAATTTATACAAGAGTTTAAATAAAGAGCGACCCGATGTAAATGACCCGACCAACTGCGTTGGTCATTTTCAACTAAAATGCTCAAAGTTGTAATCACGACCTGGTTATATCTCTCCACAACATTCGCTTGTGGCGAATAATATGGGGTATAACACGGACCTGGAATATTATAGCTCGCCAGGAAATCCAGAAATTGACGACTATGAAAAACTGTAGCGTTGTCACAGAGAATGTTAGTAGGAACACCGTACCGCAAAATAACCTCCGACTCTAATGCCATCGATATTGACCTCGCATTCACCAACTTCAAAGGGACCAACCAAACAAATTTGGTAAAAACGTCAACCAAAGTCAAAATATAACGACACCCATTACGGCTAACCGGTAAAGGACCAATTAAGTCAATGGAAAGAAGATCCATTGGAGCCGCAACACGACGAGGAAATAAGCGAAGTCCACGAGGTTGTGAATTTGCAATTTTATAAGACTTGCAAATCTGACATTCGGAAAGGAACCTTGTAACATCACGGTACATATTCGGCCAATAGTATAAGTCACGAGCTTTTAAATACGTTTTCATAACACCAGGATGAACGTTGGGAAATCCATTATGAATTTCAGCAACCGCCTCTCTAGTCCTTGAAGCAGGAAGAACTATACGCCATGGATTAGGTGCTAAAGGGTTTTCGATAGATACCCTGCGCATTAAGACACCATCCCGAAGAGCAAATGCAGTAAACATTTGAGGATTGTCCAAAACTCCCTGGTCAATTCGTTCATACCAAGGATCTCCAGAAGGATCCATGCCACGCGCGAATGAGATAAGCCCAACTTGAGCGCGGGACAAGGCGTCTGGAACAACATTAAGGACACCTTTTTTATGTTCAATCTCAAAGTTATATTGGGAAATCAAAGTTGCCCAACGAGCCAAGCGCCCGGTAGGATTATCAAGGGTGATCAACCATTTAAGAGCAATATGGTCAGTAATGATCTTAAACCTCATTCCATCGAGATATCCGCGGAAATGCTTTATGGAATCAACAACGGCGAGAAGCTCATGTTCGGTTGTCCCGTATCCACGTTCAGCTTTAGTGAATAAACGAGAATAATAAGCAATTGGATGTTCAACGCCGTCAAACTCTTGAGCCAGGACCGAGCCTAAGCCAACCTGGCTAGCGTCACATTGAAGGATAAAAGGTTTCGAAAAATCCGGGCAAGCCATCAACGGAGCGCTCATCAAGGCATCCTTCAATTTAGAAAAAGCTTTACTAGCACTATCGTTCCAATCGATGGGATCACGTCCCTTTCTCTTACCAATAAGTGCCGTCAGAGGAGCAATAATCGAAGAAAAACCATCCACGAAACGGCGATAATACGAACACATACCAATGAAAGCACGTAGAGACTTGGCAGAAGAAGGGGTAGGGTAATCCCTAATAGCTTCTAATTTCTTTGGATCAGTTTGAAGACCACGCTCATTGACGATGTAGCCGAGATACTTCAATTCAGACTTACAAAACTCGCACTTATCTAAATTAACCGTAAGACCAGCTTCTTTCAACCTATCACGAACCTTACGAATAAGCCGCATATGACTGTCAAAATCACGAGACACCAAAATCAAATCATCAACATAGCCGAAGATAAAATCCTCAGACTCAGGGGTATATTCAAAATTGACAATCATGTCAGTAAGCCTCTGCATCTCGGACGCAGCGTTGGTTAAACCAAAAGGGAGACGAACGAACTCAAAGAGGCCCCTTTGGGGTACAATAAAGGCCATTTTCTCACAACTGGCCTTATCAGCTAAGGGGATTTGCCAAAAGGCGCTCCTAAAATCCAACGAAGTTAGATATTTGGCACCTCGTAGGTTATCAAGGATGTCCTGGACGCGCGGGAGAGGGTATGAATCCCTGATGGTAACGCTGTTCAACTTCCTACTGTCCACGCAAAATCTGACACTACCATCTTTCTTGGTAACCATCACCACTGGGGAAGCCCAGGGTGATCGTGAGGGACGAATAACGCCTGACTCTAACATCTTGTCGATCTCTTCGTTGAGAATCTTGAGTTTGACTGGAGATAAGGGATAGTAACGTTGACGGATGGGCGAACCAACAGTCTCAATTTTATGCGAAAGCCACGAAGTACAACCTAATCCAGCTTTATCAGAAGAAATCTCCTCAAACTCGTCAATAACACATTGGAGTTTTGATTCCTGCAGTGGTGCAAGCACCGTACGAGGGTGGACATAGCGAACCTCGCCTACTCGTGGGACTGCGACAGGAACATGATGTGAAGCGACGTAAAGCTTACCTGACAAACCATCACGGAATGCCTTCTTTAAAATGTCAATGAGACCAACAGCATTCCAAAACTCAATTCCTAAAATAAATGCAGTAGGAAGATTACTGCTTACTAGACAGGGGTGCAGAACGCGAATGCCACTAAAAAGAATGGGGACGTCCAAACCGCCTAGAATTTCAATAGGAGAATTGTCGGCGGAGACAACATAAGGCCGGATATCCTTGTGATATGTTATACCGAGCTCCGATAAGAGGGATATATCAATTAGTGAAACCTGAGCACCAGAGTCTAAAAGAGCTCTTACCGAAGAGCCAGCAACTAAAACATCAATAAAAAGTCTATTATCCGGGGAATTATTCATATAAACGGGCGACACCGATGGACCTCTCAGTGCGCCACTTATTCGTTTTTTGACGGACCAGAATTACAACTAGGACAATCGCGTGTGATTGCACCAACACGCTTACACTTGAAGCACACTGCCCCTGAAACGTTAGGACAATTACGATAGTTGTGACCAGTTGCATCACACTTCATACACACTATAGAACTGGGTTGACCTACAACTTGAGCACTAATCGGTGCAATAGCCAAACGTGCTGGACGTGAACCTTGAAAGGCTTCAAAATTTTTCGCGACTTCTAACAAACCATCAATATCCCTGACCACGTTAGTTGCAAGACAAGGATGATATCTAGGATTCATTCCATATTTAATAATGTTAAACAGGTTGTCTTCGGAAACCGGTGTACGAAGCTTTGCGTTTAGATCGCGCGCCTGAATAACAAAATCAACCACTGACTGGTTGTCCTTCTGTGATAAAGCGCGAAGTTGGCTCTCAAGCTTGAAATCGAAATCGGCTACGTCGAAGGTTTTAACGAATTCAGACTTTAATTCCGCATAAGTAAGACCTTGATATCTGATTGCCCTAAAATGTTTCAAGGCACTATCTGACAACAATTCATGGAAACGTCTGACAACATATGAAGGATTGACGTTACGCGCCATACCTTCTTCCTCGATTCGAAAGAAAAATTCGCGAACACAAGTGTCCCCGGAAAAGTTCAAGTTCCATTTCGTAAGTGAATAATCTTTGAAAGGAAAAGGCGGGGGAAGTCCGGACATATGCATCGCCTGAGGTCGTGGTTCAGAATCAAAAAACTGTTCTTCATCGTCTGCCATTGGATCTAAAATCCTCGGATCGTACGAGTTTAAAGATGAGTGCGCATGAGGTGTCTCAGCAATTGATCCTTCATTACTTAAGTGCGACATGGCGAAAAGTCGAATGTTGTCTTGCGTTGCAAGTTCAAACAAAAAATAAAGTTAATCTACCTAAAAGAATAAAATCCGAAGTTCGAGTATATCCGTGGTCTAAACCAAGCGCTTAAGTCAAAGAAAGAAAATAACACTCGAAGTCTAAATGCCAAGTTAGAGTTCGAATTTAAAAAAAACAAGTTCAGTTTCTGAAAACAATAACAAAACGCAAATCATACATTCTATGTCTGACTTACCTGCGAATTCCCTAACGTCTACGGGCTCTAACTACAGGACTCAGACTATGAAATAAGGTATTCGGGATATGTTACGGGTAATTGAGAAAAAGGCATAAGTAAAGGGCAACAGATAAATTCGTTTTTTTTTTAACATAAATAAAAGCAATTTTTTATATGACGGAATTCGGGTTAGTGATGGGACGTAAGGAGGCAGCAGGCTGAAACAAACCAAAATCAAGGTTAATAGAACCGCGACCGGTCTACGGTCACCGTCTCACAAATCCAAAAAAAAAAAAAAAATATTTAATTACAATTATTAAAAGTAAATCCAGAGTTCTTTACCTTCTCGGGCGCCATTTTGCAGTGAAACACTTCTTACTTGCATTAATACGTTTAATTTTGACGACAAAGTAAAAATATTTAATATTAGCAAAAATTATCAATTATTTAAAATTTAGCATTTCACGTAAAAATCACAATAATGGCATCTAAATAAGGGTATTTCACATTCAATAAGTTCCCTAGTGGTCAGAATACAATTAAATTATAATAACAAAAATATTTAAATTTAGCACTTCACTTAAAAATGAAGAGAACTGTACCTATTTCACTTTCACATTCAACAACCTCCCTAGTGACCAGAATGTAATTAAATTACAATAATTAAAAATATTTAATATTAGCATTTCACTTAAAAATGAAGACGACTGTACCTAAACAAGGACATTACAAATTCAATAGTTAGCAAAACCGGTAAGTAAAAATAAAGACTCGGCTAGTAATAATCCTATCCTGGAGGAACTCAACATCACCACAAGGCTATCCACCATCTGTACCCAAAGAGTCCTCAAATTCTTTGGCCACACAATCAGACGCGGTACGGACACACTAGAAAGGCGCATTATTACCGGAAGGGTTAACGGCCGAAGGAGTAGAGGGCGTGCTCCCAGTAGATGGTCAGATGTGGTCCAAAGTATTACGCAGACCTCACTCCAGGCAACAATTCAGATGGCCGAGGATCGAGAGGCCTGGAGAGCAGTGATTGGGAGAATACCCATTAAGAGTCACGTCCCTCAGTCATGAGGTTGCGACTAAGAAGAAGAAGAAGTAATAATTTGGCTGCAGGAAAATAATGGGTTAATGAGGCGGGTGATATGGATGGTGACAGATGATGCGCTGGCTGAACGTAGCCTAAATTAAAGAGCCAGGTCTTTATACGCCCGTCAAACGAGGCAATTGGAATTTGGGGAAATTTAGCAAAACAACAAAAAAAACTATTATGGCACAAAAATACTGGATACAAAAAAGGAATCCGATTTGTAACGTTTTTTTAACAAAAATATAAATAATTTGATGTTCTCGAAAGCAGGATGCAAAAGCTGTTGCTTAAATTAAAAAAGAGTTCGTGGGCCAGTGTCCGCTTTGATACGGCGGACCCAATAGCTCGCTGAACTCCTTTTCTCACTTGCGAGAGCCCGCTGGATGCGGACTCTAACTCTCCGATGATGTGGCGAAGAAACCCGCGGAAATCGCGGCAGCTGCAGACTGTCCCGCCGGCCCGGCATCCACAAGGGCCTTCCGGAATCAGGCGGTTTCAGGGTATAGCACTTGCTAAATAATTTATATTGGACCTCTTCGCCCGGCAAGGGTTTCGGTTTTATTTCTGCTCCAACAATGCAACAATAGCACTTGCCATACAATGTTTGAAATAAATCGCACTTTATCACGATGCAGCTAAGCAAATTATGGCAAAAAAGACCAGAACAAATCCAGATTATCTCTTTTTCTTTCAAAATCTCACGGCGCTCTGACAGACTCCATCAAAAATCAACTTTTTTCTTTTGACAATCTGGAATACCTCAAAATTCACATTCAAAATTAGCGCGAGTCTTATCTCAATTTTATAACTGCCAGACGTATTACAAAATACGGACTGATATAAGCGCCATCTACCTGTAATGCCGTGAATCACAATGTACGCTTTTTTATATATCAACCGTGACCTAGCCTTAGACACAGAAATTCAGAAGTTCTAAAGAAAGTCGACAGATGTCGTACGATACGTAGCGTAATGCTACAACAAGTAATAGAAAACCGTCCCTTTTGATCTTCGCGAAAGGCACCTTTTTACGTCCCTGTTGTTGAATCTAAAATGATGAATGATGAATCATGATTTAGGTAGGTATTATTCTCAAAAAGAGGCAATTTGAAATCGTTAGAAAATTATTGGACCGTCTGCCTGTTTACCACTTGTGTGTTGTAAAAAGAGACAACCCTAAAACGTCAGAAAGGATAGGACTTAAGTTGACTTAACGCGATCGAGAGGGACAACACGTTTAGGTGAATAAAAGCGTGGGAAAAAACGCCGCGCCGACTGAATTTATACTTTATTGTGTCGGAGCAAAAGTGGCTATTTGTTTGTATGCTGTTGCTTAGATGGCCTTCCGCTGTTGCTATTACTTATTCTGTGCCGTGGGGCTAGGTTGATTTGTGTAAGATTGTCTCATAATATACAGTGTGGAATAAAAATATGGGCCCTGGAGGGAAACTAATTTAAAATGTTGAGATAGCTCAATTCACTGAAAAGAAGCATTATTTTATTTTTAAATAGGGACCTAGCTGCATTTACAATTTACAAAACTTCTTAATACCAACCAAGTTTATGGCATAAGGGGCATTTCACGTCAAGCGGGCAGCGAAAAAAGGGTAAGGATCCGGATTTTGTTTATAACTGGGTTAATTGAACATGTATGTGATCTAAAAACATTGGCATCTTTACTTTTTTTTTTTATTGCTTGGTTACGATTATATACGACTTTAAAAAAAATACAAAATCTGAGTAATGGATTTTTCAAATTGTCGTGGATGCAAATCATCAAATGCATTTTAAAATAACTTAATGGTGTTTTATATAGAATAATAATGGTATTTGTTGAAAATGAAAAAAAAAGTTAAATTTAATTTTTTTTTCATATAGTAAACTGGAAGTATATATTAAAAAAAATTTTTTTTCTAACTTCGCATTTTTATTTTTTTTTATTTTAGCATAAAAATGTAGTTTATAACCTGGAAATGTTATGTAAAAAAAATTATAGTTGTATCTTGAAATTCGTAAAAGAAACTGATCAAAAAACTATGGTGCTGCACGGTAGTCACGGCACGTTTTCCTGAGTTGTTTCGTAGTGCGGTGATATCAAGTGTAACATATGGTTTATAAATAAGTATGCAAAACGGCTATTACTATTACGATATTATTAAAATTAAGTATAAAACTTCTATATTTTTTATGTTTTTTATTGGGCACTTGGAATAAGTAAAACAAGAGAGTAGCATGTAATAAAATCTTTTATTTATTTGGCTATTTTAACTACTTTAGAGTCTGTGGTAAAACTGGTCCGTTTTATAGTTATACCCTCAGGTGTCGGTAGAAAAGCGTGGTATTTTTTCGTTCCAGGAATGGTGATAGCACTGTCAAATCGTGGTTGCAAGAACAGTCTGTGTTGCTGTATATCTTCCTTGGCACAATAATATACTGCTGTTTCCTTTAACGATGTTCTCGCCCATTCATATAAACGCAAAGGTGTGGTTATTGCTCTGTTTGTTGGCATTTGAAGGCTTGCACGGGTTGCTAGTCTTTTCAGGTTCCCGCCAAGACCATCGCAAGGCCCCTTTCCATGTGAAGTTGCATGAAAATGAATCTCTGCTTCAATGCCAAAGTCATCTTTATAACAATGTATATTAACAAAGTTAAATCTGTTTTTAAAATGTTGTGAGGCTCCATCGGTGCTATACATAATTTTTGTCACTGCAATATTTTTTTCTGAGAGATGTGTGTGAAATATTTTCTGAAATGCGTAAAATGAAGCTGTATCGTGCTTTAGATCATCGGATATCATTACAATGCTTCCGTGTTGTAATTTATTCTGGTCTTTGTAGTAAAATACCGATGTTAGCAGCGTTGACTGATCATTATTCCAATGAAAGGACTGTGCGGAATCTTGTATAACGAAACTGTAATTTTCGGCAAAATCGCATTGGACCAAGATTTCACCTTCAGATATTGTCTCTTTTAGCTGTTTAAAAAAGAGTGCTTGTTGTTCAGCGATATATGCATGTGGTTTTAGGATATCTAAAGCATTACAAAAGCTATCCACAAAGTCATCTGCGGGAAGCACTTGGGTGACTATCGAAAAGCGGTCCGTTCCCATCCATTGTTCATACTGAACGTTTGTGATGTTATTGTCATCAAAAACATTTTTTAAGTGATCCCGAATCGCATCCAATCCAGGACAATCGTTACAACGTTCAGTTGGGGATGATTTAGATGTCATCAAGTGACATTTAGACGTAGGGTTAGGGCACATCATTCTTCGCAGGCACTCTTTATAACAAGCAAGGTGGATGTTGGTTTCTGCAGTAAGTGAATCTATATTTCCTCCATTGAGCATAAGTTTAACATTCTGGTGATATGTACACACACACACAACGTGAGTTCCGGAATCGCCAGCAAGGACACACTGTTTCGGCCTGAGTGTGTAAAACTTAGTTAAGCCTACCTTAATGTCAGGATACTCATTTTTAAACTGTTGATACAACTCATTAATGTTGCACATCAAAAGTTGTTTCTGCAATTGTGTTCTGCCGTCGTGCGTTTTGACAGATACAAAATCTTTTTTTCCAGGCATAACTCTGCTAATATCTTCACGAAGATAAAATGATCTGACTAACTCTTCTGTTTCGACCGGTAGCTTACGGCCACTACGGGAATTGGGTGATGCCAAAACGCCAAATTGATCCACAAGTTCCTTAGCCTTTTTAGCTTGTCGTCGCGATGTCCCAAATTCTTCTGCGAGTTTGCTTTCACTCCAAGACTTTGGAGCAATAGTAAGTATTAGCATTTTCTTAGACGCAGATGTAGACGGCTCATTGTATTTCTGTTTCAGCTGACACAGAATTTCCTCATCTGCTATAGCTATGTCTGTTTGAGTAGAAACAGTTTTACGACATTCGTCTTCCGGAACAAATGAATCACTTTCTTGGTGCTGTGAACAATCAGTTGATATCTGGCTACCTTGAGACGACTGCGACTGCACAATATCGAGATTGTTTTCCGGCGGTATTTCCTTAGAAAGTCGTATTCTGCAGGACGTGCACACGTAAACAAATGCTGACAATCCCCACTTCTCAGCTAAACTTGTAGAAATTTTTCTCACATTTTTAGTTCTCGGGTGAGATGTTAATTTAAAAGGATTATAACATCGATCACCGTAATAATTCATAGTATTCAAATATTGAATATTATTGCGACTAATAATACGACTGATTGCAGAAAACAGAACACAACGCGGTAGCGGCCTAAGTGACACTAAGAGGTAACGGAAATTCAAATATCGAATGACGCTTGCATAGCGTCACTATCTATCTCTTTCTAGCATATAACGTCGATATGAGGTGATAACTTACTGGTACCAATTATTTAATAAGAGATGGTACCACAAGTCTCTACTGAGTACTGATTTGTTTATTTAATTATGTACAGTCAGCATGTACATGGAGATAAAATATTGCTTCTCATTTTATTTTCGTATCACAAAAGTAAACAAGAAGTGTTTTTCATTAAAATACTTATAACATATTGCAGTGTTTGCCTATGTTTGCGATTTAGACTGCCATATTAAGCAACATTTCCGTACGGAGAGACGCGTAACCTAGCGCAGTACCTTCATACTTTGATCACATGTCTTCTACGAATTTCAAGATACAACTATAATTTTTTTTACATAACATTTCCAGGTTATAAACTACATTTTTATACTAAAATAAAAAAAATGAAAAAATGCGAAGTTAGAAAAAAATATTTTTTTAATATATACTTCCAGTTTACTATATGAAAAAAAAATTAAATTTAACTTTTTTTTTCATTTTCAAGAAATACCATTATTATTCTATATAAAACACCATTAAGCTATTTTAAAATGCATTTGATGATTTGCATCCACGACATTTGAAAAATCCATTACTCAGATTTTGTATTTTTTTTTAAGTCGTATACAGGGTGTTTGGCAGAGGGTTGGACAAAAAAAAACAGCGAGGAGGTGGGGCCATATGCTACTACATAGCCCAATAAATTGGCCCTAGGCCCCAAGGTTAGGGGGAAAAATTTTTTTTTGTTAATTTTCATAAAAATTCAGAAATGCATCACTTAAAGTCAAATAACTTATGAATATGAAGATGTAAGTATCATTTATTGGTATTATTATTATCTTGAGTGTCGTTATGTTGTAATTAAAATGGATATTTGGTGAAAATTATTGTGAAAAAATAACTACAGCCCTTTAAAGTTTCTGAAAGATACAAAAAGTACCTAATGTGTATCTTTAAATTGCATTAAAAAAAAAACTAAAAAACATACAGCAGTTCTAATTCCAGGAAAACATCCCCAGCTTGTGCCCTTTCCAACGATATGCTACATGCATACATTTTTATTCAAGAAATTTATTTATTTGCTATCGCAAAAAATCTACATGCGCACCACTTAAAGTAACACGGTTTATCTTCCGTACACCCAAAGCAGGTAATTTTTTTTGTCTCACTCTAACATTCTTGAAGCGTCTATCTTTCTTTTCAGTCGTTTCGACAGGCGTGTTATCTCCTGTGATCCCTTTGTTAGTCGAGACTTAACTGCCTCTGCAATCTTACGTGTCCGTTACGCTTCCTTTCGTTCTGTTTTCTTTTCTGTTTATTGTTTTTTTATTAAGTTTGTTAAATCTGGTTAAGTGGTGATCGTTGTTATGGCTGCATTTACCAACGAAGAATACGCAGATATGCTGTTGGCCTATGGACGCGCTAACTCCAACGGGCGTGAGGCGCAAAGGATCTATCGAGAGCTGTATCCAAATAGACGTTTACCTACCCACCAAACGTTTGGGAATACTTACCGGCGTTTATGAGAGACCGGTAATTTAAATTTTCACGAGCCTCGTGTGAATGCCATACGACCCAATGTTGGTATTGAAGAAGAGATTCTTCGAGTGTTTGATGAGGATCCGAACAAAAGCATTAGAGAAGTGGCTGCGATACTCGGATTAAGCATCTGGAAAGTGTGGTCCGTTCTCCGGGCAGATGGAAGGCATGCTTTTCACTACACCCCAGTTCAAGGTAATTTTTTTGTATCATTTTGTTTTATCATCTTTTATTCCTTCTTTTCTTATTAAAACAGACTTATCAACTTATGATTCCAATTATGTATGCCATTTTAAATGTCACTAAGAATTAATGATATGAGATCAAATTCGATTGCAGCGCATTTGTCAGTCGCATTTCGCTACAGATTTACAGGTCCCACATTTTAAAAATTATGGTTATGTACTTAAGCCTAATTTTGTTTGTTCCAGGCTTAGAGGAAACGGATTATGGGAACCGTATCCAATTTTGCCGCTTACTTCTACACACCGATGTAGAAGATGGCAATTTTTTACGGAGTATTCTGTGGACGGACGAGTCCAAATTCGACAGAGAAGGGATCGTGAACTACCATAATGCACACCACTGGGCGCCGAAAGGGCAAAATCCGCACAAAAAAGACCACGCGCGTTTCAGCGACGATTTAGTGCGAACGTTTGGGCAGGAGTGATAGGAAATAAGTTAGTCGGACCGCACTTCTTACCCGATAACCTCAACGGTGACAATTACTTGGCATTCCTCCAAAATGATTTGCCGGAATTGTTAGCTGAGGTGTTTGACGAAGACAGACCGATTGTTTTTCAGCAAGACGGTTGCCCTGCACATTGGCGATTAACTGTCAGGGACCATTTAAATGATGTGTTCCCAAACTCATGGATTGGTCGGGGTGGCCCCATTCCCTGGCCCCCACGATCGCCCGACCTAACACCACTTGACTTTTACGTGTGGGGACGGGCAAAGGAATTAGTATACGCCGAGGAAATTACAAATAGGGAAGTTTTAGTGGAGCGCATCAACATGGCGTTCGCCACGATGAGACAGGAGATGCTGCTGAAAACTACGACCGTGGAAATACGGAAACGATGCCGGGCATGCATACGGGCTGAGGGGCATCAGTTTGAACACCTTTTATAATAAATGATAAAATTAATAAAATGGTTTTTATTTACTTTTCCTTTTATCAAAAATTTTTTGACCAGTCTCCGGCTAAACAAAATTAGCAAAATCTCGTTCTTGAATAAAAATGTATGCATGTAGCATATCGTTGGAAAGGGCACAAGCTGGGGATGTTTTCCTGGAATTAGAACTGCTGTATGTTTTTTAGTTTTTTTTTTAATGCAATTTAAAGATACACATTAGGTACTTTTTGTATCTTTCAGAAACTTTAAAGGGCTGTAGTTATTTTTTCACAATAATTTTCACCAAATATCCATTTTAATTACAACATAACGACGCTCAAGATAATAATAATACCAATAAATGATACTTACATCTTCATATTCATAAGTTATTTGACTTTAAGTGATGCATTTCGGAATTTTTATGAAAATTAACAAAAAAATTTTTTTTCCCCTAACCTTGGGGCCTAGGGCCAATTTATTGGGCTATGTAAGTAGCATATGGCCCCACCTCCTCGCTGTTTTTTTTTGTCCAACCCTCTGCCAAACACCCTGTATAATCGTAACCAAGCAATAAATAAAAAAAGTAAAGATGCCAATGTTTTTAGATCACATACATGTTCAATTAACCCAGTTATAAACAAAATCCGGATCCTTACCCTTTTTTCGCTGCCCGCTTGACGTGAAATGCCCCATAAGAGAAGCCATAAATAATGAAGGAAGGAAGGAAGTATGGAAAAAAGGGAAAATTAAAAAAAATCTGTGATGCAGTTTTACTTTTTAGGAAAAATAAAAGAATGTTTCCTTTCAGTAAACTGAGGGATCTCAACGTTTTAAGGTAGTTCCCTTCCAAGGCCCTTATTTTTTTCCACATTGTATACATATGTATTTTTTTTCAGGCGACCCAATCCGACGGTCGAGTGGTGGAGCGCGCGCGCGCATGGTGCTCCACCCTGGGCGTGCCGTACTACCGCTTCTCGCCGCCCATGTCCCGGGACGTGGGCATGGACGAGCGCTCGGACGAGCTGCTGGTGCGCATGCTGTGGGAGACGCACGCCTACATGCGCGAGCATCGCGACCGCGTCGCCGAGCTCGCCGCGCTGCTCGCCGAGCCCGTGTGACCAGGTCTATACATACTCGTACTACCGCTTCTCGCCGCCCATGTCCCGGGACGTGGGCATGGACGAGCGCTCGGACGAGCTGCTGGTGCGCATGCTGTGGGAGACTCACGCCTACATGCGCGAGCACCGCGACCGCGTCGCCGAGCTTGCCGCGCTGCTCGCCGAGCCCGTGTGACCAGGTCCATACATACTCGTACTACCGCTTCTCGCCGCCCATGTCCCGGGACGTGGGCATGGACGAGCGCTCGGACGAGCTGCTGGTGCGCATGCTGTGGGAGACTCACGCCTACATGCGCGAGCACCGCGACCGCGTCGCCGAGCTCGCCGCGCTGCTCGCCGAGCCCGTGTGACCAGGTCCATACATACTCGTACTACCGCTTCTCGCCGCCCATGTCCCGGGACGTGGGCATGGACGAGCGCTCGGACGAGCTGCTGGTGCGCATGCTGTGGGAGACGCACGCCTACATGCGCGAGCACCGCGACCGCGTCGCCGAGCTCGCCGCGCTGCTCGCCGAGCCCGTGTGACCAGGTCCATACATCCTCGTACTACCGCTTCTCGCCGCCCATGTCCCGGGACGTGGGCATGGACGAGCGCTCGGACGAGCTGCTGGTGCGCATGCTGTGGGAGACGCACGCCTACATGCGCGAGCACCGCGACCGCGTCGCCGAGCTCGCCGCGCTGCTCGCCGAGCCCGTGTGACCAGGTCCATACATACTCGTACTACCGCTTCTCGCCGCCCATGTCCCGGGACGTGGGCATGGACGAGCGCTCGGACGAGCTGCTGGTGCGCATGCTGTGGGAGACGCACGCCTACATGCGCGAGCATCGCGACCGCGTCGCCGAGCTCGCCGCGCTGCTCGCCGAGCCCGTGTGACCAGGTCCATATATACTCGTACTACACAATCCAAAAGTCGCGTTTTATCCAAGGGAACGCTTTAGCAATGCACACTGCTCGCTCTGAATGTCGGGCTACGCCCGATGATACGGCCCCACGGTCGCCTACTTTATCAATGGTCGCTCCGAATATTGGGCTACGCCCGATGTTACGGCGCCAAGGGACCTACTTTATCAATGCTCGCTCCGAATATCGGGCTAAGCCCGATGTTACGGCGCCACGAGGCCTGCTTTATCAATGCACACTGCTCGCTCTGAATGTCGGGCTACGCCCGATGTCTACGTTCACAAATTTCAACTCAAAATAAGGCTGACAATTTCGTTAATTATCACTTGAATGACTCTATAACACTAAAAAAAGAATCTAAATATGAGTCGATTTTCACATTTACTTCACTTTGTTTCAGAGTCCCATATGGAAAAACAATATTAGTCTGCAATCGTGTGAGTACCATATATACTCGTACTTTAGGTACTGGTGGATATAGCAGACAGGCACGCATAGACAAACTTAAATATACTATGAGCAAGTGTGTATAGACTCTGGCTACGCTATCGTGGCCCTGAATAAAGGCGGCAAATTAAAAAAATCTACGAATTGCAACACCGTGTATAAGGCGGAAAACAATAATGATTGTTGAACACTTAATATTATTTCTTACGATATAGTTACACATACATACTGCAATGCTTTCATTCTTACCTGCTGCAATGCTTTCATTCTTTATTTAACATATACACTAATTTTATGCTGTCGAAGTATGATATCGTGTGTGTATTGTACACAATGATATATTTTTATGATTTCTACAATAATGGTATGTTTGAGGCGTGTAATTATATTAGACGGAGAGCTAGCCACGTCTGATATGACACAATAATGAGAGCGGCGAAACCCCTCTCGTTAGTTTGCTATACTATGCTTATTTCTAGATCCGGACATCTGGCAGCTGCAAAGTGGTCAAAGAATGCAAACCACTTTAAGAATACAAATCCTAGAGTTCTGGTTTTAATGCAGTATTATGAAAAAATATATAAATAATTACATCATATCGTTGCCAAAAGTTTCTGATGGGGGAAAGTAGTCCAAAACGACGTATAATGTAATTCATAATTTTTCGCCTACTCTTTCTGTTCCCGAAATATTACGCAATGTTTTTTGTTCTAATGTTAAAATATAGGCCCCGTCCTCTATAAATAAGATAACTTCGGCCGTTTTTACCTATTTTGGTAAAAACTTTGCAAGTCTGTCACTCCGACATCCACCCATTAAAAGTTGCCAGATGCCCGGATCTAGCAATAAGGATAGTATTGCAATCCTACTAGGTGGGTTTCGTTGCTCTCATTATTGTGTCATATCTGACGTGGCCAGCTCTTAGACCAATATTCTGTACTACAAGCTCCATCTTGGTTGCTTCAGAAAATCAAAATAAGTCGAAAAAAGTATATTCTTTAATTTTTACTTTCAATTGCATATTAAATATCAGAATTATCACAGCGTACTTGTGTACGATATGAATGCCTTTCTTAGGTTCGTTAATTTTGTATCAAAATCACTTTCTGTTGGTCTGATTTTTTTCATACTTATTATTAAAACTGACGCGATTTCGTTTAATGATTTCGTCAAGGATTTATATGAAAACCATTGATTTATTAATTTTATTATGTATTCTACTAGATGTGACATCTAGAACAAATTTTGTGCGCCATGTTTGGCGGTTGACAGCTATGACTGACTCAAAGAAACTACAACTTTTGGGACAAAAAAATCTTAGGGATGTCATCTCCTGTTACTCAATGATGAAAACAATGAAAAAATTGTAATATTTTCCCAAATGTCACATTAAATGACAAACCACTGACACACTTGACATTCCAAAAACAGTTGCCGTTTAAAAAGTTTTAAACTAATCTCAGGGCCACGATAGCGTAGCCAGAATCTATACGAAAATAATATGTGACTTTTATAGAAATGTATTTTGTTGTCACTTCGTACATATTTAGTTATGTTGTATGTTCGTAGTTGATACACATAAGGTAGCTTACGCATAACATTTTTCTTATTAGTATTAGATTGGATATTAAGGAAAATAGCTTTAGCGGATATCCGTTCGTGCTGTGTTAACGTTGTTATATTTTAATCAATTCAATTTTTATTGCAATTCTGTCAAATTTGTGGACTACGTTATCAAACGTTACATACATTCAATTAGTTTAAGTTCTTTATAAGTAGAGAATTACAGGGAAGTTAATTTTCTGTTTAATTTTAGTATTATAGGCCGTGATATACGTACAAGTATATTTATTTAATTTATTTTTTGTTTTGATATCTAGTACATAATACATACTTATGATTTTTTAAATTAAACAACTGCTGATTGTTTAAATAGTACCTAAGTGTAGTCAAGGAATAATTGTACTCACGGACTTTAAAAAAAACAGTCACCTTGTATGGAAATTTCTGTAGAATGTGACCCGTTTTCAGTCCTTGTGAGTACAGTTGATATTTTTTAATGAATTAAGGTAAGGTGGGGTAAGACAAACAGTATTGACATCCCATACAAGTGTTTGACTTATCCCGATGTTTTTCTTAACCCACCTTACCTAAAAGCAGCTTAATAGACAATGAATTGTAAACTATTTATGTAATCTTCATCGCTATTCTTTCTTACTCTTGACCAATGAAATTGCCTGACATTTTTATTACAAATAATACAATAAAACTAATTTGTATCTTTTCTGATACTTGTATAATATTAGTGTAAATTTACAATTGACAATGTTTGACACAATACGATATACTCAATAGTTAATTACATCTTGTTATTATCAGATAACTAGTATAAATGTATCACACGTATAGGTATATATAAACATTGTTGTAATAATTTATTAACATATATTTACAAAAAAAAAGTGTCTTATTCTCGTTGTCCATGACATTAGTAATTATAATAGTACATTACTACAGAGGCCGGGAAGTAGGGGGTTGCCGGCCGAGTACATATAGACAGTCGAGCGTAGCGAGGCCGGATAGTCACGAGGCTGGCAACCCCTTTTCACGCCGAGGTATATATAGTGCTTTTCTCAAACATGCAATGAAATAAATAAGAAACTTATCAATTTTTTTTCGGATATAGGTGAGGCAATACTGTACTCGTAAACTTGTATTAATAATATAATGTATGTTGTATGTACTTCAAACACCTTCGTACTTAGGTTTTTATCTAAAATGATACAAGTTCAATAAGCCACAAACGTCCAACCAAAGTTTGCATTAATTTCTAGAAAACAACCAACGTTCCCACTATTACGACTAAGTATATGTTCATATTGTTATTAATGATGAATTGACCATGCAATTTTGAACCTGATGGTACATGGTGACTGAATAAATTCATGAATTGACCATGCAATTTTGAACCTGATGGTACATGGTGACTGAATAAATTCAGAACGTTACAAATATTGTCTATTTATGCATTATTATAGAAAATATTTAGAAGAATCTGTACCATTCTAATTTATTTCGTAACTATAGATTCCAATTCTTAATTTCAGCTCGTGTGCCCTTGCTGCTAATATTTTAGCTTGATAAGATAACCAACCTTTCACGAAAAAAAAAACAAAATCAGCTGTTCCTATAACCGGTATTGGACATAACAATTTGTAGGGCCCAATCTGTCACGTTGGGAGGTGTCATGAGAGGTAGGGCCCTTAGGGAGCTAAAGGAGGGTTAGGGAGAGGCAGGGTACACAACAGATTGGGCCCTACAAATTGCAAAGTCTAATACCCGTGTTTAATCTGCCACCATCTTTGCAATTTAAAATTATAGGAATTTGTTAATAATGTGTTATTTGTTATTTTCATGTCGATTTTATATATAAACGAAATTGCAAAATATATCATATTGTTTATTGTTTTTTTTTTAATAGGCGTAAGTAGTGGCAGAATTTCAAACGAACCAAAAAGTAAATATCGCTTATAGCCTTAAATGGCTGAACGCCATGATCCTGTGCCACAAATATATGTGCAATGGAAATTAAAAAAGAGGCACTTGCCGGCCTAGGCCTCCAAATTTGTATGAAATTCCATTATCGACCTCTCGTGTAGCCGCACCTGAAACGTGATACTTCGCAGAAATATTGAAGGAACATAACATCAATATTTCATTGCATGTTTGAGAAAATATATAAAATTTAAAACATTTGACTTACTGAAAAGTCAGTTTTGTTTTTATTAAGAGTTACCGCCTTGTGACCAGAGCTCGGAAGGGGTGAGCTATTTTTAAGTCATTAATGTCGTGTGTAGATATTAATATGGATACACTTTGAAAAAAAAACTATTAATGATGATTAAACTAAAATGACAATGCATTACAAAATGAGAATGTGCCGTCGTAATAAAGAACAGAATCACATTCCATAGATTCATTGTTTTGATGGCGACGTTAAGCTCATAGCAGTACGGCAGTCTTAATAAAATCATTTCATGAATAATTAAATTACACATGGGACATATATCATTATATGAGAAGGTATGTCCATGCTTTACTAACTCTGGAAACAGCTCACCCTTTCCGAACTCTGCTTATGACAGTGTTGCCATTTAACCCTTTGACCGCAAAGCATCGGACGGAAAAATCGTGCCCTCAGCCCGGGCGCGCAAGGCAAACCAGTTATATTTTGGACGTGATATCACGTGCTGGCGCTGAGGGCACGAATTTCCGTGCGCGTGATTTGACGTCTTTGGCTGTCAAAGGGTTAAAACAAATAGTAAATATAATAAAAGACTAAAATGAGAGTTTGAGCTACCTCAATCTAACTTAATCTGACCAACCCTACTGTCATTTTAGCACAACACCAGATACAATACGTAGAAAGTCGAAATTGTGAAATCGAACTGTCATTTTAATCTCTGGAATAAAAAAATAGACTCTCTATATTTCTAGACAAGCTTATTAAGAGCACGGGTCCTACAGAAATAAAAGTGGTAGCGGAGTGGTAAGCGAGTTAAAAAAATACTTATGTCAATGTGGGGAAGACCGATATATAGGCAAGAACGTCCACATTGACATAAGTGTATGTAGGTATACGAATGGCACTCATACAGACAGGTAGTTTGGTTCTGTCAGTCGGAGTACGTATACAAACAAGAGATATTATTGGCTTCGCTACCCTAGGCGGCTATCACACTGCTGCGGTTTTCGCATGTAGCGACGGTGTGTGAGCAAGATATAGCGCTCTGCATGGGTATAGCGCTGTCTCGTTCACCCATTCGGTTGCGGTGCCAGTGTGATAACCATGTAAATTCGGAGCTCTGGCGCAGACTGTACAAAACTTTTGAAAACGTATTTGATGGACTTTGATTATATGTAATTTTATTTATTTATTTAATATACACAATGTTTAACTTAAAAACGATTACATTGTCCCACAAAACTATGATAATAGTTAGACTGTGGGATCCGCAGTCTCATTTAAAATAAGTATTTATAAAGTTAACAATCTATAAAGCTATGTCTAGGAAATGTTCTTTTAATCTTTTCTTAAATATAGCATATTTTTTCTCGCATCGAATGGCTTCCGGTAAACTAATGTACAGTATGTGTACAGTCGCCATCAGATATATCGGAGCGGCCAAGGTGGTCACAAATATCTGAACAACGCGTATTGTCAAGGCCATAAAGTGCATGTTTAGATATTTTTGAGTACCCTGTCCGCTCCGATATATTTGATGGCGACTGTATGTAACATACACAAATTGGATGCGACTTGCACTGTTCGAACTGTTTCTCTAATATGACGCATATTTCATATGTATTTTATTTATGGACAAATTGTACACAAGCTTTGAGCAATATAGCCAGTTGTCTGCCTCAACTTTTAATCTAAGTACTTTGCTGTTCTATTTTAGTATATGGAATATTTGTACCTATTTATACATGTAATGTATGTAAAGGCACTTGTACAGTTGCCATCAAATATATCGGAGCGGCCAAGGTAATCAAAACATCTGAACATGCACTTTATCGCCTTGACAATAGAGGCGTTGTTCAAATATTAGTGACCTTGGCCGCTCCGATATATCTGATGGCGACTGTGTAATTAGTTAAAATATATTTAACTTTATTACCGAAACTAAATGTGTAGTCATTTGATTATCCAAAGTAGTAAATGCATTTTATACTGTTGCTCGGCTGGTAAATAATAGAAAGTCAAGTCTCAATATAATCTTTTTTTGAACCTCCCTAAAACTTACATTAGTCAATATTGCCATAAATCCATAAGTTATTTACAGTCTAGTCTACTGGATCATCCGAAAAAAATGTATTCAGATTGAAAGTACATACTCGTAGGTAGGGTAGGCACCGTCATCGGCAATACGAGTAGTATCTTCCTACACGAAGGCCGCACAAATATGTGACACGCTCTTATGGCGCTATAAATAAGAGCGAGTCACATATTTTTGTGGCCTTCCTGTAGGAAGATACTATTGCCGGTGACTGTACATGTTAGGGCACTTGCATTCTACTATAGCACATTAATAGGTAATCAGGAAATATTTAGACAACAAAAACAAATATATTTCAAAAGCATTTTTATTACATTATAATAAAAATTTACACTAATGGAGGCTTATACAAAGACTCAATAATATCACATTTCTGATGTGGATATTATCAATCCACGACTAAACTAAATACTAAAACTACCCTATTATTAGCCACTAAGTACCAACGATAAGTTTTAGGCTGTGTAGCATCACTAACCTAATCACTTCATCTCAAAGGCCGTGTTTAAACCAAACTTGAACCAAACTGACTAAGCCGCCGAATGTGAGCAGGCTCATTGAGCCCCAGTGTAAATGTGAAAATAAACGATATTTTTGTCAGCGTCTACGCATAGCGTAATAATGTATTATCGGGTAGATGTGAACGAAAAAGTAAATATGTATGGAAATACAATAAACTGCGTAACGTTCGCTCACATTCGGCGGCTTACAGTCAGTTTGGTTTGAACACGGCCAAAAGTGCCTCTTTGAATATGAAAAACAATAAGTACATTTTATAAGCAGCAACTGAGATTCTACAATAAATTACACTTTTTAAATTCTGTCTTAGAATTCATTGGTATTTCAATAAATATTACTGAGGTAACTTGATAAATTAATTTACGTCATAGGAACATGATTTCTTAAATTTAAAAACCGAAAAGAAGAAAGTTTTTTGGTTAGGGCCCATGGAAATAAAATGTAGATAAGACAATAATAAATCTCGGAAATCTTAGGCACTATTATATGTCTGCATTATAAAACTGAATTTAAGACTTGTTAATTCTAATAAAACTTTGGTTTATATCTCGAAAGTATCTTGTTTAGTAAATATCTTGGCGTACCTAACATTTTATTACAGAATTTCAGTTTACAATACACTTTCTTTTGGAATATCCAGAATTATTATATCCCAGAATACTTATGACACAGTATTATCGCTCCAATTTATCTTTTAAGTTTAAAAAAGTATTTAGATTTGTAATAAAATAACACATTGGATATTGGATTGATAATTTGGGAAAATCGAACTGCCATATATTAGTACAAATAGGTATCTGGGATACAAAAACAAAGTGTAGTAGGTATTTGACATTTTGTTCAGTACTTTAACATCTTCAAAGTAGCCTGGCTTTATATAATTTTGAAAGGAAACTGTGACAAATCTATTGACTAAACATAATATTGTATAGTCAATAGACTATTCTGTGAGTTGCAATGTTGCAATATACTCAATCAAAACAATATCAATAACACATCTTTAGAAACTTTCAGACAATTGCTCATTAAGTCTATTATTATTTAAATGTACTCAGAAATAGATATGTTATAAATATTAAGTACCTAAGATGACATAATCACCTAAAAGACGTATAATATTCTCTTTATTATCATGGCCTTAGTCCGTTTAAGTATTTACTGAACTCAGAAAACACCGAAAAATTGTGTGTTCTCAAGCTAAGTTATTTCTAAGGTAAGTATAGTAGATAAATATATTAGACATTTTCTACGCGAGAGGCATGTTCTTAAAGTAAACTACGACTGAATAAAATTATCCCCTAATTCATAAACGTGTCTCAGGGCTCAATTAGTTAATTTATGTTTTGTCCTTATCTGTCACTTTGACAGTTGTGTTTGTTAGAAACAGACAAAACATAAATTAACTAATTCGAGGCTTGAGAGACGTTTATGAATAAGGGGGTTAGTCTATTAGACGGAGAGCTGCTCACGTCATATATGACACAATAATGAGAGCACGAAACCCCTCTAGTTAGTTTGTTATACTATGCTATATTAGATCTGGACATCTGGCAGCTATAAAGTGGTGGAGGTCAAAGAATGCAAATAACTCGAAGAAAACAAATCATAGAGTTCTGGATTTGATGCAATATTATGTGAAATCATGTAATTAATTAGATTACGTCAGAAGTTTCTGTTAGGGGAAAGTAGTGCCAAATGATGTATAATGCGATTTGTAGTTAGTTGCCTATTTCCGTATTAGTTTTTTCCAACTGAAAAACTTTGTTGATCTATCACTCTGACCTCCACCCATTAAAAGCTGCCAGATACCCGGATCTAGCAATAAGGATGATAAAGCAATCTAACTAGACAGGTTTCATTGCTCTCATTATTGTGTCATATCTGACGTGGCCAGCTGTTAGTCCATATAGGAAAGCGCCTTATTTTTCGGGCAATATGAAAATGGCAACATTTCCTACCGACTAATGCAAACGACATTTATCTACACTCATACTGTAAGTACTCTAAAATGCGTTCAAAAACCGTAGACAATGACGAGCATTACAACAAACGATTTAACTATGATAAGTTTCTTATCTGCGGCAGTAACGTAATTTTAACTATGCATGCTCAAATATTGTTAAGCAATGAGTTTCAAATTTGGAACATCGAATTTGATAACATAATGTTACCGCCATGGCCAACTCGATTGGTCCCGCGCGAGCGCCGGCACAATCGAGTAGGCCATGACGGTACAATGGCGGTCATTCTATGGTTTCCGAACAATTAATTTAATATATATAATATGAGTGTAGATAAAGCAGTGTATGCAACTGTACGTAATTAGGCCTTAAAACACTCGTGTGATCTTATTATGAAATTCGCCTGCGGCTCATTTCATAAAACCACACTCATGTTTTAAGGACCCTTATTACGTAACAGTTACATAAACTACTATTTTGCTACACATTTAAACTCATTCATCGGTATTACAAATAGTCAACAACGTGCGGATAACCAAGCAAACCACTGTGCCATCATTGACCTATGTCAGAATGATGTAGGTATTTGGATCACTCAAAAATCACTCTTATTCCATCATATTAAAGGTCCACTTTCAGAAATACGGTAATAATGGTGGCACAGGGTTATATTTAGAGAATTTATAGATACAAACGACGTATAATGTACACATGAAAGTACACCAACACCCTTCATATAGGTATGTTATGTAAGATTACTCAATTTATATAAAAATCTTCCTGCGCATGATATTTATCAGCAGGTTCCTTTAGCATATAAACGTTTATCGCCAACAAAAAGCAATTCTCCAATTCCCAAAGATTCCTTAAATTCCGTAGCGTCAAAACGAAGTGTGCTAACACATACATACATGGACATAAATGGTAATATGCTAACATTTTCACAACATGTCTATTGTAAATAAGGTAGAAGAAAAAGTATTAAGCATGTCAATAAGAAATATCTGGGATAAATGATAAATGGACCTTAAAAAAATGCCGCTTATTCATAAACGTATTTCAAACCTCAATTAACTCAATAATTATGTCCCCATTTGTCACTTTGAACTTGCGTTTTTTATAATAATTAGATCCTTATTCATATAAATCCATGTTAGAAACAAACAAAACACAATTGAATTAAATGAGGTTTGAAACACGCTTACAAATAAGCGGGTAAATAGTTAAGTAAATTAAATGAAATGTCAAAATTAACCAATAAGCAACACTCACATAAGAATAACAATAGTACAGCCAAGTGGGGTAACTCGGAATTGAGAGGTAACAATAGATAACAATTTTTCAATAGCTAGATGAAAGATTTGAGCTTTAGATTGGCACCTAGATTCAAAAGATTGTAAGTAGTTTGTATTGTCAGCCAAAAGTTGACTAAAGTTACCCCTCTGCCCTGAGTTATTATACCATAGACGGTACATATAATAATTTATTTTAAATTATAGTTTTTTATGTCTATTTATTAAAATAAAAAGTTTTTAAGTCTGGGAAAAAGGTAAATAATGCATCGGCAGTGTTGCGCATATAGAAGGGAAAGGAACAGTTACAATTATTTTTTCATAAAATTAAGCTAGACATACTTTGTATGTGCTCGATATCATACAATTAATTTATAAATGCTCTATTTATGTACTACTAACCCTCAGTTGGTGGTAACCAAATTAGGAAATTAAGTTACACGATATTTGGCACCAAAGAAAATGGAACGTTCACGAATCACGCACATGAAATGGCTAAACATGTTTTGGCAAGAATAAAAATATGTCAAAAAAACTTACAATATTAATGTAAGGCGTAATTTATTCTCGTTTTTTCTTACTATTTAGAAGGCACTATGGTTTAGCTCAACGTTATTTTTGCCACAACATGCTAGCTTCAATTGGGTATCAAAGGATCCCTAAGTATTTACTTAGGAATTTTTTCATGACCCATTCATATATACACTCAAAGAAGAAACGGGACACCTTGTATTGAATTTTATTACGACGCGACCCTTTTTATATTCCTTGAATATAGAATATTCAGTAGAACCCACGTTGCGGATCAGCCTAACCTACTTTTCACTCATGTTCCAGTGTACATAAGGCCCTAAAAAGACTCTTTCCTGCAAATGAAAAGAGAAGCAATCAAAAATGATTCATAAATAGACCTATCACTGGTTTCAAAATTAAAATTCGATTCGAGAAAGCTCGATTCGAGAAAGCTCGATTCGGTGTATCTTCATGTATAACATAACTCAATTAGGTACTAAAAGTTCGGTAGTCTATATCTTCATTTTTTTTAATACCACGACGGTGGCAAACAAGCACACGGCCCGCCTGATGGTAAGCAGCTACCGTAACCTATGAACGCCTGCACATGCGCGTTGCCGACCCTTTACCAAAAGGAGGGTTCACTGTGTTGATGGCTAAAGGAACAAGAAAGTCCCTCATCGTCAACACACTGGGTCCTCTTTGAGCTCTTTGGCAACCTTACTCACCAGTAGCCTTACTCCAGCAGGAACACAACACTATGAGTAGGGTCTAGTGCTATTTGGCTGTGGTTTTCTGTAAGGTGGAGGTACTTCCCCAGTCGGGCTCTGCTCCAGATTTTGTCCAGGTGTTGCTTTTAATATGTAAGATTCTAGCACCAGCCAAACTTAAAGAGATTCGCAGAGTCTTTTAGGGCCTTATGTATCTGTTTCCTCACTCCGATTAAAATCACCTCACAATACACAGCCCTGCAACGATGGCCACAGATTAACATAATCCAACAGCGCATCCGTTATCATATCACAATCATTTTGGACTCGGCCATAAACAATCCATTTAGTTGATAAATCTAGGAGGCGCCATTTTGAATTGAGAGTATTGTCATTACATCCCATTTAAACCGTATTAAATCATACAGAGATCGTTTAATGTCTTTGTTCATGAAAAATAAAACCACAGGAGTGTAATAAAAATCAGGAACGGTTTACGCTGCCATAATTCACAACCAAAAAAATTAGACTCCAGTGTTCTTAATTTCAGGATAGACATTTGTCCATGCCCGTATGACCCTTTCAAGTCATTGAACTCATATAAAAAAGATAATTTCAGTCAACGCGAAAAAGGGGCCCTAATATGGCCCTTTTTGCCTAAGAGAGCCGAGAGATATATTTCCGACCATTGAACTTTAGTTCAGAGTAATAGGGTTCAATTTCGCTTAATTTATAACACCCATATGTCCGTTAAAGGGTTGTATAAGTTCAATGTTACAAGTATGACGCCTCCTAGGGTGTCATTTGGTTATTACATAAAATTTAGAAGTCGTCTGGATGCTCCATATTAGCGATTAGGTTCCTCTTCTCTTCTTTGCCGGGTTTTGCGTCGAGTAACGTAGGCCTTATTGTGCTTCGAGGTTCGAAACACGGCTGTAACAAAAAAAAACGTAAATCAATTGTATATCTTCCACTATACAAGGTGTTTCAAGCCTTACCTATTCTTCTACTATACAAGTTGCTCTAAGCCTTACCTATTTTGAACGAGGTGATTTAGGTAGGCTACTATGAAATCTTTCTATGAACCAACCCCGAAAGTTTTGGGGTCGGGCCGAAACCCCAAAGAAAATTTTGGCTTCCGCATAGAAAACGTCGACATTTGACCGACCGAAATGTATGAAACAGGCAACAATATTTGCCAGGATTTCGGTATCGGTCCCATAGTAAAGCTCGTTCAGTGTGATCTAGCGAATCAAAAAAGGAGTGTATAGGATTTTAAAGGGTAGGCAACACGCGTGTGAATCCACTGGGGTTGCAGGCATCCATAGGCTACTGTAACTGCTTACCATCAGGCGGGCCGTATGCTTGTTTGCCACCGTCGTAGTATAAAATTTAAAAAAAACTCGCAATATGGCTAAGAGTTAAAAGTTTACCCTGTAGGTGATTTAGTAAGGCTACGGTACCTAATCAGAACATAACTTATTTTAAATAGCGACATACTTAGATATTTTTATGTAATACCGTTAATTAAGTAAATGCGATTAACGAAGCTATAACACTGCGTTTCCACCAGAGATGCCGTACTATTCAATAGTAGCCCGTACCTACCTACTCGTAGTCCACCTGGGTACGGCACATGCATAAATACCAAGGGTTTTTAACGATGTTATCTACCGATGTTAAGTTAAGCTATCGATATTACGTCAGCAGTTCGATTTATGAGTAGGGGAAGATGGGGAGCCTTCGTACATTTTTTTTCTCGGAGCCATGTAAAACAAAAACTAACAGCTATTTTACCTATGGGAATGTACCTATGGGGAAAATGGGAATTGTACGAATTCATCCCACTACGTGGGTAGCTTTGTACACTATTCGTTTCTCCCCGGGATTCATTATTTTACCAGCTATTTCGCCTGTTTCAGTCACCTTTTAGACATATCTTACTGACCTGTTTATGCAATTATGCTATTCTTAATTTTAACTTACATGGGGTGCATTCGTACAGTATAAAATTACATAATTTTTAGTGTACGAAGGTACCCCAATCCAACCGACCGGAAAAAAATAGAAATAAAAAAATTATCGTTAATATAATCCTAAAACGGTTGTTTACATAATAATCCTTAGCATCTATTTACAAACAATACTATAGCATTTTTTCTCATTCCATCATTAAAACTTATTGGAAACAAATGCATTCAAAGGAGAACTCAAAATTACTTTCGATTCGAGTATCGAAAACACATATCAACTTTTCTGACGAAGTCTTCTACCGCACTGCCATTACTTTTCGAAGGCAGCCTATGCATTTAAGTGGCAGTCTTGTATACAAATATTAACGCTTCAACATGTTGGATAGCCGATATATTACCACTGCACGAAGGCGTGTACGAATCCACCCTTTCTTCCCCTATCAATTAATTATTGAGCATTGAAAGCAATCTGATCTGTCAATAATTTGCTTTCATTTTTCGATGAAACCACAATACGTATGACCTTGTTAGAACATGGATTGCTCGCTTCGAGTTACTAAACGGTCCTACTGAAGTACCGTTTCCGTCCTATATAGTAATGTACTATTATATTAAGTAATAGTTATTTATTGATATTAACTCATAAATCGATCTATCTGTTTGTTAGTTGTTAAACTTATTAGTACGAGTGACCCTTGGCAGAGAAGCAAATTGTTGTAAAATGTAACCTTAAATGACGACGGTTATTCGTCGCTGAATGCTTGCTCGATTCTATTTACCTGTGTGAAAATTGATAGCCTTTAAATATCGTTACTAAATTATGATTTATGTAGTTAGAATATAAATTATAATAAGGTTAATGCGGCCAATTCCGTCTGAGGGATATTTTCGTACAACGGCTATTACGGCTAAAAAAATAACAGCATATATGTAGGTAGGTAGATACGACACTGGTTGGTTAACTCGATCGATAAATAATTAGGCGTTTGTTAAAGTTATTAATTTTGTCGTAAATCTGTTGTACGGAAATATCCCGCAGACGGAATTGCCCTTGTAGTTTTGTAATTTTTAACCGACTTCAAGATTTCAAAAGAGGAGGTTCTCAATTCGGCGTGTATGTTTTTTTTTTTTGTTTTTTTTTTAATGTTTGTTACTTCATAACTCCGTCATGTCTGAACCGATTTTGAAAATTATTTTTTTGATTGTTAGTATATAAATACAGATTGGTCCCGTTTTTGTCAAAACGCAGTTCTAATGATGGGATCCATGAGGAATCGAGGGAACTCCTCAAATCTTAAAGGCATACATATAGTGATTTTTATATTTTTATCAACAAATCCATCATTTTCATTCAAAACAGTGACATTTGATGAAGTAGAACTGCTGATGATGATCAGAACGGAACTCTTCAACGACGCATAGTTCACGTTTGGCGATTTGTCCTCTTTGCTGTGTTTGTTTAGCAGGTTTCATTGTTAGGACAAATTTTCGTCAAGCTCAAGTTCTGATGATGGGATCCATGAAGAATCGAGGGAACTCCTCAAATCTTAAGGGTTTACACATAGTGATTTTTGTATTTTTATCAACAAGTCAAGCATTTTAATTCAAAAAAGTGACATTTGATGAAGTGGAACTGCTGGTGATGATCAGCACGGAACTCTTCAACGACGCATTGTTCACGTTTGGCGATTCGTCCTCTTCGCTGTGTTTGTTAAGCAAGTTAGATTGTCAGGACCAATTTTCGTCAAGCTCAAGTTCTGATGATGAGTTCCATGAGGAATCGAGGGAATTCCTCAAATCTTAAAGGCATACATAAAGTAACTTTTGTATTTTTATCAACAAATCAAGTATTTTCATTCAAAAGAGTGACATTTGATGAAGTGGAACTGCTGATGATGATCAGAATGGAACTCTTCAACGACGCATAGTTCACGTTTGGTGATTTAATTGTCCTCTCCGCTGCGTTTGTTAAGCAAGTTATTTCATTGTTTGGCACCTAAGTGCACCATCTACAATAATGCTTCACCGGCTACCCCCATGGAAGTCGCTTTTTTTTTTCTTAAAAATTATTAGGTAGCTATTGGTAAGTACAAGAACATTGTCCAATGCCAAAACAGTGTTTGTGTTAATGTTATTCGCATATACAACACCCAAAGGCAGTAATAACTGGAAGAAGCAGATATATAATCGGGATTGTAGACCGAATTGGATGTATTCCCATCTGTCCCCGTTCCACATCACAGGGGACAAATGGGAATGCATTCTTCCCATCTGTGCCTGCCGTCCTTCCGCCATCCTTTGTGCTAGCCGATTTTTTAACTTACTCTTTTAGAATAGAAATTCTAATGCGTTATTAAGATAAGTACTTACAGTTTCGCATATGTTCATGTTACAGCAGTTCTCAATAGTGATCTCGCACTGGTCGGGCCGCGCCGTCAGCGGAGTCACATTCTTGTTCACTATGATGCGCTTCTTAATTCTGAAACAATACCAATGCTGTCATACGAAACATCAACAAGACGCGTTTTGCTCATACAACATGCTTTGGTCTTATCTTCTACAGTTTTTTTTTATTCGAAAATAGTATTAAAAATGCGCCACTATTGTAAACCTCAAGGGCCTTCTGGATATATTTTACCCCAAGGGGATCTTTCAATACCATGCGTACGAGTACTTATAACCCATTGGCAACGCTAATTTTTATTGCATCACAACCAATACATTTGATAGAAGTAGATAGGTACATATTTTACATTTATATATTGTAAACCCATAGTACGTATATTCAGGTAATTCCAAAAGGAAAAATCACTAAAAAATTGGCGGATATTCCGAAAATGGAATCTATTATAATGTAATTTGAGTTATTTTAGTAATGTTTAAATGATTTTCCGAATCCCGTGGAATCACCCGAAAATATCTTATATCTCTTTAAAAAAAATCGGAGCGGCCAAAGTGGTCACAAATATCTGAATAATGCCTCTAATGTCAAGGCGATAAAGTACTAATTCAGATATTTTTGAGTACCTTGGCCGCTCCGATATATTTTATGTACAATTAATTACCTAAGTGTATTTATGTAGGTAGATGTTTAGGTCTATATGCATGCATATAATGTAGAAAATGGACCTCGGGCCTCGGCGGTAATCAATTTTATTATTATTACCATAGATCTATTTAAAGACTGTGGTGAAAAAATACTGAACAATACGGACTTTGATAATTAGTCATGACCCTGACGACAGGTAGATATTTTACACATGTGAATCTATATTGCTAATGCTACATACACATCAGTGGAAATACTGATAAGATTTCAAAACTACGCAACAGATACCTCGTATTTTCCGTTTCTGACGTGCGCGTTTTGTAGTGACGTTTTTAAATTGATCTCGGGGACTACTTAATGTATGCTACATTACCCAATAAACATAATCGTGGCGAGACCGATACGTCATCATAACACACCTACTAACGAATTGTATAAAACTTCCTCAAAACAGGTTCTAGAGGACATTTTAGCAGGTGAAACACTAAGGCGATTATCACACTGCCGCAACCGGACGCGGCGACGGTGTGCAAGCGTGACAGCGCTATACACATGCGGGGCGCTTTCTCGCTCGCGCACCCAGGTGAGTGTGAAAGCCGCCTAATAATTTTACTTTATTCACTACGTTTTGTTGTGTAAATCACTATTGATTGTCATTTTCTATTCACTTATACGTAAACAATGTGTCTCCTGACGCTTTGGGTAGATACCGTATACTACGGGTATACGGAAGGTACCTGACAGTAGGTAAGTACCTGGGTCGAGCCATTTTATATAAAGTTGTAAACACCACTTTTTATTTGGTAATTGTTATGTGATTTCTACTCAGAATCGCGAGCTATGTCTATCTTAGTAGGCGAAAAAAGTGTTTTCCATATATTTTTCGTTACTCCATTCGATTTACTTCCATACGAAGTATATGAAAAACGGTAGCGGAATAGAAAAATAACACTCGGGACACTTGTTTCTGTTCTGTATACAACTTTAAATAAAATTGCCCACCTATCTGCATTAAGGAAGTAGATAGGTACCTACTTGCTTCACGTTAGTTTAACCAAAAACCCGATGCAATGAATGATGTAGAAATCCCCAATGATCGATACGCACTAATGAAAACGAATTCGAATTAAAAGCCCATAAAACAAGACACGTTTCGTTTCAAATGAATTTGCAACACATTCGAATCTGCAGGTTATCATCAACATTATAATATAACATAACCATCATGCTTGACACACTCTAGGCGGCTATTCCCATCACTTTTCAAGAACATCGCCTCAAGGAAACCGGTACAATTGCGACCTCAATATCAAGGTTAACAATTATACAAGTTTTGAGGAGTTACCCTCTGCCTCTGCCCTAAGCCTAGAAATGTAATATATGGTAGCACCACACTTCGCCTATGCGGACAAATATTCGTGTTGCGTCTCTTTCTTATTCTATACAATAAGAAAGAGACGCAACACGAATATTCGTCCGCATAGGCGAAGTGTGGTTGCAGCATGAAACGATTGCAATCGGACGCACCTATTAGTTGAACACACAAACGATCACAAATGAAGGGCATTTAAAAAATAAACATAATACCTATGGATTCGTTTGTGCCTCCAAATTATCGTATCCATTTAGAGCACGGAAGTAACTTGGACCGCTGCTCCAAAGGCACCTGAATACGGGTAGAATTTTTATGAAGGCAATACCACTTTTACTGTTTCATAACAGTAGCAAAGTTCAGTGAACTCATTGGTGTGCGAATATAACGTGCTAATTGGTTTTATGCATAGTACTGCAGGAACCTTGGTGGATTCCTTGAGCACTGATTGTAAATTGCTCCGTGAACGTAAACGCGTAGTTTCTATTATTAATTTTATATGTGCTTCTAAAAACATAGGTAAATTCAGAATTGTAAAATTAACAAAAGGCAGGGTGCTGGGCCAGCGTTCCTTTAGGAATTGATATTATATTTGTAAAATATAATATGTTCTAAATTTGTACTTCAACGGTTTACTACTCGTCTCCAAATCTCTAGGTAACGCGACATCGTGAATTTGTTTAAGGCATCACAATTAATCTACTAACATATATGTAGAACTAAAAAAACAACGTAGAACATAAAGCATCTCTCAAAACCGTGGTAAAAGCTTACCTCGGCCGCTTCTTCAAATGCATGATCTTCGTGACCAGCACCGCGCAGACCAGACACAGGAGCCCGGTGAGGATCCCCAACACCATGAGGATGGGATCTCGCACGGGATCCCAACCGTCGTTGCACGGGACGGCCACGAATTCGTCAGTGATCACTGATAGCTTGGTCGCCGTGTCTTTGGTGCAACTGAAAAATTTAGACTTGAATTACCTCCTCCAAAATTAACGCAACCACCAGTAACATTTCATTTACATAACGGCAGCTTAAAAGTAATCTTTAGGGACATAGGAATTTTCTAGTTTTATACTAGAAATCTGTGATAAACACACAAAAAATGCGTTATAGTTACCTACATTAACATATTACTGATAAAAAAGAGAGGGCAAGATGACTTCGACGCGTTCTGTAAAAAGAAATCGAAAATTTCAACCAACAGAGCTGGGTCTGACGGAGAAAAACAGCGATTGCGCAGCAGAGTGACACTAAGGCTAACTAAAAAAATATTATTTCACGGCACTAATTCCAGGAGTACGTAAATAAAGTAAATTAAAGTGTCACGCAGTTTCTGGCAAAGAAAAGTGACTTCTGCAAAAAAACGTTAGCCGTAGTCATCTGACCCCCTCTGAATATACATTTGTAGTGAGAGTCAGGCTGGCAGGTGTACCTTTATAACTTTAAATACGGAAAGGTATAACAATTTGGTATACATAGTTTATTTTAATATCCGTTTAGGTACATACACCCGCCAACCTGACTCTCACACATTTGTACGCCAGTCAACGGTATCTGTATATAAATAAATAGGTGCATAAGTAACACTCACTTGCAAGGCTCATTCACAGTAACATGTGTAGTGGTCTCGACTACTGTGACTTCGCACCGGCTCCCAGTGTGGTCTCCGAGGCATGTGCAGACTGGCGAGTTCTCCTCCACTGAACAGAGGCCGTTGTTCAGGCAAAAACTTTCGCACATGTTCACCTCGCACCGCGCTCCGGTGAAGCCGTTTTGACACCTGGAATAAAATACTGTGAAATCTGCTGCGATTTTTGGAAACACAGGATTTTCATATTGTACAGCATATACGAATCGATTGCCCACGCGGCTTGAGTTAGCTTAGTTTAGTGAGCTTCTTTAGTCTACTGTAGTATAGATTTTCGCAGTCAGCGTAGCTTTCGCGTATTCGTGGTAGGATTCGCTAGACGTAGATTAGGAATTTAGGAGCTAGAAATTGTAACTAGAATTTGTCAACAACTACTAGGTATTCTTAGAAAATAAACGATCGTTACCTGCAAGTAGGTTCCCCACTATCAGCTTCGAACGTGCATTCTCCTCGGAGGCAAAAGTTCTGACAAACGGAGGTCTCGCATCGTTCACCAGTGTAGCCAATAGTACATTCACAAGCTTCCTTCCCGTCGATCTTTCGGCCGTGCAAGCAGAACAACCCCGCATCCTGGGGGACGGCAAACGAGTTGTCGATAGCAGATATATTCTGAGACAGACGAAGTAAATTCCTGCATTCAGGAACGCCAGCAGCCTGATCTGAGATCAAGTAGTTGGCCACAATTCCAAAAGGATTGGTTTTGAAATTAATTAAGTCTTCGGGTTCCGCGTTCTGTCGAGCATTCTTTGGCAATTTCCAGACTTTCCTGTAACCCCACTCTACCCAATACAGACTGTCATTAGAGACGGATAACGCATTTGGTTGATGTTCTGTGCCGATGTGTAAAATTTGTCTGCTAGCCGGCGCCCCGTCCAAGTCTGAGCTCTCGATGGAATAGTGTATGCCTTCTTTGTCATCAGCCCAATAAATTCTCTTGGTCTGTTGGTCCACGAATATTCCGTTGGGCATATAAATGTTGTCAGATATAATGGTTTTCCTCTCCGACCCATCAAAACGAGCTCGCTCGATGGATGCGCCTGATGCTACGTTAGCGTTGGTCCAGTATATGTAGCCTCTACAACTATCTACCGCTATTCCCCTCGGGAGTTGGTCGCCCAGGTTGATTAGGAGGTTTCCGTAAATGCTATTATTGGACCCTGGTTTTAAATCGATCCAGTAAATGCTACGCTTAGTGTAGTCGGTCCAGAAGAGAAGGCTCTGTACTGGGTCGAAAGCGATGCCCTGAATGTTTTCGTTTGGGCCCTTTCGGACGAGAGGCTGATATTTCTTGGTGGCCAGGTTGTAGCTGAAGATGGAGGCGTTATCGTTCTGCTTGTCGACAAAGAGCAGCATATTGTGAACTGCATCGTAGGCCAGGGCTGTGAGGTCTCGTAGTCGGCCGCTTTCAGACGCGGTCTTGTTTGAACCTGTGTAAAATTCGAGTTGGCCCCCAGTTGTGACAGCGATGTCTGAAACAAAAAAAAATTGTGGTTAGAAAAAGTGTTTTTTTCTTCTCACATGATATTTCATGAACCCTAAAATCATCTTTTGTTTTGTTCGTACCTACAAAATCGCGATTAAGGTCCTTGACATTACTGTGCAATAAGAAAAAAATGTTAAAGTAACTTGAAAGATGCACGTGATTTGCATTTTACAAATGCTTAGAGCTCTTCAGAGTGCTTGACATGAAAACATACAAATGAAAACACCAATGTCAATGCTGGCCATGCTGGGTCATTGAATGTTATTGCCAATGTCTCTGACTAATGTTTTTTCTAAATTAATTGGTGTGGTGATTTCAAAATATTTTAAATGTTTTCACCTCGATGCAACTCTATATTAATTAAAAAAGTGCTGCACGGATCTCTTTGATCTGTGTGCCATTCGGTTGTCGCTTTAGTTTTGATGATCAAGGTTTTGACTGTTTTGAGGATAAGGTTTGTTTACAGCCACAAATATATATATTGATACCTATCAAAATAAATTAGGAGTTTCGTTCCTCTATTCAAAACCCAATTATATGATATAACGGTAAACGTAATGATCTCTCGCGTTCATGTAAAAACGAGACTCGCAAGTGCCAATATTTTTCAGATGCAAGCATCCGCCAAGGCGACCGCAACGTCCCGTGACGTGACACCACGACAAGGTGAATGCGGAGGTTAGTCACATCTTACGTAACTTTATCAAAACGTCACCTATCTTATGTTTGCGGTACAACGTATTGTGGTTTGAGCGAAAGAAAGATCTTGCAGAATATCTAGATAGCCTATTTTACAGGCGTTTTGATAAATCTATCTAAACAAGAATGGTGTGACAGATATTTATGTCACTTAAGACAATTTTATTCAACCGAGCGGTTACGTAGAAAGTTTATCTGAAATCATAAAAAATCATCTATTTGGGGCATCTTCCTTCCTTTTGGGGCCTGCATGTCATTTGAAGATGCTATCTACTTCTAACGATCGGTTTGACTTGGCTTTTTTGCCATATTAGTGATGTTTATTACATGCCTATGTATCATCACATTCGTTACTATTTAGATATAGGTCAGAGCATCCTATTACTGTTAAGTCAGTGAAATTCATTCAGTCATTTATTGGCGTGTAGTACACAATTAAATATGTAACATTAGTTGTACAATTTTCTAAATGTTTACGTAGTAATATAGGAAACTTTAGGCCTAATTTGTGTCTATTTTCGTAATGACTGTTTTTGTATATGGCTGTTTGTTTTCTAAATACTTAAATTAAAAAAAATATATATATAGGGTGGGGCCTGTAACTAAAGCAAAAAATTAAAACGTAGATTCTAGTCCTCAAACTAGACAACTTTTGTGTAGCAACTTTTTAAAATCATAAAGTTTTTAGATTGTTATTTTTTCAAACAAAGTAAATAGTATTTTCAATGTACTTAAAACTCCGTCTAATTGACATCGCCTGTCAGTCTAGTCACTCTACAGACATAATCAATTTCATAGTACATTGCGTGTTCGAATTAACTTTAAAATGTAATAAAATTCAAACCGCAAGTTTTTTTTCAAAGTCGTCAAACAAACGTTGCGTAATTTGAGGAGAAGAATGTACATTTTAATTTTTTGCTTTAGTTACAGGCCCCACCGTGTATATCTTGTAGTGACCAATAAACAAACACAAAATTATTTGCGCTTGTTTTTAACCTAATAAAAATATGCGAAAAGTAGTCTAATTTTAAAATCTAATTTTAGTAAATTAATAATTACGAATATGAAGATCTTATCTAAATCTCTAAAAATAAACTATGCAAGAAACTATGCAATGCATAAAAAGTTCGAGGACACTATTGTTATGCGACTTGGAAAACACCCAATTTAAACCAGAATTTGTTGGAACTAATATTTACGAATACAATGGGTTGGTAGAATTGTGAACTATATTACATGGTAATACGGTTCAGTGTTGTTTGAGCGCGGCTTTTTGTTATTTATTACGGTGGTCCGTGACTCCCGATTACGCGTTTTGATCTAACAATTCGGAAGAGGTCACTACATTTCTTAGGGCCGGTTGCATCAAACCGTCTGTTAACGTCAACGTCATCGTTAAAAAATGTTGTATGATAAGTTTGACAGTTTTCTATAGAATGACAGCTCCGTCGCCATATTTAACGTTGATCAGGTCGTTCCTTATGCGTAGTGCAAGGTGGGTTTACTAGTATTTTGATTGAAGGTAATTTATATTAATTTTTACTCTGTAAATGCAGTGGACCTAATTTATTTTAATAACATGAAAATGGTTTGATCAGCTTGTATTCAATGAGCTTTTCGAACTTATGAACGGAATATCATTTGATATTTATTAGGTATTGCTTTTCTGCGACGTACATTTCATTACAATAATAATATGGAAATAACTAGTTTTCGGTTTAAAAACCGGTTATTTGTCCTTTACTGAGGCGAATCATAAATCTGCGAAGAAGGATTTCGAAAGTCAGTGCGTGAAAAACATTGAAAATTTTACTGAAACTTGAAACAGGTACCGTAAAAACTGTAGTAGGTATCGCATATAGGCACCTAGTCGTATGTATAGGTACTTCGTAAAGTTCGATATGATCCTGATCATACTAGTAACTAAAACATATCGCTTAACGATAACTGTCACACACACGGATATTGTGCCTAATTTAATCTCACTGTAGGACCATACTACTGTCGGTTTACCATGCCTACAAAAAATGCGGAATCATGATCAGGACCAACCGGATATCCGTCACCGAAGCTAATGTAGAACAATTAGGAATTCACTTACGTTCGTAGCGGTTATTGACTAAAGTTCATAACTAGTTTGAAACGTATTTTATCCTCTAAAATTAAGCTGGTCTATCGATCTGTCAATCAAATTTAATGCTGAACATATTTATGCGGCATTTTATACATTCCAATAATAAGTTATGAATTAAAATTTAGTACATTGTTGTAGAGGCTTGAAAGTAAGCTATAGGTGGATCGAATTAGTTCGAGGGCCGACCCGCCAGGGGAGGCCCTCGAAGATACGAGTCCACCTATAGCGCTTTCGGCCGAGATATTACATAGTGCTTTTCACGACTACTGTGAGGAAATAAAAAAAAACATTTGTCATAATAATATAAATGCTTTAATAGAATATCCAATTCAGTATTCCATTCCCGCCTTTTTACTTTTTTTTCACTTTCAAGAAGCGTTTTTCTGTTGTTTGCTTCAAACCGATTCATTACTTAGAGGCGTTTTTGATAGAAAACCACAAACGGCTAAAAAAGTAAAAACGCCTTAAGGGTGAATAAATGGTTTTGACGTTTCTTTTTTTTAAACAGGTAGTAGGCCCGATAAACAACCTTATTTTATTTTCAAACATAAAGTTGTGCCAAAAAAGACCTTTTAATGTTTTTAATGAATGCCATGACATAACTGGACAATTTACTTTCCAACTAATGACATTTCATCGCTACAATAACATTGCTGTAGTGGTGGTTCAGGTGCTACAGCAAATGCTTACTTTCCAGCTTGGATTTTGACCATCTTTTGTCACATTTCCGAACAGTAGCGTGAAAAAACTATAGCAACAGGGAAATTTGCTCATTCAATACTTTCTTCCTGTAGGATTTTCCCGTTAACATGGTTATACACGCATGTAATTTCCTCGGGTAAGGAAAGTGAGAACTATGTATGTACACGCGTACAAGTAGAAAAAAAGTGCGTGAGTGTCGTGGAACACTCGGTTGGAACGAAGAAACCATTTTCATTTCATTGCATATTTCGCAATCGTGTGGGTTGTGATGGATGAGTTTTCGTGACGAAACAAAAGACGGTTAAATGTCAAATCTGACACTTTTTTTCGCCTAGCTCCCCATCCGCCAACCGTCCGATAAGAAACTTCGTTCCAAAAATGTTACGATATTTTGTTCAATTTAATATTTTGTAAGCCAAGATACTACGTTTTGGTAATAATTCGGATTATATACAATGGACGGGACGCGTATCAAGTTAAGGTCGAATGTACGTTGGGATAATTTTACAGGAAAAACGCTAAGTTGTGAAGGACAAGCAACACAACATAATATTGTTACAATGTAAAATTGTTGCTGGTTGGGAACTATAATAATTATTCTAGTCACTATACGTCGTTATGTAAGAGAAATGCAAGTGCTCGATAAAAGTTATCATTGAAGGCCCTTGATTTGTTTCTACTATTGTCAGCGTAAAGTGCTCTTTACGATTTGATATGGAATAGAAGATAGTCCTACGTAAGTGGGCAAGTTAATTAATGAAATTAATTGAAAAGTTTACAAATGGGTTTTCTTCTTAGAATCACGAGGACTATCTATTTCAATAATAAAAAAAAGTTAATCAATGTTTTGTCACTTTTGTGACGCGTTTTTACATACATTCTATATTAATATATGGACCGTCACAAAACTGACATAAGTTTTCTATGGAAAGCGGGGAAACTTAATAGTACATTACTGCAGAGACCAGTAAGTAAGCTTTCCTGGCTGAGTATTTAGTAGCCGTCCGAGTCGAAGACGAGGACGGCTATAATACGAAGCCAGGAAAGCTGATTACGGTCGAAGCATGTATAGTGCTTTTCTCAAACATGTAAGGAAATAAAATAAAATAAAACACAGGGGTATATGGGTATAAAAATTTATTTTATCATATTAGGTATATCGCTAAAATTAACACAGGGTTATTTACATTACATACAAAATAGTTGCAGAGACAAGTCTTTATATAAACTCAAGAGCAAAAATATTAGGTCACTTTGTATGAGAAATCAGTACAAAGTGACCCGTTACTTTTGCTCTTGAGTGTAGATTATTGTATTAGATATATCAGCCCATTATAGTTACTATAATAGTTCATAATTATACTAAACTATTTAAGGGCTCACACACACACAAGAGACTTTTCTCGGCTACTATTTTGCCCTTCATACCTAGGAAGAGTTGTGAAATGTATGGTGCCCCATACATTTCACGACTCTTCTCTTTGTATGCGCATAAAGTGTAGCAAACTGCGACAAAGAGAAATAAATCGCTCTGAAAATAAGTTGATCGTGCATACGCCCCCTAAAAGTTTTAATTATAAATCATTTCAAAAGGTTGGCTGCTATTGCCAGTTTCGATTCAATAGACACTGCAACATGGTACACCGTCATATCTTTCAGCTCAACGTTTAATACAAGATATAATTTAGAAAATCATTATACTAGTTTCTGAACGATATGTCACAACGAGAACGACCCAACGACCCAATGGAAATTGACATTTATAATAACCTTAAATATTTTTTCAACATATCGGAACTCGGACGTCGCAATATTCGTTGGGAATAAGGGAACAAACAAACATAAAGTGGCTACCTATTTACATTAACTGTACAGTACAACATTCATAAAAATGAAATCATGAGGGGACTACCTACAGGTAAGATTGAAATGCAAAGTCTTACTAATACTCACTAAACATTCTTAGTGTCTAAGATATGACCACTTACTTATATTACGTACTTTATGATACATTTAGAATCAATCATAACGTGAAAACTTTGTCAAAGTTATTATTAATTTATGTTGAATGTGATATTGGACATGTTAGGACAGTTACTTATAGATATTTTTATTGTTTTTCCAGGAACAGAAATGTTGGTTTGTTGTATATCTGTTGAAGAACCTGCTTGTGATGGTACGATATGTGCGGTGGACTGCTCGCTATTTCCAACATCTTGATGAGAAGGCGGTGGCTGGGGATTTGATTCATGCAGTGATGGTTGTGGACAATCTGTCAAATTTTGAACCTGGCAATATGTACTTGAAGATGAAGGTTGAACTTGAATGGATGGAGGTTGTTTTACATTTTGCCGAATGAAACCTGGAGGATCTTTGGAGCAGCCTGGTTGTGGATTTTCATACAAAGATTCATAATTCTGATGCGAAGAGTTGTATTGATTTTCTGTGTTTGTGCTACTTCTTAATTTTATGTTTTCTGTAATGTTTTTTGATATTTTGTCCTTGTTTCCTATGGAGTCTTCAATGTAACCTTCTGCAACCTTATCCGACTTCCAGCCACCATGCCTTTTAAGAGCTAGAAGGTCGGCTCCAGAGTCTGCCAGAAGTGTTGCTGAACTACGTCGGAAACTATGTCCAGTATATAAGTGCGGGTCATCTAAATTTAAAAAAGTTGCAATTTTCTTAGGCATTGAAGCTATGGTATGCCGTCCAATTACTTGTTTAGTGCATTTGGAATTCTTGTAATTGAGAAACAATCTATCAGTAATTGTGTCCTTGGGCCGCAAGTCATAATATTTTTGAAAAATATTTTTAAATTCATCCCGGACCACAAATGATCTATCTATTTTTGTCTTAGTGTCTCTCAATTGGATTACGATTATATCGCCTTGAAATTCAATGTCTTTGGTAGTAATCATACTTAATTCCAATCCTCTGCATGCTCCTGTTATGCCCAAGATCATGGCTACCTGTAATAGATAATAGTAGATATATATTTCATTACCTAGGCTTTTTTATTAAATGAATTAAGACTTTTTTGTAAATATTCAGTCATAAAATTAATATGTAGAATATGTTATTGGTGTCCTGATTAGTTTTAGTTAAGTTTTTTGTTAGGTAGGTACATTCATTATTATTTATTAAATTATAGTCAGACCAAAACTTTTTTTGTTATTTTTTGTATCTTATTAGTGCAAATGTGGTTTTGCTAGGACACTGGACAGAGCAGTAAATTATCAAGATTATGTAGTTACTTCATTTTTATGCAAGTAGGTATGTAAAATATGATTAAATAGTCAGATTTGCTTACAAGATATGTATCATCAGGTGCGCAGTTGAGGAAGGTTTCTATGTTTTCACTGCTAAATATTCTTGCTTTCTTGGCCTTGTACCCAGCTGAATTCCTTTTTAACCAAGCACGTAAGTTTGAAAAACTCTGCATGTCAATATTATGTTTCAGCTGCATTGTAGCCTTCATCATGGAATACATTGCCCATAATGATGATGGCTTTTTCGATTGAGCCATTTCTGTGAAATAGGCCAGGAAAACTGTTTCCGAAAAGCTATGTGCATTTTTATCTGCCCTCCATTTAGGGAAACTTTCGTAACATGTGATATACCTCTCTTTTGATTTAGCTGGCAGCAAATTGTTTAAAGCTAATTGCGCCTCGGCTCGTAGTTCCGGAGGGGTCCCATCAATTTCCATGTCGTTTTCGTCAGAAGTCATTTTATTAAAAAATTTAATACTATCCAAGTATCCAAGCAAGATAAAATTATTCGTTATCGATGTAAGAAAACGATGCAATAAAATATATGTATTTTCCCTCCAATTTTTTTTTTTTTTATGTTCGTATTTTTCTTTCAACTTGTTACCGGTTATTCGAGATTAAACTGTCTTTGTCGATTTATTGTAACATATTCGGTTTTAAAATAAAGTTTTTGGTGTGTTAATAATAGTTTTATTTATAAGTATTACTTTTTGTACCTACATAAAAACCGGAAAACACAGAAAAATATTGCTGACCTTTTTTTTCTGGCAGAATGACTCGAGCCTTTGGCATAGTAAGATTGATCAAAAATTTAAAACAACTTCAGTTACTGGCTGAGTGATTTAATGTTGTATGAAAATCCTTTACGTACGTCGCGCTGAACCTGCCTTGGAATAGAGTCCCTACTGGTCTCTAATTACTAACGTAACAGGAACATTTCCGAGCATGTTTGAGAAATAGTACATTACTGCAGTCGCTACGTCGCAATATTCGTTGGGAATAAGGGAACAAACAAACATAAAGTGGCTACCTATTTACATTAACTGTACAGTACAACATTCATAAAAATGAAATCATGAGGGGACTACCTACAGGTAAGATTGAAATGCAAAGTCTTACTAATACTCACTAAACATTCTTAGTGTCTAAGATATGACCACTTACTTATATTACGTACTTTATGATACATTTAGAATCAATCATAACGTGAAAACTTTGTCAAAGTTATTATTAATTTATGTTGAATGTGATATTGGACATGTTAGGACAGTTACTTATAGATATTTTTATTGTTTTTCCAGGAACAGAAATGTTGGTTTGTTGTATATCTGTTGAAGAACCTGCTTGTGATGGTACGATATGTGCGGTGGACTGCTCGCTATTTCCAACATCTTGATGAGAAGGCGGTGGCTGGGGATTTGATTCATGCAGTGATGGTTGTGGACAATCTGTCAAATTTTGAACCTGGCAATATGTACTTGAAGATGAAGGTTGAACTTGAATGGATGGAGGTTGTTTTACATTTTGCCGAATGAAACCTGGAGGATCTTTGGAGCAGCCTGGTTGTGGATTTTCATACAAAGATTCATAATTCTGATGCGAAGAGTTGTATTGATTTTCTGTGTTTGTGCTACTTCTTAATTTTATGTTTTCTGTAATGTTTTTTGATATTTTGTCCTTGTTTCCTATGGAGTCTTCAATGTAACCTTCTGCAACCTTATCCGACTTCCAGCCACCATGCCTTTTAAGAGCTAGAAGGTCGGCTCCAGAGTCTGCCAGAAGTGTTGCTGAACTACGTCGGAAACTATGTCCAGTATATAAGTGCGGGTCATCTAAATTTAAAAAAGTTGCAATTTTCTTAGGCATTGAAGCTATGGTATGCCGTCCAATTACTTGTTTAGTGCATTTGGAATTCTTGTAATTGAGAAACAATCTATCAGTAATTGTGTCCTTGGGCCGCAAGTCATAATATTTTTGAAAAATATTTTTAAATTCATCCCGGACCACAAATGATCTATCTATTTTTGTCTTAGTGTCTCTCAATTGGATTACGATTATATCGCCTTGAAATTCAATGTCTTTGGTAGTAATCATACTTAATTCCAATCCTCTGCATGCTCCTGTTATGCCCAAGATCATGGCTACCTGTAATAGATAATAGTAGATATATATTTCATTACCTAGGCTTTTTTATTAAATGAATTAAGACTTTTTTGTAAATATTCAGTCATAAAATTAATATGTAGAATATGTTATTGGTGTCCTGATTAGTTTTAGTTAAGTTTTTTGTTAGGTAGGTACATTCATTATTATTTATTAAATTATAGTCAGACCAAAACTTTTTTTGTTATTTTTTGTATCTTATTAGTGCAAATGTGGTTTTGCTAGGACACTGGACAGAGCAGTAAATTATCAAGATTATGTAGTTACTTCATTTTTATGCAAGTAGGTATGTAAAATATGATTAAATAGTCAGATTTGCTTACCTTTATAGCAAGATATGTATCATCAGGTGCGCAGTTGAGGAAGGTTTCTATGTTTTCACTGCTAAATATTCTTGCTTTCTTGGCCTTGTACCCAGCTGAATTCCTTTTTAACCAAGCACGTAAGTTTGAAAAACTCTGCATGTCAATATTATGTTTCAGCTGCATTGTAGCCTTCATCATGGAATACATTGCCCATAATGATGATGGCTTTTTCGATTGAGCCATTTCTGTGAAATAGGCCAGGAAAACTGTTTCCGAAAAGCTATGTGCATTTTTATCTGCCCTCCATTTAGGGAAACTTTCGTAACATGTGATATACCTCTCTTTTGATTTAGCTGGCAGCAAATTGTTTAAAGCTAATTGCGCCTCGGCTCGTAGTTCCGGAGGGGTCCCATCAATTTCCATGTCGTTTTCGTCAGAAGTCATTTTATTAAAAAATTTAATACTATCCAAGTATCCAAGCAAGATAAAATTATTCGTTATCGATGTAAGAAAACGATGCAATAAAATATATGTATTTTCCCTCCAATTTTTTTTTTTTATGTTCGTATTTTTCTTTCAACTTGTTACCGGTTATTCGAGATTAAACTGTCTTTGTCGATTTATTGTAACATATTCGGTTTTAAAATAAAGTTTTTGGTGTGTTAATAATAGTTTTATTTATAAGTATTACTTTTTGTACCTACATAAAAACCGGAAAACACAGAAAAATATTGCTGACCTTTTTTTTCTGGCAGAATGACTCGAGCCTTTGGCATAGTAAGATTGATCAAAAATTTAAAACAACTTCAGTTACTGGCTGAGTGATTTAATGTTGTATGAAAATCCTTTACGTACGTCGCGCTGAACCTGCCTTGGAATAGAGTCCCTACTGGTCTCTAATTACTAACGTAACAGGAACATTTCCGAGCATGTTTGAGAAATAGTACATTACTGCAGAATCCAGTAAGTAAGCCTTCCTGGCCAAGGATGAGTTAACCGGACCGAACCGCAGGTGAGGTCCGGTTATATACGAGGCCAGGATGGCTTTCTTACTGGTTGAGGCTTGTATAGTGCTTTTCTCAAAAATGAAAGAAAGTTTAACAACAAATTCGTTTAATTAATATTGAAGGTTACATTCATATACGGGCAATTACTGATAGATATTTTTATCGATTTACCGGGGGCATTTATGTTTGTTTCTTGTACATCTGGATTAATGGACTCTTGGCTGACAGTAAATGTCTGTGAAACATTAATTTGGTTGTTTGGGAAGGTGGATGGTTGCGATGATGTTACGGTCAGGGGAATAGTGGTCGGTTCTTGGCGAGAGGTAGATGGCTGCGGAGTCAGGCTTAGCGGCTGTTGACGAGATGTAGACGGCTGCGGGGAGGTGAAAGATGGTGTTTTTTGAGTATTCAATTTAATTTTTTTATTTATATTGCTTGTAATTTCACTTTTATTTTGTAATGACTCTTCTATATATCCTTCTGCAACTCGGTCCGATTTCCACCCCCCGTGTCGTTTTATTGTCGTGAGATTGGCTCCAGAGTCAGCCAGAAGGGTAGCAGACGACCTCCGGAAACAATGGCCAGTATAGCTCTCTGGATTTGGTAAATTCAAATATTCTGCTATTTGTTTAGGCATTGCGGCAATCTTATGACGACCGATGTTTTGCCGCAAGCATGTCCCGCTTCTATAATTGATAAAAAAACGATCGCTTTTCGTATTTTCAGGGCGCAGGTCATGGTATTTCCTTACAATATGAGCTGACTCCTTGTGTATAACAAAAGAGCGATCAATTTTTGTTTTTGTTTCTCGTACTTTTACCAAAATTATTTCATTATGGTATTCCACGTCACTGTTTTTAATATTACAGAGCTCTATACTTCGGCAGGCGCCATTAACTCCCATTATAGTAATAACCTAAAAACAAAAAAAAAACTGTTTTAAATCGAGAATATAAAAATAAGTATCTGTTAATTGGAACCAGATTTAATAGCATAATTATATTATTGCAACCGACTAACAGACAACTTACATCACAACAATTTAAATGAAGTAAATAAAATAAATATTACCTTCGCTGCTAGATAAACATCATCGGGTGCTTCATTTAAAAACTTCTGTATGTTTTGGCTGGTAAATACACTCGATTTTTTTCCTTTGTAGCCAGTCGATTGTCTTTTCAACCAAGTGATTAAATTGGAATAATTCTTAATGTTTACATCGTGTTTATTTTGCACTACACATCGAAGCATAGAATACACAGCCCATAAACTTGTCGGCTGCATTGTTTGGCGAAGAAAGCTGAAATATGCCAAGAATACATTTTCAGACCAACTGTTGGCTTGTTTTTCTGACTTCCACTTCATAAATTTTTCATAAGTTTTCATATATCGCTCCTTGGATTTTGGAGGAAGTAAATTGTTTTTTGCTAATTCGGCCTCAGCTTTTAAATCAGGAGGAGTGCCATCTATTTCCGAATCGGATTCGCTTGAACTCATTTTTTGGGATTATTTATGTTCACGCGGTAAAATAAAACACAATTGTCGCAATTGAATGTGAAATCCCGCCAGTCGTTGTTTTTTTTTTACTAAAAAGTTTGCGTTTAGTTTGGAACATTGTTCTATTTTTACATTACTTACATGAATGTTTTAGTAAAAAAATGTAAATTATTGTTTTTGAAACTCCATGTTAATTTTAGAATAGAAAGTTTTAATCCAACATGATTTATAAACTGAAATTACTAAATACAAACATAAAATCCCACTATACTTCTACAACATTACTAAGAACAAAACGCAACGTGCATACTTTTTCTGCGTCGCGTTAAGTGTCACAGACTATAAAATGGCTGTTTAAGGCTCCAAAAATATATCTATCTCATAAAATGACATACCGAAAAGAGAGATAGATATATATTTGGAGCCTCCCTCCTATAACCATGTTATATGGCTACACTCTAATCTGTGTCTGGTACTATGTTTTTTTTCTAAGCAGATCTAAAGAGGATGACCTACTGTCCAGTAGGTAAATGACATACTTACTTACTGGACAGTAGGAGATTCCAAATTTAAAATCTCGCTTCTTACTGGATAGTTGTGAATATGTCTCCGGTAGAGTTCACTTTCTGGATACATTTTAGGGATATTATGGCAACATTACATACCATTTTTGAGAAAAAAAATATACCCCCAAATTTGTCCCGCATAAATAAATCATTTTCAAATGTAAATAGTATTATACTGTGTACAAGCCTCCGCACGCGACTTCTCCCGTGTGGGTGTGGCTTATTCTACGTTTTTCACTCTCCGTAGATTCTTGCATTTATTTAAGGTACCATCTTTTTGACAAGGAGATATTTATGCTGCAGACGCAACTGCTAAAATAATTCTCACATGATACACTTATCTGATATTAAAAAACCGGCCAAGAGCGTGTCGGGCCACGCTCAGTGTAGGGTTCCGTAGTTTTCCGTCCGTCACAGTAAGCGTCCCCACTTAAGAGTTAATAACACCGCCATGTAGGATATGATATGAGAGTTCCACGTACAGCGACATCTATCGGCAAATTAAGTAAACTATTGCGCGCGAGCTTAAAGTATGGAAGATGATTTTTATGGAATAATTCTTTATTACGTGAACCGATTTTCACCGTTTTTACTTTATTTGAAAGCACGTCATTTCATTGTAATTTTGTAGAAATTACAGGTACAATAAACACCTGCTTATACGGTTAAATTACAAACTTAGTTCAGAAATTATTTTGTAATTTTTTTTCAAAAACTATTCATTCTATCAAGTTCAAAATAATTTTCCTAGAAAGTTTTTATAAAGTTCTACTTTTGAGATTTTTTTCATACTTTTAAAACTTATGGTTCAAAAGTTAGAGGGGGGGGGACGCATATTTTTTTACTTCTGGAGCGATTATTTCCGAAAATATTTACATTATCGAAAAATGATTTTAGCAAACCCCTATTCATTTTTAAATACCTATCCAACAATATATCACACGTTAGGGTTGAAATGAAAAAAAAAATCACTCCCCACTTTACGTATAGGGGAGGTACCCTAATAAATAAAAAAAATCCACTTTTTATTTTACCACTTTGTCGGCGTGATTGATATACATATTAGTACCAAATTTCAACTTTCTAGTGCTAACGGTCACTGAGATTATTCGCGGACGGACGGACGGACGGGCGGGCAGACATGGCGAAACTATAAGGGTTCCTAGTTGACTACGGAACCCTAAAAATATATCACTCTGCTTCGCATTTAATTATCTGTCCGTCGATATTATCGATCAATCGTGACATAAATCCTTGATAATGAACTTGACTAGGAAGTAAAGTAAAGTAGATACACGCGACAATTTTATTGAATCATTAAAATATACCCTTAGACCCGTCTTAAGGCAGTTTATTTATAAAACACAGTTGATTAGTTCTACATTTAATTCAAAAATATGCAGCGTAAATCACGCAATTATTCTAGTCTAGAATACTCGCAGATCTTTATAAATATACACACTATAGGATAGGCATAATAGTCAATTTAATAATTGTATTTTTATAACCGACTCTTAGCCTATTTAGTCGGTAACTTAACTTGGTGGCCCTACCTATGAAACTGGAGTTACCTATTTATTTATTTTATTGAACATGACATGGAGGGAGTTTGGGAAAATTTACAATACGATGGTTAAATATCCGGTATGTGTCCAGCTCAATGTAAATTTAAATCTAATGACACTTTTTTGGAAAAGGTACGAATATATTATTGAATCTGTACTACCAGGCACGGATACAGGGGGGCCTCGTGGTCTACGGGGGCCATGTAGAGAGTTCACTTCCGACGACGTCCATACCCTCCTCTACCGTATTGACGTCGACCGGTACAGCACTCCCCTGTTCCGATGCGGGTACATCTGTCTTCTTTGGCTCTTGGTTTATTTGGCTTGGTGTAATTCTGGTGGCTGAGAAGTATAGGATTTTGTTTTTCTCCTCACCCCAGTTCTCACCGACACTGTCTGAGACCGCAAAGGTCAGTCGGGCCCCTAGCTCCAGTGACTCTCTTCCTGCAGCTCGCCTGGATCCGCGCCTGTGTACAACGTACGACTTCCGTTACTTTTGACCCCCGGTTAATGGGGACTTATGTTGCAAACTAACATTAGTATTATAGCTCCTTGAAGGCATACCGCGAATTATAAGTCACCCGGTATATTTTAAGGATCTATATCTGGATGCCTAAAATTTTTTGGCCTAATTAGTCATTGCCTAACATTATTTGGCATAACCATCACTTGCCCTAACACTCGTATGGCCGAATTGTGGTTGCCCTATGTCGCAATGGCCGATTTCGTTTTGGCCTAATTTGTTTTTCCCTAATGATACTTACCACAATCGTAACATACCCTAATATTACATGGAATAAGCTTCATTGCGACTAATCATTGAAAAGGCTAACAAACGTATGTCCTACCTATCTCTGGGAGCAGTTTCGTTTTTAGGATCATAAAAAAAAATAACCCTAACCTACCTATCTCTGGGAGCAGTTTCGTTTTTACGATCATAAAAAAAAATAACCCTAACCTACCTATCTCTGGGAGCAGTTTCGTTTTTACGATCATAAAAAAAAATAACCCTAACCTACCTATCTCTGGGAGCAGTTTCGTTTTTACGATCATAAAAAAAAAATAACCCTAACCTACCTGTCTCTGGGAGCAATTTCGTTTTTAGGATCATAAAAAAAAAACCAAACCTGCCTATTTCTGGGAGCAGTTTTAATGAATCGTTATTACCATATAAAATTTGACATATAATTAGAGCAGTACCCATTAGGCCAAAACAGTTCGGACATCTCATTATAGTTCACGCTATAATAGGGATTTCATGTAATATGCAAAAAACCATTAGGGATACTCACCATTAGCACAAAAATGCTTAGGAAACATAACATTTCGGTGAAACAATACATTATGCAAAATTATCATTGCGCCAAGTGACTGTTCGGCCAAGTGACCATTAGGCCATAGCAGTTAGGCCAAGTGATTTTAGGCCAAACATTGTTAGGCATTCAGAAGGCCACCCATATTTTAAGTATCGTATTTATGTCTCATGTGTTATATTTGCAGAGATCGGAATATTCTATGCTTTATTTATCTAAAGTTGGCCAATTCTCGGAAAAAGCTAAGTGACTATGGAGTTGGCTTCTTATAGCATAAAACTAACTTTAGGTCTATAAGTTCCGGGATTCCGGGACTCCGGGATTGTACAAAACGCGATAATGTAATTATTTGCATTGATCTCTTTTTCGACCCCACTTCTATATGTTGGACAAGGTTTGCCATCTAAATATTTATAGTATAGATATAGATAGACAGAGCCACTTTCACAAGAAATTAAGTATAAGTTGCCTACTTACTTTGTCCTCTACTTACCGAATGACGTCTTTCAAGCTAAAGGTCAACCCAAGGCTTGTTGGACTGAAGATTTATATGTGAGATAATGGACTTGAGTGACACTAAATGGCTACTTATAATATTAACAGTCGTTGCAAGGACTTGAGGGTTGTTTAAAAATTAATATATCTAGGTTTTTAATTTAAAATAGGTACCTACTAACGCCTATAATATGAAGGACGTTGCAAGTATAATTATATGCGTTTAAAGGTTTTTTAAACTAAATTATTGACTATCTATGACACAGCTTTAGATATTTTTAATGAATACAAGGTAAGATTTATCAAGTTCATGATTTCTAATGTCAATGTTAGTAGAACTGTTAAATGGTGCGTTGCGCATGGAAATATTTGACATAAGTACCTATTTGTATTCATTTTCCTGAAATATTTTTCTATATCCCTGTGATTAACCGGTAGAGAATGCCTTATTAACGTATGAATTTCGTCATTGGTACTGTCACGTGTTCTTTTAATTATAAATCTAGTAAATTCCTATACGTTGTACGTACTTATATTTATACTTTATACCTAACCTAAGAACCATTATTCTCTGACGCGTGTTTGACATTTAACGATGTAATCAACATCACGTCTAATTAATTAGATTACGTATATTGTTTACCAGCGTTATTACGCAATATTGTAAAGAAACTACGACCTCCAAAATCACTGTACCTACATAATTTGTTTGACATAAGATAGCAAACTGCGTAGGTTATCTCGTATAAAAAACAAAATCATATTTAAAGAATAAAGTTTTTATCTATAATACTTATCACTTATCATCATGCCTAGTCAAAACTAGTTTTTGCAGCTATTGACAAGCAGATTGAGATTTTACTCAAACCAATTTTAAACCGGGCTTAGAAAAATAAGGAAGGATAATACCGTGTATAAAATATATTAAGCTTTACTATGCCTTTCGTACTGCTTGTTAGGTAGGAAAGGGTAGCATGGTTTGGAATGAGCGCTCTAATGCTTCGTTACCTATTTATTCTAAATATGAAACCAATTTTTAAAAAAATTACCCTTGAATATTGGACTAGAAAGTATAGAAAGATATTTCTTAGTGCAAATCTACAATATTAGAAGAATAATTATTGTTATACATTTAAAGATTTTCAGGGTTTAGTTTTACGGACAACCTGTATATAAAGAACATTTTTCAATTTTCCGTATAGTAATTATTTACAAAACTCGTGGTAATTAATACTCATTGTTTACATCCGAGATCGCCCACCCGCAATATGTATTATGACCTGCGTTATCAATCTCAGGCATATTTAGATGCTTTCATGCCTATCATATACATACAGAATGGCATCTAAAACGTGATTTAAAAAGTTAAGGTTTACATGTAACAGGTACCTAATCCCGATATTTATAATTATTTCTTAAACTCTGAATATAATTTGTTTTGACATCCTACTTGGCTTGGCTTTGCATAAGTATTTATATTGTAAAGTACTAATATTGTAAAATTTGGCTAATACAATAACGTCTTTTGTGACATCTATTTCATTAGGTACGTCATTGTTGGCCTAACACTTGTGTTAAGTGTTTTTTTCTACTCCTGTACTTTTATCTGTCATTTATACATTCGTCAACACCTTTATAAGAACATAGATAATACACTCGATGAAAAGTCTATCTAGTCTATTCCCCAAAATAACACTTGTTCTATAAAAGCGCCAAAATAGTATCGCGTAATCGCGTGCAAACACGACTATTAATATAAAATAAATTACTGCCAACCTAAGAAACCTAAATAAACGCAGCGTTTTTAGAAAAAAAAACTATAAAAAAAAAATTTAAAGAACCACAGACTTACTTCGTAGTTTTTTACGTTTCCCGTTCGTTTGTTGGGGCGAATTGAAAACTTTGAAAGTAATTTAGGTATTTTTACTAATCTCTGTAGCTTTTTAATAATTGATCAAATAACGACGGTGTGTATTTGTGTTAGTAATGTTAGTATTATTGAAAAATAGTGTTTTAAAAGGTAAAACTTAAATGATTGTTGATTATGTTGACAAAATAAATGCGATATCCATGAAGTTTTCAATTTCGCATTTTATATAAAAGTAAGTGTATTCGTAGAAAAAGTATTGTATGCAACGTCGTATAAGTAGGTAAAAAAATGTTCGTGGCGTTTTTCTTAACAATTTTCGCCTACGGCTCAAATTGTTACCCACGCCACTCACCTTTTTTAACCCCTCTTATACAACTGTTGCATAAACTACTATTATGTTTACATTCTTAACAAATGCACATGGAATACTGTAACTATAGAGTCTATGTAATTTGAAATATTTACAAAAAAAGTTTCAACAAAAAATATTTTCCTAATCTCCACACCAAATTTATCCTGTATGTTTGGCGTACGTGACCTAAGCCACGTACGGCGCTACGGCGTGAAACTTTCGGCGTCTCGTTTCAATAGCTTTTGCAGCAGATTCTACGGGGTCAATTGCGCTTGCGCATATTATTAGCCATTGTCGAGAATCGTGTTCGGAACAAGGATCTATGGACTCATTACGGATGCCGCGCCGGTGAGACAAAACTGTGATTCCATGACAAGCCGAATTTTTCTCGAGTGTGTGACACGTATACATTCACAACTGAATGCTGAGCGATCACGATGACCGGCAACCCAAGAAGTGAGCACCTGTCTTAAATGTGGGTGTGTAACTGCTTATCAATGGCATTACAGTTCCGTATCAGCGGCACCGCGCCGCTGATACGGAACTGTAATTATTTCATAAATCCATGGTTCAGAATAGGTACTTGACTTGTTCGGAATGATGACAATGCATAATATGATGTAAAAATTAAGTGTCACATTTTCACCTGACATGGGTTGTGCATAATTATAAATAATTGTGTTACTTAAGGCGTGTAAACGAGTAACTTATTCGAGACATTATGTGGCCTGTGTAGAGTGGTGTAGACGCACTTTTACTACGAGGAACTTAAGTTGTTTTTTATCACACTTGCTCAAAAAGCGTGCCATTGCCATAACATGCAGGCGTAGCGGGAGTTATAGATTATAGATAAGTTTTTTTCCTTATGGAGTTAAGAACTGTTTATACTTAAACTTATTTAGCATTTTCATATGCAAAAAAAAAACATTGTGTCGGGTGTAATCGTTTATTTATATCGCCTATTTTGACGCATTTATGTATACTCAATGGGTCCAAAGGTCAATTACAAAATAGTCAATACAATACTTCTTGCAGTTGTAAGTAATTGTATTCAAATTAATACTGTCTTCGACATATTGTTGATTTCACTTGATTCGGCTTAAATAATTTAAGCAGTAAAAAAATATGGTGATTATTAATATATTTGAGACGACGTAAAATGGTAAAAGTAGGTCAGTTTCACTTGCTTTTTGTGAAATTTTGCATGTTTTGATCAAAAAAATGGCCTACTACTAGACCGGTTTTAGAGATTGTAAATAACTAAAGATTACATCTAAGGAAAGTGATTTTTATAAGTCTAACCTAATCTAACAGATAGTTTGAAAACATGATACACCGGTAAAAGTAGGTACAGTCACCGGCAATAGTATCTTCCTACATGAAGGCCGAAAAAATATGTGACACGCTCTTATTTGTTGCACCATAAAAGCATGTCACATATTTTTGCGGCCTTCGTATAGGGAGATACTGTTGCCGGTGGCTGTACAGGGCTCATTCTACTTTTTCGTGACCAATAATCTATTGGCAGAAAAAAGTATGATAGACATTGAATTTCATGTATAAAATTGTATTCCTAAATTTTACCTGAACCAAATAATAGGAATTTGTTAACCAAAATTCATATATTCATATTGATTAATGAAAAAAGATGGTAACGCAGTGGTAAATGCCTTATTTTCATATAAATCGGGAGACAATCAAGGACCACTGAGTTACTGAGATTACGAATATCCACAGTTGTTATTGTTAAACTAAGCTATCGGGATTGACAGCTTAATTCAGCCTCTACCTCCGTCACAAATCAGTAATTGAAAGAATTGGCCAAGTATTCTAAAATATGCATTTTACGAAAAAGTGTCAAAAACTTATGTACAACGAAAAGTAGAATGGCCCACAGATATTTGGACCTAATACGCAAATTATGCGAGAAAATAGTAAAGAGTCTCTGGACAATTTAATACATAAATGTGAACAGCAGGGCCAACACATATCATCAACCAAGATATTTAATTGTTAAAAAAAATTTCAACCAATTTAAAATTGAAACCGAATTTTCAATGGCTAAATATTATGGTTGATATGTGTGTTGAGGAAGATATTACCATTATACCCTCCGATAATATTAAAGAACCGGATACACAATCAGCCAAAAAATGGCCCCACAATGACAGATGGGTTATGTACGCTCCAAAAGTGAAGCACTTAAAATGAGTGAATTCAAACAATTGTCGCTAGTCGCGCACCGCCCAGCGTGAGATGCGGACGTGCCAATGAGCTGTGAGACGTGCCAAAGAACCCGCGTGAGAAAGAGACAAACTGTAATTTTCTAACAATGAGAGTGACCAAGATGTCATGATTGTCAAAATAGATAAACATAACAGAATCGTTGCGAGGTTATTAAATAACTCTGGAACAATTTTTTCTGCTAATTTTGTTATAGTATAACCCATCCATAGTAAATATAATTGCCCACAATATTGCTGCAAGAACGACTCGTACAGCAGTTTCTCTGACAGTCTTATTACGGTATAACACTGGCCGGTTTTAAATTTTCACGAGCCATATTTTCGGTAAATCTTGTTCGAGACTGTATAGGTACCTCTACTATACAGAGTGGCCAAAAAATAACTATATTCCCGTTGGCTGTAAGGTTTTGGGACCCAACCAATCTTCCCTAGATGGATTTGGAATCTCTCAGATTGATTTGATTTTTGGAATTTTGTAAGGGGCCATTACCCACCGCCACTCAACGGCCTTCAAAAATCCAAAAACCTTACATTCAACGGGAATATAGTTTTTTTGGCTATCCTGTATATCCTAACTCAATGATTATACCTAAGTATCCCAATAAGTAAAATTTACATTCCACGACAAAAATATGCGACTCACTGCTTGGACAATAAAGTATTTAGCAAGTAATCTGTCATCGACAGATTCGCGACCATTCGCGGTATCTCTATAATTATTTCTGCATGACAAGATATCTGTTTGAACTCTTATCTCGACCTTGCTTCATGCCACTCAGCACGTAACATTCCATGGCTCGGGTTATCGATCCCATATAAACATGGTGTGTGGTGATATGTGCTCGAAAACAACCATAGGTCGAACCATGATATAATATAGTTATGAAGCGAATAACGTAAATATATTTCTGGCTTTATTATCATATTAAATTGTTGTTTATGGTTTGGTTGCAGAGTTGGTTGAACGATTAACTATAATTTTGGAGCTTTATCAAGGATTTTAGGTTTCAGGCCTGGACCCACTAGACCGTACATTACTTGACAGTTCTAAGACCGTACCAAGCACGACAAGGAGAGTCTCTTGAACTGGGCTTTGCTTGTTACAATGTAAAAGAAAGAAAGAAAGATAATACGTTTATTCGTGACGTAATACTTAAGCCTAAAAAATGGTACACATGTACTACTTAATTAATAAAACTAAACGATATATTTGTCACGAAATGGTCCCGACAGCGTGGTGCTAGCCTGGAGGGCCAGCGCTGGTCTTCCGTCGGGGCCTCATGTACAGCCATTCAATAGTATCTTCCTCCAGGAAGCCCGAAAAAATATCTGACACAATCTTATTTGTAGGGCCATAAAAACGTGTCACATATTTTTGTGGCCTTAGTCGAGGAAGACTATTGCAGTTGACTGTACCTGAACCTACCTATACCTAGGTCATAGTATGTAGGTACGTTCTAGTGGGCACATACCATTACTCGTGTTATCTTGTGGCTATGAAATTCGTTTTACATCTTCTAGAGTCCATTCCATAGCTTTATTTGTTCAGTCAGGTCAGTTCAGTCAGTAGTTCGATCGAGTCGATTTAGAATATTAGAAAAAGTTAGGTTTCGTTCGATAATTACGTATAGTCTACATAAAAAGGTTACCATTTGGCGGCGCTTACGCTTTTATTTCTCGAATACAATATATATGTACAACGAACGACCTGCGCCTGCCACCAAATGGTACCTTTTGGTGTGGAATATCACATATCATGAATTCTTCGAATACCTACGGGAGATTATACCAGTGAGTCACGCGATACAATTTTGCAGTAAGAAATATATCAAATCCTTATCGTGATCAAAGGTTCAAGTTTAATAATCAGTCACGTATCATTTTTGGCGATTTTCTAGAAATATGTACACATGACTTGGCTCTAAATAGATAACAGAAAATATGGCACCTGCTTAGCATGAAATACCAACGGCCGAGCATAAGTGAGGCCATTTAGTAAAGCGAAACAGTCAATCTCAGTGTAAGTCGAGGTATGTAGTTCCCTTACCTACACATATTCCGAATGATTGAGCTTATTGCATATATTCTGCTGTCCTGGGCATAAAGAACAAAAAATCAAGTCTGATAAAATACAATTTGTAATTGTTGATTCCGCTTCTTGCAAAATCGAATTAGTACCTAATTGAATTCGCCCACCCGTGGAGTTCATTAAATCTTACTCGTACCTATGTATATATGTTTTCCAGTTACTGTCTCATTCTTTAAGTAAAACTCATTCATAGCTTGATTTTAAACAAATATATTACTTCTTAATTTTCTTGGTTTAAAAAAAACTATACCTCCCGTGCGAGTAAAATGGACTTTAGCTTCCGCTACATTTGCATGAAACACACTTAATGACCAAGTGATGAAAAAGTGGTAAAAATTAAATAAGCGGCAAAGCTGCATCTTAATTGTCAACATATTTATCTTGTATCAGTGTGCTACGGTGACACGTGAGGTCAGCACGTGACCTAAAATAACATGAAGACAATTGGTTTCTCCGACCCTTCAGTTGGTTGTCTGGAAGGCGATCTCTTTAGCGATAAGACCGCCAATTGTTTTGCCTCTGCTTTTTTGTTTGTGACTTGTGTATACTTTGTGTCTATTATTTGAGGTGTGCAATAAAGAGTATTTATGTTATGTTATGTTATTGTTTGTAAATAACAACAATTTGTTTAATTGTCCTTAGTTTTTAAGTTTATCATGTTGTTTTTCTTTTCACTATTTGGTGAATAATAAAGGACTGAGAACATTGTACTATATCTCGTGAATGTTGTTGTGCAACGTTAGCAAAGTTGAAAGATCATGGACCTACACTGAAAAGTGATTAAAATTGGTCATTTTACATATAAATGTCCTTTAAGCGCATCTCAATTTAGTTAGAGTCGTAAGACTATTTTTCTCCGGGAATTTGTAGATTTTTGTAGTATTAATTAAATGAATGTCGTTAGGAAATTATAAACAGGGTAAAATTATCAACGTTTTTTTGAAGGTTCATCCAGACGGATTGAAGAATAGATCTTCTATGATATTTCTAGTATATGGCTATAAGTAAAACACTGCCTACCTAACCTACACCTATTTACTCAAGCGGATCCAGGATTTCGTTCAGGCAGGGGGTGGGTGGGGGTTGGGTGGGGGGTGAATTTCCTTCATAAACAATTGCCCCCTGTTGCCCCCCCCCCCCCCCCCGCTGTATTCACGCCTGCTTTTTGTCGTAATCCGTCAAATTTAGTTACAGTGTCCTTTACTTATCATTTATGACAAAGATCTACTTTATACAATCAATATCCAAGCTCTGTCAAAATTATCACAATCGATAAGTTTTGACAAATCATTGGAATTAAAAATTAAAGCTTGTAACAAAGATAACATTACCTTGTCTGTTTGAATATTTTGATAAACATTATAGACTTATTTATATGATCGAATAGGTAGCTAACATACCTGCCTTTGCTACTTATGTACACAGTAGGTACATACTATTTATAGTATGACGATATTGTAATACGTGACCGAGGTTATCTTTTTGATATTATGCCTAATTTATAGCACATAGCACTATGGATTTAAATTCAAGCACATATTCTAATCACGTTCGTATTGAGGCAGATCCGCTTGCTATACAGTTCCAGCATTCCGCTTTCGCTTACTTTTATAATGATCCTTTATGGTACTTTCTTTAACCTTCGCCCGGTAGGTTTTCACTCTCCCCCCTTCAAAGTTAAATTAAAGAAAATCCTTAGCGGAGCTCCATAATGTTGCATTTAGCCAGTGGCCGGCCTCTTTGCAGCCCACGGCCATCAGTTGCGCGCTAGTCAGGTAAATATAGTCCCGTCTTGTTGGCAATATTTTGAGGGTTAAGTTTCGAAAATTCTAAAGTCACTTATTATTGAAGTTGGAAATACAGTGTGTACATGAGAATCTTTCAGTGCGTTTTGTGTCATATTCAATTGGTGCTTTTTTTGTAATTCAATAATTTGAGGTTAACTTTTTTAGCTTGCCATAACTTGAGTAAAAGAATATTAGAGTTAGAAAATATAACTGTTTTGTATTTAGAACAGTTTTATTGTTGTACAAAACTAGTTTGTGTCATTTACGTCGAGTGCAATATTATATAGTATGACAACGCTAAAAAACTACGTATAAAAAATTAGAGTTCATAAAATAAGGATTAACTATATCATCACCTCAAAATATGTCAATAAAATCAATATGTGTCAAATTAAGCAATGAAAATTTAAGTTTCTTGGTAATTTCGTATTTTTAGGCTGTTATCGTTTTAGTAAATTATTAAAGTCATCAGAGTTCACATTCTAATAATCAAAAAGGGATTTTTAAAGTAGATATTTCAATTTGTGTCACTTTCATCAATGATATTTCGTCTAAAATTAAACAGAAACAATATTTGCGTTCAGAGGAAATCTTCTTAACTATAGCGCGTGACCTTGATGGTACGCCTGTTCGGCTTACTTATGTAATGACCACTAGAAATAGACCCCCGGCTCGCTTCTTAACAAGCTAGTCCATGGGTCAACCAGGCGCTGGCATCTTAGCTGTTACGATGTAGGTACTTGCTTACGGAGGCGCGCGCGGGGTGATAAAGCTGACATACTCGACAAAGGAACTGAGCGGAGGAGCGAGTCGCGGGAAGCCGGCGAGTAGGGCAATGAACTCGTGCGTGTCTCGCCAATACGTACCTTTTTGAGCGGTAGCCGCTTTGTTTGTGTTTTGACTAGACTGTTGAGTACATTTTCGAAGATTTCAAGCATCGTGAATTATGGGTAGAAAACGCAACGTAATATTTTTATTTAGTTCTGTTTTATTGGAACGAAGTTCTTTATCGGACGGTTCGCGGATGGGGGGCTAGGCGAAAAAAAGTCACGTGACCATCACGAAAAAGCATTGAGAAACATATGAAATGGAATGAAATAAAAAAAATTAAAAATAGAATAAAGTGAAGTGAAAGTGAAAGTGAAAGTGATAAGTGACAAAGTGAAAAAAGTCAAGTTAAAAAATTTCTATAATTTCAAAAATTTCAAAAATCTCAAAAATCTCAAAATTCTCAAAAATCACAAAAATCTCAATCTCAAACATCTCAAAAATCTCAAAAATCTCAAAAATCTCAATCATCTCAAAAATCTCAAGAATCTCAAAAAATCTCAAAAATCTCAAAAATCTCAAAAATTACAAAACTCAAAAATCTCAAAAATCTCAAAAATTTCAAAAAATTCAAAAAATTCAAAAACGACAAAAAAATTTTTTTTTTTTTTTATACCACGACGGTGGCAAACAAGCATACGGCCCGCCTGGTGGTAAGCAGTTACCGTAGCCTATGGACGCCTGCAACCCCAGAGGATTTACATGCGCGTTGCCTACCCTTTAGGAACCTATACACTCCTTTTTTGAAGAACCTCATACTGTAGCCCACTGGGAAAACCTCGGCAGGGAGTTCATTCCACAGCCGCAGCGTTCGTGGGAGGAAATTCCTCTTAAATCGTACTGTGCGCGACCCATTGGGCTCCAGGGTGTGGGGATGAACACCCTGCCGGCGGCGAGCGGTGCGGTGATAAAAAGCTGCCGTGGGCATCATATCAAACAGTTCTTCAGAGCACAACCCATTGTACAAGCGATAGAACACGCATAAGGAGGCAAAGTCCCTCCTAAGACTCAAAGGTTCAATATCGCTCGTGAGTTTGGGATCGTCGACGATCCGCACAGCGCGCCTTTGCACCGAGTCAAAGGGCCCAAGCTGGTATCCAGGTGCTCCCGCCCAAAGGTGACAAAAATACGAAAAAGTCAAAAATTAAATAATATTACTTCGTTCGAACCGAGTGTTCCACGACACTAACGTATTTTTTTTTTACTTTTGTTTTATTTTTGTTTTTCTTTTCGTCTGTATTTTGTTTTTATTTTGTCATTTTGTATTGATTCTGTTTTTATTCCGTTTATTTTGTTTAATTGTATTCTTATTTTACTCTTTTTTTTTATACCACAACGTGGCAAACAAGCATACGGCCCGCCAAATGGTAAGCAGTAGCATATGGATGCCTGGAACACCAGAGGTGTCACATGCGCGTTGCCGACCCTTTACAAAAAGGAGGAACAAGTTCAGAGTTCATTACCTCGGCCATTTTTAGGGTTCCGTACCTCGAAAGGAAAAAATGGAACCCTTATAGGATCACTTTGTTGTCCGTCTGTCTGTCTGTCTGTCAAGACCATTTTTCTCAGGAACGCGTGGAGGTATCAAGCTGAAATTTATATCAAATATTCAGGTCTATTGTCCCTTGGAGCTGTGAAAAAATCGAACTTATAAGCTAACGCAATCAAAAGATACAGTCGTTTATGCTGCAAATTTTATAGTTTTTCGGCACTCGCAAAACCTACGGGGTACTTCCCGTGAAATCAGAAACTTTAAATTTGGCACAAAGCAACGTCATGTTGCATAGACAATGGAAAAATTACAAAAAGTAGACATTTTTAGTAAAATCATACAAAAACATATTTTTTTAAATTTTAAACTTACTACCTTTTTCCTCGTAAACGCGTAGAGGTATTAAATTGAAATTCATGTCAAATACTCAAGGCTATAGGACCTTTCAGATGTAGCAAAACCAAACTTTTATGTCATCCCAATCAAAAGAAATAGCAATTTAAGTCGCATATTTTGAAACTGAGTACTCGCAAGAAACTCAAAACCTAAAGGGTACTTCGCGTAAACTCAGAAACTTGAAACTTGGCACGAAGAAACTTCATATAGCATAGATAGAGGAAAAATTACGAAAAGTAGACATTTTTCGTAAAATCATACCAAAAATATTTTTTTAATTTTAAAATTACTACCTTTTTCCTCGTAAACGCGTAGAGGTATTAAATTGAAATCGTCGATTGTTTTTTTTCGAAATCCAAATAATATATAAGTTCAAAGTCCATTATCACGGCCATTTTTGATTTGAGAGAAAAGTTTTTTAAATAAAACACGCTTATTTTAGCGTATTCTATACGCGATGGTTTTTTTTCGAAGTCCAAATGATATACAAGTTTCATGTCCAATCGGCCATTTTTTATTTTGGAGAAAAGTTTTTCAAATAAAACATGCTTAGTTTAGCGTATACTATACGGTAAAATAAAAAAAAATATGCTATATAATGATACCCCATCGCTAGTTGTTTTTTCGAAGTCAAAATTATATACAAGTTCAGAGTCCATTATCTCGGCCATTTTTGATTTTAGAGAAAAGTTACTTGAGTAAAACACGCTTTTTTTAGCGTATTCTATACGGAAAAATCATAAAAAGTACACGTTATAATGACGTCTCGATATGCAAGTTCAAAGTCCATTATCTCGGCCATTTTTGATTATGAAGAAAAGTTTTAAAATAAAACACGCTTATTTTAGCATATTCTATACGGAATAATCATAAAAAGTACACGTTATAATGAAGTCCCGTCGATGGTTTTTTTTCGAAGTCCAAATTATGTACAAGTTCAAAGTCCATTATCTCAGCCATTTTTGATTTTAGAGAAAAGTTTTTCAAATAAAACATGCTTATTTTAGCGTATTCTATACGGAAAAATCACAAAAAGTACACGTTATAATGGCGTCCCGATATACAAGTTCAAAGTCCATTATCTCGGCAATTTTTGATTTTAGAGAATAGTTTTTCAAATAAAACAAGCTTATTTTAGCGTATTCTATACGGAATAATCATAAAAAGTACTTGTTATAATAACGTCCCGTCAATGGTATTTTTTTTGAAGTCCAAATTATATACAAGTTCAAAGTCCATTGTTTCGGCCATTTTTGATTTTAGAGAAATGTTTCTCAAGTAAAACACGCTTATTTTAGCGTATTCTATACGGCAAAATCATAAAATGTACACGTTATAATGACGTCCCGTCGATGATTTTTTTTCGAGGTCCAAATTATGTACAAGTTCAAAGTCCATTATCTCGGCCATTTTTGATTTTAGGGAAAAGTTTTTCAAATAAAAGACGCTTATTTTAGCGTATTCTACACGGAAAAAAACATTAAAAGTACACGTTATAATGATACCCCGTCGCCATTTTATTTTTTAAGTCCAAATTAGTCCATGTAGTCAATCTTCAAAGTCCGGTAACTTCGATGTTTTTGGGTAAAAAAATGTTTCTTATAAAACTTGCTTATTTTAACACATTCTACAAAATAAAGTATGTGTCATAATGACACCATTCCAACCAAAATAGTCCAAATTGTACTTAACCTTCAGGGCCCCATAACTTCGAAATTATTGAGTAAAAAAAAATGTGTTAAAGAAAAGTTGCTTATTTTTATGTGTTATATACGATAAGTTAATAAAAACATAGCATTATTATGACATTACACTGATGAAAAATTTATTAAGTCCAGCCCGGCCCTTTGCTAGTCCAACCGAGAGGCAGATAACGATATTTCGATTTTTGCGTTTCACGATAGCCACTCTGTATACAAACCGCCTTGATCCATAAATTACATATTTATTAGTTACAAATTATCTGTGACAATTTGCCAAAATACTGTTTAAATGGTAAACTAGGTTTGCCGTGGCACACATCCGCCGTTGCAGTCCCTTATGGACTACGTTTACATTAATTATCCTTAACTTACTTAAGTTTTATATTATTGCTTTCTTTACTATGAAAAATAAAGAAGAGCGACTGAAAAATCGCTGTTTGTCTTTGTCGCACTTATTACTACTATTACTATATGTATGCATAGAGTAATAATAGAAAACAAACAAGCCGCTAGGCAGCCTGGTGGTCACATGAACCCCGCCCGCGGCTTACCCTTCCCCGCGCATGCCCTTTACGCAAAACAAGTTTTCATTCTGAAAAATAAAAATAATCCATTGATTATAATGACACAAATTTCAAACATTGTTTCGATACGCTTTTATAAAAATATTGATGCAAACTTTAATAACTTTAATATTTTATTGTACTGTTAACAGGGGTCATACAAGAAAAAAAAATTAAAGTAAATAAATATCATTGATTAATATGGCACAAATTTATTCAAATAATAGATACCGATATATTAGAAAGCACAGTACCTAATCGATCAACTCTAATTTTATATAGGCTTGTAAAAGTCCACATATATGTGCTGATTGAACGTCAGTATTCCCATTGACGAAAGTGACACAAAACGCGTCCGTGCGTCATTAACAATTTTGCTGTTACAGTGAAAAAACAATTTTGATCTCTAATTTTTTATTTAACGAATAATGTTAAAAAAAAAATGTCTAAGTTTCTACCTACGCAACAACCTAGGATGACACAAATTATTATTATTAGCTAAGTTGGATGGCCTGAACTCTGTATGCGAATAATAAGCATCTTTAATATTATCGAAACTTCATAATTTATCGGTACGGGTCTAATAGTTCTTATGTGGCCTATAGTCATGCTTTAAGCATTAAATTCAGTGTTCGTAGGGAACGGTAGTCCTCGCCTCAAGACGTAGCCAAAAATCTAAAATTAGGAGTTGACGACCTTAAAAATGGGTCAGTGAATTTTGATGTCGTATAAACATCTTCCTGTCTAATAGAGGAATATTTTCAAATACATAAATATGTACCTGTAAATATGTACCTAAAGGTAGTAACGGTTCAGAAGCCATTCGAACTTAACAACTTGATCTTAAATTGTCATAAATCTTTTTCGTACCTAAATATTGGAGCAAGCAAAATTAATTTCAAGTGATGTCAAAATGAAATCAACTTTCTGCTTCTGATTCGAACAGAACTGTTTTAAGGGGGCCTATGGGCGATCATCAAAATGACTATCGGTAGGTTTCCCATTATCGGATTGGCTACACCAATACCAACCCGCAGTTCTGTATGTAGAATTAACTCCGGTTACACATATTTGTAACTGATCTTTATTTAAGCCAAAAATAGTGTCCCGCTGGCTGGGCAAAGGCCTCTCCCGCTGATTTCCACAACTCCCGGCCCCGCGCACTGGGGGCCGATTTTTGACTTTCAAGCGCTCGAAATAAATGAAATTAAGCATGAAAATAGTAGTAGTAGTAGTAAAACACTTTATTGCACAAAACAAATACATGACCAACAAAAATATAGCGAGTGTTTACAAAGGCGAACTTATCCCTTTAAGGGATCTCTTCCAGCTAGCCTTTAAGCAACTGAGAGAAATCGGTCAGACATGGTAGACAAAGATTTGTACATTACTTGTACATGACGGCAAAACTACGGAGTTTAGTTACTAAACCCAGATACTACCTATATAGGTAGTGTTAATAAATACGCAACGTATTAAAATAATCGCACAGAAGAGTTTGTCGCCATTATTTTTGCATTAAATTAATAGCTTAAATAATCCTGATTTTAAATTCCTGTCGCTGTTATTTTTAAAACATCATTTCATCATTTTATTCAGAGTTAAGTAAATGTCAGATCCGAGCGCACGAATCTCAAAAATCGCCCCCCAGATCTTTATTTCTTATATTGGAAAGGGTGGGGTGGTATCTCTCATGGAGTCAGTGCGCGAAGGGAATCGCTGTTAGGTCAATGCTCTGCGAATTTTGACGTCTGACGCAAGCTCACACGCTTTTAGTAAAAAAAAAAACACACAAATTACAAACGTATTACCTATGAAAAACACAAGAACAAACATAAGAATGCATGAATGTAAATATTTAGTTATGCTAGTAAGTCTATTTTAATTTCTTAATATTTATACGCCATAATTATGGTAAAATAAGGATTGAACTTGAATGTTTGTAACACATTTTTATACCCTTATTTATGCAAATAAATAAATTGAATTGAATTAATTTAAAAAAACCTTCAACGACTAATGAAGTCTAATTACTTTTTTTTTCTGATCCTGTAATTTAAGAAAAATATTCGTAGTAATAGACAATAGTAATGCGGAATCTACTTTATATTTTTATTTGCTTAAAAAATGACTATTTCAAAAGACGCGAGAAAAATAACATTAAGTCCAGTCAGTTCTTTTTAGGGTTCCGTAGTCAACTAGGAACCCTTATAGTTTCGCCATGTCTGCCCGTCCGTCCGTCCGTCCGCGGATAATCTCAGTGACCGTTAGCACTAGAAAGCTGAAATTTGGTACTAATATGTATATCAATCACGCCGACAAAGTGGTAAAATAAAAAGTGGAAAAAAATGTTTTATTAGGGTACCTCCCCTATACGTAAAGTGGGGAGTGATTTTTTTTTTCATTCCAACCCTAACGTGTGATATATTGTTGGATAGGTATTTAAAAATGAATAGGGGTTTACTAAAATCATTTTTTGATAATGTAAATATTTTCGGAAATAATCGCTCAAGAAGTTAAAAAAAATGTGTCCTCCCCCTCTAACTTTTGAACCATATGTTTTTAAAATATGAAAAAAATCTCAAAAGTAGAACTTTATAAAAACTTTTTAGGAAAATTATTTTGAACTTGATAGGTTGAATAATTATTGAAAAAAAATTACAAAATAATTTCTGAACTAAGTTTGTAATTTAACCGTATAAGCAGGTGTTTATTGTACCTGTAATTTCTACATAATCACAATGAAATGACGTGCTTTCAAATAAAGTAAAAACGGTGAAAATCGGCTCACGCAATAAAGAATTATCCCATAAAAACCATCTTCCATACTTTAAGCTCGCGTGCAATAGTTTACTTAATTTGCCGATAGATGTCGCTGTACGTGGAACGCTCATATCATATCCTACATGGCGGTGTTATTTTAACTCTTAAGCGTGGCCCGACACGCTCTTGGCCGGTTTTTATTATTTTCTTTATGCTAAAGTGATAATAGCCATTCAGTACTAGATGGAAGATAACTTGGTCACGCTTCGTAACCGTTACTCGCGAAAATGGTTTCAAGTACGTAATCATTATTAAATAAAATGTCTTATATGTTTAAATTCGCCGGCCGTGCCCCAGTTTCGGGCTTGCCCTAGATTGAACTGTTGTAAATGGTCAGTAGGATGACAGCGTCTATTTAGGGGCAAGATACATCAGCATCTGTATGATGTTGGACCTAATCAGTATCATTCTTTATACCAACCCACCACCTTTATAGTCGATAGAAAAGCTGTGATGTATGAGAAAAAAATCCGAAATTAATTTACCGTAATCAATTTATTTCTCAGCAAATTTATAACACGAGATGTTTTACAATGCGTCCGCCATTAATCGTCTATCAATCGCGAGAGAGCGAGACAGCTAGCGGTGCGAGTAGAAGGCATTTTGGATGCATTCACTAAAGATGCGTTCTCACAAAAGCTTAATGGAATGTAGTTAATCCATTAATTCAACCTGGCTTCGCCTAAAAAAAGCAAGCGTACTATTTAATTTAACTTTCCTTTTCACTTAGAACTTTGTAGAACGTAAGTATACGCATACGAAACGATTCTAAACAGTCGCCTGTATACTTCGCGGAATTCGGATTTATGACTTCTCGTCATCTATTCTTATATAATCCTGCACCTATAAGTTTCTGTTAGGTCTGATGGTTGACTGGTAGAGAAGGCCTTAAGTCCGCCATTTGAGCTTTCAGATATTATGCAATAAAAGGTTAAATAAATAAATAATACTCTAATTTAGGTACTCGGACTAAGCTAATTTGTGAATAATAAAAATATATGACACGCTCTTATTTGTAGGGCCATATAAGAGTCTGTCAGATATTTTTGCGGTCTTCGTGTAGGAAGATACTATTGCCGGTGACTGCACCACTTGATCGGCAAACTTAGTGCAATTATAAAATTAATGTAGGTATGATCAACCAATTTGATTCCTACGTCATTATAGAACCTTGTCATAATAGCTAGTTAAGTAGTGCTTAGCTACGTTTCTACGCATCTACAAGTAACTACCATTATGACAAGGTTCTGTAGTGGCCTAGGAATCAAATTGTTTGATTACGTCCACACCAATGCGCAATCATTTTGTTGAAAGGTCGTATTGTACTAGGAAATTCTTGGAAATTAAGACATTCCTGCTACAGTTGAAGCAGATGTGACGACACGAAATGCATGCGCTTGACCTCGTCGGCCTATGAATTGAATGGCGACCCAATAATGGGTTAACGCACTAGTGTCCAAATTTAAAAATCATTAGGTAATGAGAGGAGGTTTTCCACCTCTAATATATATCACGAAATAAGGCTTGTCCGTATAACAATTCGAGGCAGCCTATTGTATTAGACTTCAACGCGATTTATATTTTCCTCGCTCTGGAGAATACTTTGTATGGCGATTACCAGTTATTAATTAATTATATTCATGTTTATTTCTGATAAAAGGGCGACATTGGCATTTCGCTCTACTTCTTTATCTCGGAGAAAACGCTGATAATTCTCAATTGTAACAATGCAACATAAATCAAATCAGAGCGATATCTGACTTGATTAAATTAATTAATTATTTTCTCAAGGTTTTGATTGCATTTGACATTTTAAGATATTTTAAAAATAACACCAAGCACTCAACAAATAATGGAAAGGGGACAAAACTTTTTCATTCTAATGGTCTAAGAGCTGGCCACGTCAATAATGAGAGCAATGAAACCCATCTAGTAAAATTGCAATAATATCCTTAGGTATTGCTAGATCCGGGCATCTGGCAGCTTTTAATGGGTGCATGTCAGACTGACAGACAATCAAAGTTTTTGAATTGGAAAAAAGTAATACCAAAATAGGTAGAAACGGCCGAAGTTATCTTATTTATAGACAACGGGGCCTATATTTTAACATTAGAACAAAAAACATTGCGTAATATTTCGGAAACAGAAATAGTAGGCGACAAACTATGAATTACATTATACGTCGTTTTGGACTACTTTCCCCCATAAGAAACTTTTGGCAATGATATGATCTAATTATTTATATAATTTTTCATAATACTGCATCAAAACCAGGACTCTAAGATTTGTATTCTTAAAGTGGTTTGCATTCTTTGACCTCCACCACTTTACAGCTGCCAGATGTCAGGATCTAAAAATAAGCATATATATCTTCTCCAAGCCGTTTTCGGCTACAGCGACTGCGTCCTACCGCTGAGAGCGACGCTGGTGCGCTCTTAGGTGACTGATATAGCCAATTTTTGCAGCAAATGTGCGGCCACACTCGCTGCAAGTCAGCACCCCTCCGACATAGCTATTGCTAGCTATTGCTATGTCGGAGGGGTGTATTTATGGCTACAGTTGGTCTGGCCTTTACCTCGTCGCGCTTAGCGTCAAAAATAAAAAAAAAACAAGCATAAAAATAAGCATAGTATAGCAAACTAACGAGAGGGGTTTCATCGCTCTCATTATTCACATTATTGTGTCATATCTGACGTGGCTAGCCTCCGTCTATAAGGGGGATCGCGTAAATATATTTCTTACTCGCGTCACATCGTTGAATAGGACCATCCATCAATAGGTCCAAGGTTAATTAGCGCCCATCTGCTAATGTTCTTCATAATATCTGTTATTATACAAAGATTTTTTGTTTTGGAAAAATAAGTCTCGCCGAGTTTCTTGCCGGTAATAATACTTCTCTGGTCAGAGGTGTAGGGTTATAACCGGTTGTAGCTTTTTTTCTCTCTCTAACGTTCATAAGTGCATTATAATGTCCCTTAATTAAAGAATGAATATCTTTTATCCCCATTTGTTTTTAGGCTTTGACGAAGTTTAACAAACTTTGTTGTTGCTTACAATGTTTAGCGACATTGATAAATTGTAAACCTAGGTTTCTTAATTAAATACCTAGGTAAATCCGCGATGGGGTGTTGGAGAGATTATTAATAATTTGTGATAATCCAAATCAAGTGGACCCACAGAACATTATTGAAATATTCCGTGAGTGGACCCTTATAGACGGAGAGCTGGCCACGTCACATATGACACAATAATGAGATCACCGAAACCCCTTTAGTAAGTTTGCTATACTGTGCTTATTTCTAGATTCGAACATCTGGTAGCTGTTCATTGGTGGAGGTCAAAGAATGAAATCCACTTCAAGAATACAAGTTCTGAGTTTGATGCAATATTATGAGAAATTATTAATTAGATTATATCATTGCCAAAAGTTTCTGTTGGGAGAAAGTAGTGCCAAACGACGTATTATGTAATTTATAGTTTGTCGCCTACTGTTCTGTTTCCGCAATAATACGCAATCTATGTTCTAATGTGAAAATATAGGCCCCCTCTATAAATGAGATAATTTGGGCAGTTTTTCCCGAATTGGGACGTATTACTTTTTTCAACTGAATCATTTTGCTAGGCCTTCCCTCTGACCTCCACCCATTGTAAGCTGCCCGGATCTAGCAATAAGGATGGTATATAGCAATCTAACCAGACGGAGTTTGTTGCTCTCATTATTTCTTATCTCATATCTGACGTGGCCAGCTCTTAGTCTATTATGGCAGCCGGTGCTTACGCCTATTATTTGATTGAACATTATGTTAAACCTGTAAAACAACTAAGCGTCTGCCGCTATAAGGGCCCTTTTAATTGGGATTTCACATTTAAATAACTCGCCCGCTATTTTACTTCTACCGCTGACTCCATCGAATAGAGATGATGGAGCCATTAGGATGTCGATAATGGAACTCTTGTGTAAATAATTATAGATTAGTAAACGCCTCCAGTTTTGTTCTTAATTTAACCTACCTATTTCGTTTCGGGTCAGTTGCACCGTCTGTTAACGTTAGCGTCATCGTTATTTGCTTGTATGAAGAGTTTGACAGTTTTCTATGAGATGTCAGCTCCGCCGCCATATTTAACGTTGATCAGTCCGTCCGCATAGTGCAATCCGTCCTTAAGGCCCATTTACACATCAATAATGTTTAAATAGGGCTTATGTCCAGTTCAATATTTATTTTGGTGAGCTTTAGTAAAGTACAGTCGGGAATAAAAATGTGTAAAAAAAATTTTTTTACGTCAGATTTTTTTCTATTTGTTTTTATGCTTGTAGGTAGGTATTACAGCAGGTATGCCGTTCTAAATAATAACCTATATCGATAACAAAACGCTACAATAAAATACTACAGGACCTACCTAAGTCAAAAAATCACGTTTCTATTTTATATATGTTTGGAAAATTTAAAAACAAATATTTAAAAATACAACAAAATACTTAACTAGGTACTTACCTAGTTTGTTATCTTCAGTATTTTGCAAACGTTCAATATTTTTCAAATAATAATTAATATAGTTATTACAACTATTAACATTATGATAATTTGAAAATAGATGTCATATACTTCAGAAAAAGTGACCAAACCCTCCGCCGCGAAAGCTGAAGACGCCAGTTCAAATCTGGCCTCGGACACCGGAGGGTTTGGTCACTTTTTCTGAAGTATATGACATCTATTTTCAGTTTATATATAGTAGTGTAACTACTTAAAAAATGCAAATCAAAAAATATTGAACAAAATAACTTGATTTGCTTCAAGATTCATTATGATAATTTCCTTGCCGAACCCAATTTTTTTAATATCATACACCTAGTTACTCGTAACATGTAAAACTGTATATTTTTGTAACCATTTTTAGGGTTCCGTAGTCAACTAGGAACCCTTATAGTTTCGCCATGTCTGTCCGTCCGTCCGTCCGTCTGCGGATAATCTCAGTGACCGTTAGCACTAGAAAGCTGAAATTTGGTACTAATATGTATACCAATCACGCCGACAAAGTGGTAAAATAAAAAGTGGAAAAAATGTTTTATTAGGGTACCTCCCCTATACGTAAAGTGGGGAGTGATTTTTTTTTAAATTTCAACCCTAACGTGTGGTATATCGTTGGATAGGTATTTAAAAATGAATATAGGTTTAGTAAAATAATTTTTTGATAATGTAAATATTTTCGGATATAATCGCTCTAGAAGTAAAAAAAAATGTGTCCCCTCTAACTTTTGAACCATAAGTTTTAAAAATATGAAAAAAATCTCAGAAGTACAACTTTATAAAAACTTTCTAGGAAAATTATTTTGGACTTGATAGGTTGAATAGTTTTTGAAAAAAAAATTACAAAAGCCCATTTTTTTAAGTGGGGACACTTACTGTGACGGACGGAAAACTACGGAACCCTACACTGAGCGTGGCCCGACACGCTCTTGGCCGGTTTTTTAAGTTAAATCTACAAAAGAGTTAAAATAATAATAATAATAATAATAAATACTCTTTATTGCACACCTCATACAGCTACAAGCACAAATTTTACAATTAGATAAATTTAGGTAGAGGTAACAACAGGCGGTCTTATCGCTAATGAGCGATTTCTAAGTACAAAGTACAAATAGGTACAAAGTTTGCGTTAAATAAAAATACATCCAGTTGTATTATGTAAGTAGCTTATCTAAACAACACATTTAAGCGCACGGCAACGAAAATTGTTCTCTTAATTTTCTCTGACGGCGACCTTGTATTGGCTTGTATATTTTCACGGCTACGCATGTAGCAGTCAATACCTACTCGTAACTATTCAGCAATCAGCCATAACGACTGTAATGTAACATGCTAATGAAACACGCACATACCTATTAATTATCACGTCATACTGCCTACATAAACATATTATAAGCAATCATTATTATCTGAATAATATTATTCATCTCGTCAATACGATCGCTATGTTTACATGCCCTTAAGATAAAGATAATTGTAAACGCTCTACGCCGCTTTTCCAGTTTTCCACATTACAAGAATGCTACGTTACCGATTTATGTCGCATTGTTTATCACCCACAATCCACCGACTTAGCGCCTTTCTAACTCGGCCGGTTAGCACCGAGTGGCCTACGTGACTAGCGGTCCCCCGGCAATGGTGCCGTGGCGCCAAATAAATTGCCAACCTATTGATGTTATTTAACCAGATATCACAATTAACTGAATGGAGAACGAATCCAACCGTCAAAATGAACACTTTTTAGTTCAACAATAACCTTCATTTATTATATAACACAGAAAAAAACGCACGTGTCTCCCGCGTATCAGCTGATTTTACTACTTACCCCATGATTTTACTAGGTTGACAGACAGCGCGATTAGGGCGAAACACAGCGCGTTGCACATTTTGTCTCATAAATTTTGGTACAGTCTCATTCAAAAGCACATTTGGATCGGGAATAAGAGGCGAGTTTCAGCAAAATGGCTGATAGAGGGCGGCACGACCGCTCGCGCCGCGTGTTCGACCGAAACTGAGCGAAACGCGGTCACCGGTTGCACAGTACAGCAATGGATAGAACGACAATAAGTTCATTGAAGAAGTTTCGCGTTCGCGCATGCGGCAAATCTATCTTATCAGGAGCAATCTCAGCGTAGGAGGCCGTTAAAACTTCGGAAACGATAACAAACTAGTGATTAGCTTGCAATTACAGGTTTTGCCCTAATTAAAGTAGGACTACCGGCTCTTGAGTTCCGCCTGGTATTTGATAAGAATGTTTTCCTTTATCCTTAAAACATAACTAACACGAGAAGGCCACAGAGTTAATTAATTAGTCAGATTATGAACTTTCTAAGAAGCGTCAAACATTTATTAATTTATTATAATATCTACCATTCTACTTATGCAATTGTTACTTATTATAGTTATTATTTTCGAATTGTTAAGTTGGGTTATTATTTATTATTATCGACCTACGATGTTGTGCAGATAAATACCTAAATGAAAAACGAGAAAAGAATCCAAAATCAATTAAATATTATACAAATGCAATATTCATTAAAAATAAGTGTTTCATAATTAAATCATAAACGTTTACGGTTCATTGACTTAAAATAATACCTATAGTGGCTTGTTTATGATACTTAAATTATATTTTGTTAATTGATTAATATTTTGAACTGAAGATACCCAATACAAATAAAAATATGTATAAAAACCAGGTAAGTGCGTATCGGGCCACGCATAATGGAGGGTGCCGTACAGGGACCGGAAAACCCCTTCATTTGATTAATCGTTTCGATAGGGTAACCCTATTAAAGTCTTACCCTAATGATAGGGTTACCCTATCATTGGGTTACCCTATCGATATGGAAATCATTTTTAATAGGCTTAACCCTTTTCAATGTGGTTTCCGAGTCGAATGGGGTAAAGATAGCTTTAATATTTACCGCTTACCCTATCATAGGGCTACCCTTTTCCTGTCTCTTTTCCACGCAGGCAGGCGGTTCTATCTTTCTCATTTGAAATGGAACAGGAGAGGTGGCGGCGGAACAAATTGAGTAAATATAAGATTTGCTGTCGTTTATTCATTCTGGAAAAGTCACACTCACAGTCCAGTCCTCTGCTCACGTACACAACTTTCCATTAAAGAATTTCTGTTAAAGAAATGTGTCTTACGATCAGTTTATTTTTGCATAGTTCGCACGCACTGATGAGATGGGCAATAATTATTTTGAATAAGAATAAAAACACAATTTTTATTCATATTCAAATCGATTTGACACAAACCAATATTCATCCTCCTTTTGTCCTGTTTGTCCCGGCTTTTGCCACGGCTCAGTTGAGCCTGTGGTCCGCTTGGCAACCTAATCCCATGAATTGGCGTAGGGATTGGTAGTCGTTTTCAGCTAATTATGGGATATACGATTTTTTAAGCTCACATGGTCATTCACATTATAAATATTATTTGAAACGGGGTATTTACCATGTATATTAGCGTTATTGCCTATTGGGCACCCGATATTTCGGGTACGAGGTAAATACCCCGTTACAAATAATTAATATTTATAATTAGGGGATGTAATTTCGAAAATTATTTCTGTTTTATAATCCAAGATGGCGGTTATATACTTTTTACTGAAAAATAGTCATGGTAGTTATTTTCGGTTAATTATTCGGGGTGTATAAATTATATCTGTTTTAAAATTCAAGAAAGACTGGTTTTTTTATTATTATTATTATAATACACGGTGAATCTGAGTAACCCGAAAGATTTCAACCATAAATTCCTGAGGTCATAAGGAGTAATAAATGTTTTACGAATTTAGTTCGATTTCGCAAAAAAAAAAAATTTTTTCATTTTTCCGATTTTTAAAATGCTTTTGAATATAAAAACATAAATGTTATTGGTAAAACTGTCAATTAAAATAAATTAGTACATTTTGGCCACGACCACTCTGTAAAGAGTGTAACGACAAAGAAGAAGAACTCTGAAACTAGGCTAATTCCAGAAAAGTTTATACGACATTTTAGTCTCAGTCAGTTATTTATCAGTCAATTATCAGGAATTTATGGTTAAAATCTGTCGGGATACTCAGATTCACCGTGTATATTTTTTTTTTTTCATTTTATATAAAAAAAATCAGTGTATAATATTTTTGTTAATATTTATTTTATTTTTTTTCATTTTTTTTTCATTTTTTTTTCGTTTTATTTTTATTTTTTTTCCGTTTTATTTTCGTTTCGTTTTCGTTTCGTTTTCGTTTCGTTTACGTTTCGTTTTCGTTTCGTTTTCGTTTCGTTTTCGTTTCGTTTTCGTTTCGTTTTCGTTTCGTTTTCGTTTCGTTTTCGTTTCGTTTTCGTTTCGTTTTCGTTTCGTTTTCGTTTCGTTTTCGTTTCGTTTTCGTTTCGTTTTCGTTTCGTTTTCGTTTCGTTTTCGTTTCGTTTTCGTTTCGTTTTCGTTTCGTTTTCGTTTCGTTTTCGTTTCGTTTTCGTTTCGTTTTCGTTTCGTTTTCGTTTCGTTTTCGTTTCGTTTTCGTTTCGTTTTCGTTTCGTTTTCGTTTCGTTTTCGTTTCGTTTTCGTTTCGTTTTCGTTTCGTTTTCGTTTCGTTTTCGTTTCGTTTTCGTTTCGTTTTCGTTTCGTTTTCGTTTCGTTTTCGTTTCGTTTTCGTTTCGTTTTCGTTTCGTTTTCGTTTCGTTTTCGTTTCGTTTTCGTTTCGTTTTCGTTTCGTTTTCGTTTCGTTTTCGTTTCGTTTTCGTTTCGTTTTCGTTTCGTTTTCGTTTCGTTTTCGTTTCGTTTTCGTTTCGTTTTCGTTTCGTTTTCGTTTCGTTTTCGTTTCGTTTTCGTTTCGTTTTCGTTTCGTTTTCGTTTCGTTTTCGTTTCGTTTTCGTTTCGTTTTCGTTTCGTTTTCGTTTCGTTTTCGTTTCGTTTTCGTTTCGTTTTCGTTTCGTTTTCGTTTCGTTTTCGTTTCGTTTTCGTTTCGTTTTCGTTTCGTTTTCGTTTCGTTTTCGTTTCGTTTTCGTTTCGTTTTCGTTTCGTTTTCGTTTCGTTTTCGTTTCGTTTTCGTTTCGTTTCGTTTCGTTTTCGTTTCGTTTTCGGTTCGGTTTCGTTTCGTTTTCGTTTCGTTTTCGTTTCGTTTTCGCTTCGTTTTCGTTTCGTTTTCGTTTCGTTTTCGTTTCGTTTCGTTTTTTTTTCGTTTTTTTTTTCATTTTTATTTTTGGTTTTATTTTCATTTTATTTTCATTTTACTTTCATTTTATTTTCATTTTATTCTCATTTTATTTTCATTTTATTTTCATTTTATTTTCATTTTATTTTCATTTTATTTTCATTTTATTTTCATTTTATTTTCATTTTATTTTCATTTTATTTTCATTTTATTTTCATTTTATTTTCATTTTATTTTCATTTTATTTTCATTTTATTTTCATTTTATTTTCATTTTATTTTCATTTTATTTTCATTTTATTTTCATTTTATTTTCATTTTATTTTCATTTTATTTTCATTTTATTTTCATTTTATTTTCATTTTATTTTCATTTTATTTTCATTTTATTTTCATTTTATTTTCATTTTATTTTCATTTTATTTTCATTTTATTTTCATTTTATTTTCATTTTATTTTCATTTTATTTTCATTTTATTTTCATTTTATTTTCATTTTATTTTCATTTTATTTTCATTTTATTTTCATTTTATTTTCATTTTATTTTCATTTTATTTTCATTTTATTTTCATTTTATTTTCATTTTATTTTCATTTTATTTTCATTTTATTTTCATTTTATTTTCATTTTATTTTCATTTTATTTTCATTTTATTTTCATTTTATTTTCATTTTATTTTCATTTTATTTTCATTTTATTTTCATTTTGTTTTCATTTTGTTTTCATTTTATTTTCATTTTATTTCCATTTTTATTTTATTTTATTTTTATTATAGTAGTAACAAGTGCATAAACGTACGATTTTACGCGAGGCGTTTAAAAGTCGAGTGTAAAATGGGTTTTATGGACGAGGGTTACACTCAAATTTTCACTTCATTTGCGAGGAAATTATTTATCGGTAATCGTAAAACAATTTCAAGTTCTAACAAAAATATTACAATGAAAACAAATATGGTTCGAACCAATTAATTTTTTAATATATTTTTTTGAATTTTTAACATGTGAATTTAGGAATTTTTAACATGTGAATTTAGGAATTTTCTGCCAAGTCATCAAAACATTTCGGGGCATTTCTAAACTATCATCAACTCCTATTTTATTTCATTTCATTAATTTAATTATAGTAAACACGCAATTCAAATAATTATAGCAATACTCAGATAGAATTAGCGGAAAAATCATAAAAAGTACAGTCAATTCCTATTGGACGGGAAAAAAATTGTTTGTATAGATCAAAGTGTCAGGAATTGATATCAATAAAATTTATAAGTGATCAATATTGGGCGCTAAGGTGCCAAAAAAATGGTAAAAACCAGTTTTTCGCTTCTAGAGGAAAAACTACGGGTCGGACCAAAAATAGTTAAATGTATAAATGTGCGCAATTATAAAACAAAGAGAATGAGCCCCGGTAGAGCAAAATCGGTCCAGAGGATCGTCCGCAATTCGCAAAAAAACACATTTTTTTTGCAAATACTGTAAATTCAATAACTCGCGTTCCGGAAGTGCTGGAGAGCTGAAATTTGAATGTGATGTCAGTTTTGTGGTCCTCTAACTACAGTTAAATGTTCAAATGAAAATGTTGTAAAAATGTTGTTTCGAAAAACGTTATAATTTCGGTTTCTATGCATTAAGGAGGAGTTGAACTACAAATTTCCAAATTTACAGATCATTTGACAAGGAATAAACTTGTTTAAATAATCTATGAAGATCAGACACTTTTTGCGCGCGCGGCAGCGGCGCACTATGGCCCAAACGCCCGATCTAGCTGGACAAAATTATTTTACACTCATAGACTAAAATTGACTATTTTTATTATTATTTTGGTATAATTTATGTGAAAAAAATTAACCAGTGTAAGTTGACCTTTGTATAAGAATAATTACTAGGGCAGAGGAGATCAGCTAAACATGGTTATTTAATTTTAAGAGAAATGGAGCATTATTGCAAATGGCACCTAAAATATAAGAATAGCAGAATTAAAATACTTAAATATAGTTTAAGTTAATTATTAATTTTTTTAGGTGCCATTTGTAATAATGCTTCATTTCTCTTAAAATTACACAACCAAGTTTAGCTGACCTCTTCTGCCCTAGTAATTATTCTTATACAAAGGTCAACTTATACTGGTATTTTTTTTTTACATGAATTATAGCAAAATAATAAAAATAGTCAATTTTAGTCTATGAGTGTAAAATAATTTTGTCCAGCTAGATCGGGCGTTTGGGCCATAGTGCGTCGCCGCCGCGCGCGCAAAAAGTGCCTGAACTTCATAGATTATTTAAACAACTTTATTCTTTGTCAAATGATTTGTAAACTTGGAAATTTGTAGTTCAACTCCTCCTTAATGCATAGAAATTGAAATTATAACGGTTTTCGAAAATGAAAATACCCTCCCAGTCGATTTAAAAAAAGGTCACTTTTTGCAAATTCGACGGTTTGCAAAAAGTTTACAACATTTTCATTTGACCATTTAACTGTAGTTAGAGGACCACAAAACTGACATCATATTCAAATTTCAGCTCTCCAGAACTTTCGGAACGCGAGTTATTGAATTTACAATATTTGCAAAAAAAACGTGTATTAACCAGTGTAAGTTGACCTTTGTATAAGAATAATTACTAGGGCAGAAGAGGTCAGCTAAACTTGGTTGTGTAATTTTCAGAGAAATGAAGCATTATTACAAATGGCACCTAAAAAATTAATAATTAACTTAAACTATACTTAAGTATTTTAATTCGGCTATTCTTATATTTTAGGTGCCATTCGCAATAATGCTTAATTTCTCTTAAAATTAAATAACCATGTTTAGCTGACCTCTTCTGCCCTAGTAATTATTCTTATACAAAGGTCAACTTACACTGGTTAATTTTTTTCACATTGCGGACGATCCTCTAAACAGATTTTGCTCTACTGGGGCTCATTTTCTATGTTTTTTTATAGCGCACATTTGTTACATTTAACTATTTTTTGTCGGAGCCGTAGTTTTTCCTCTAGAATCGAAAAACTGATTTTTACCATTTTTACCATTTTTTTGGCATCTTAGCGCCCAATATTTACTTATAAATTTTATTAGTATCAATTCCTGACACTTTGATCTATACAAAAAAAAACCCATCCAATAGGAATTGTCTGGGCCAGAAAGCTTATTCTATCTGAGTACAAGAATATAATAAAAGAACAAGTTTCAGTATTTTACGAAATTTTACTGTTCAATTAAATTGTGCAATATATGTTGACTCTGTTTGGCTGTTGAGCCACATTCTTGGTCTTAGAAGAAAATTTTACTTTATGCCCTAGAGCTTAAAATGCGATTTTATATCGTCCACGCACGATTTAAAGTCGAACTTTACGAGCATGAGAAGTGAAAAGAGTATATCTGCCTACCGTGGATTTTAAAACAGATATAATTTTTGCTGGGCATAAGGGAAACTACGCCTTATTGGGATTAGGTCCAGTTTCCACACGATGTTTTCTTACACCGAAAACCCCAGAATACATTCTTATACGCGGAACATTATTTAAAATAAAAAGCATGATTAAATAATTCTGTTAAGAATCAATTATTTTTATTACATTTTCTCGTATATGAATTAGGCCCGACGAAATTACTTTGAATCATTTTAACGGGAATACAATCAACATAAGTTTATTCTTACGATATTTTTTTCAAATAATCATTTTATTCTTGAGTGTCCAACAATGACTGATATTGATCGTTTCATTATACTAGAAGTATCGGTGAACGGCGTCACATTTTGCTGGAGCCATTGAAACAAAGTACTACCTATAACTAGAATAACACAAAATTATATATTTTAACACTTCACAATATGCATTTGATTTTGATTCCTATAAGCCTGGGTCTAAGATTCAATCGACACGAGCCGTCACGCTCGAATGGCAAGAACAAAAACACCGGCACCACACAACGATCTTTTAGCGCACTAACAAGCAATAATAGCGTCTAGATCAAAGGCGTAAGTACGAAAACATACGCAAAAAGATTCTTGTTTGTCTGTAGGCTCGCTCGTGCCGCCCGGCAGCGCTTAGCTCGTAGGGTGCTCGAATAATAAATAAGCCAAATGTATTGGTCACAGAGTTTAAAATAGCTTAATCGCATTTGAAAAACCCTATCTGATAGGGAAACCATATGCTGGGTTGTAACCACTTACCCGAATTAATTGTATTGACATGGTTAGCCTTTCGTTCGGGTAAGTCAAACGATACGCTTACCGAATTGATAGGGTTTTTAAAAACAACTCTATCAAATACCCAATCTAATACCCCTTTAATGGTTACCGGTTCCGGTCCCTGGTGCCGTACGCCGTACCGTATCCGTTCCGTACCTGTTATCGTAAAAAAAACTAATATCAAACGGTCGTATCTGCCTTTGAAAGAAGTTTTTTTGGAGATACCTAACTGGAAAACGCGTTAGCCGATAATGTTCAAAACAATTTTGGTTAAAACAATATACAACCTTATCAAAAATTTTCATAATTTATGGATCTCCAATTTTAAAAGTTACAGGGGATACAAATCTTTTTTTTTTATTTCGGGGTGAGCATTTGTGAAAATATCCACTGGATCAAAAAAAATTCATACAAACCTCAATGTTATTGTACCCTATCGATTGATATACAACATGTTGATATAAGTGCATTTTTTTTTTTTATAATTAGTGCCCCCCTATAAAAAAAATTCCAGCAATTTTACTACAAAACTAAGGAGCGACACACAAAATACAACTTATACCAAAATTTTATCCAGATACATCTTATGTTATAGTTTCGGAGTAAAATATTATGGCTGTGACATACGGACGGACGGACAGACGGACATGACGAAACTATTATATAAGGGTTCCGTTTTTGCCAACTTTGGCTGCGGAACCCTAAAAATAGCAAGGTAGTAAATACATGATATAGGTATAGATGTGTACATAAGTGTGTTATGCTGATTATATTTTTATAACGGCTAAGCATAGTATAGGTCAGTCAGGGCACCTCGGATAATAGCTAAGTGTAGTAATTTAAGAGTTTGTTGCCAAAATAGTCAACCAACTCCAGTGCTATCAATTGCATTCCGATGCGAATGAATGAATTCTGAGTCGTTGCAATAACACTTATGACAGTGGGTAGTACTCGTATTTTGTTTTTACGTGGAGTTTCAATATTTCGCTTCGAAACGTGTTAGGTGCAAAAAACACGAAGAAACAATGACACGTGTTCTTACTTCAACAATGAGACCTTGGGGTTGTTTTGTTTAGGTACTTTAGTTTATGTACATGTAGCATTTAGCATACATTGACCTATGCAAATGTTTCAATAAACACGTTTCTTCTTCGTAGAACCTACTAGGAACTTTCGAAGAAGAAGAAATACTTTAAATAAGAAGCGTACCTAGATAATTTTCCAAAAACTTTTCTCTTATTGTTTTTAATCTGATTGGTTTCTTATTTGATTTCTTAGGCCTAGAAATACTTAGAATCTAGCGATACTGCCTAAGCGTTCTATACCCTGCTTAATTATTCCTTATAAGTACTGGATTATTGCCTGGCTAAATTCTATCTTGTCTTATCGGTATCAATTGAATCGACAATAAAAATTTCTGAACTTTGGTTTGATTTTGACAGTGAGTTCAATGTTATTATTATTATTATTAAACTATTTATTCATGTAAAACAGTTACAGGTTTCGGGTTCGGGAGTATGTATACTTTTATATGTCTGTTAAAATTGTATTATTACTATATCTATGTCTGTAAAAATGTGGCTATTAAATTTTTTTTAACAACAAGTATTGTCACACGTGCTGCCTAAAAAGGTGACATCAGATCTAGGTATCGTTTATGTTTACATTCTGCACTCACGTAGACAAAAATGTGTCGCGAAATACAAGTGACGTTCATTGTTAATATTGGTTTTCTTAACGTTGTTCAGTTATAATACAATAGAAATGCAATATGCTTAATTATATCAAAGTAAGTAAAAAAACTACAGTGGAGAATCGTGGTTTGTTGTGAAAAATCGATCACTTCTGGACAACCTTTACGGTAATTCAAAATAGCGCGGTACCTAGCAGGGTAACGAAACAATGCTGCAGATACTAATACGAACAAAAAACTCAAAATAATAAAATTAAACACCTTAGATACTTAGTTGCTCAAGTAAACAAACATCCGATCAAAAACATAGATGTGAAATGAGAGCCGACAATATAATTCTAGAAAATCCTAAAATGTATGTTACAAGAACATGCAACATTCTAACCAAATACTTATACAAGTAAAATTACACAATTACTTTATTTTTTCATAGGAAAACTTACAGATAGGGTAACAAGATAGGCATTAGGCAGTAATGTAGAAACAGTGAGCCAATTAAAAGTTTCCACAGGTAGACCAGTTTTTACCAAGAATACCTGTATTTTTTTTAAGTACCGTCAAGTGCAAAAATAAGTTTCGAAATAATAGTCTCACAAATATACCGATCTACATTAATCTAACCACCGGAGCACGGCACGGTGTAAGAGCGTTAGGTACGGACATATTTTTGAGTAATTTGACTAAAACCATATTTTTGACTTTACAGTCACCTGCAATAATATCTTACACATCGAAGGCCGCAAAATATTTGACATACTCTTAAGTTTCTACAAATAAGGTTGTGTCAGATATTTTTGCGTTCTTCGTTGTGTATGATAATAATGCAGGTGACTGTACATAGTAAGAAACCTATTTTGATTATAATGATTACCTACTTAGAAAATATGATAACGAATTCTGTCCACTCTGTATTCAAAAGATTGAAAAGGACCCCATGTCTAGCTCACAGATTCAAAGTGCGGTACATACTTATATTCTTATATGTGTTATCAATTTATCTATGATGACATCCATGAGTTAATGTGTTGTAAAAATTATCTTCAATTAGCATGTTTAGGTAAATATGCTAGTGTTTTCACCGCGTAATCGTATGCATTAAAATTATTGATTTTGACTTACATGAGGCTAAAGTTAAACCTACGATCAAGACGTATCCAAGTCTCCAAGGGATTTCATCACTACGAATCATTTAGTAGTGTAGTGGGTACCTACATTTACTAAACTAATTATCCATGTTTATCTAGAAGCGGAAGTAAATTTTAATGACAATTGTGTCGGGAAGAGTTGTGTCAGGATAATAATAGCATTTTGTAATAATTCGATGTTTCCTGATAAGTAGGCTAGGCTACCTATGACTAGTATCACTCCTTCCTTCAATTCCATTGAAGAGTAGGTATGGCCAGTCTGATCTGATGGTAAGAGTTTAGCTATGCGTATATTCGATTTAAACTCCAGAAGGCTCTTACATAATCGCATTTACACTATTGTTTCTTGAACTGTAGTTCGTTGGGAAAACGTAGGTAGAGTGAGATTCCACAACCGCAGTGTCCGCCGTGAGAAATTCCTTCGAAATAGTTTAGTACGGTGCGCAATTACTTAGCTGTTGTATTATCATTTTATAGGTAATACATTTATGTCAAGTTTCAGATGTAGTTGTAGGAAACGGGAAGTGCGATTGGAGAGGAAGTATTTATATCGTGACCGGAAACGACAGTGTAATTTCATTACATGTTGACATAATGTATTTGTACAATTTATTCGTTAGCAATAAATTACTGTTCGACTTTACTTTTATTTGAAGGTCGTATTTACCGGTATCGAGTATCGACTGGAAAAGACAGATGTTATAGGCAAAGAAAAGGCGGTCTCGCCAACAAACTGTTATCGCAGTTTGGTGAGTAACATAAAATTGTTTAAATGTGTTGTACTTTTGATAAATAAAAAAATAAAAAAATGTAAAAACAATTCTCAACAATTCAACACACAACGACTTCAGGCGTAAAAATTTTTTTTACTAATATCATTGATTTTTACAACCCACTCGGTTAGCTTACTTTTGCAACAGATTGTACTTCACTCCTTTAATTCAGGAAGATTTTATTCAAACTTTGAATGTGTTTGCTGCCTTGTCCCGGTTTCACTATAGTATTTATTTGTTACGGTGCGTACCAATGTACTATCGGGTTCAGAATTGCATGGCCAATTTATGAATGAATTCATTGATAAATTGACCATGCAATTTTGAACCTGATGGTACCTTAGTAATATTATAGTGTTAGGGTTTTTTTCTCATAAAAGTGTGCCTGTTTAATTTTGAAAGTTAAATCCGGTACGGTATGGTAAACAACATGTATGGTATTGCCGGTACAACTCTAATCAATAAAATAAATATAGTTTCCTGTTGAACTTAACCCACAACAATTTTACTTGTTTTTCTGACAAATAAGTGAGAATGGAATCTGAGTGAATAATACCTTAAAATATTTAATGTAATTAATATAATTATTATAAGATAACTAACTATGAAAACTACTCAGCATTGTATCAGTACTCAGCATCGTATGTCTCAAAGTCACCCTGAGAATAAATTTATTTTTGCTATCAACTATCATCCGTTTATTAATAATGCAAGTACCATGGTGCCATCTATGAAGCAGTTTATTAACTTTTAGGCGTAAGACTCGAACGTTGCGTCTGGCTTTGAGAATAGCTTCGGAATTTTGTACGCGCCGGTACATAGTAATACCAGAACGTGACACTAGATGGAACTACGAGTAGTTATTGTTAAAATTATTTTATCTAATTCCAGTAAATTACATGGTATTGGTTTGTAATAATTAACATAATGTCCTATAAAATCTTAAGAGATGTTGAGCATAATTCTTTAAGTACACGAAAAAACTAAACAATAATATAGAAACTAACATTTCTAAATTATGTATAAATCATATAGGTAACTATGGCAGCAACATGATCCTCTTGACCTCCCGGAAGCGTTAATCTCATAAAGGAATCCCGTACAAAGGACAAACTTGTTGAACAAATTCCGGAAATCCCGCGAGGGCCCACATACATGGAAATCAGGTGTTTGATCTCAACGTATGCCCGCTACGTCACCTGCATGTGCATAGGGCAGATGCCCCGGTTGTGGCCACTGTGCCGGTTTTGGCCATTTAGTACTTTATTAAGGTCATATACAAGATATCTCTATACTCCGCTTAGCGCGTTATTTCTTTGAAACCTAAGCTGCCAAAAAGAAGGGGTGCGGGAGGGGAACTTGCAATGCTAGACAGGGAACGCGCTATTCTTCTGTGGGGCATAAGAGAGTCAGACATTAATGGTTGCCATGGAGACGTACTATGTTTACTGTCACTTCCAATATTAGTGTCTTACTATAGAGTGAAATTACTTCGAGCGTGGCAGCGGGGGTCGCCCGGCGATGCGGGGTCTTGGGTTAATTAGTCTATGATTAAGGTATAGACAAATTTACAAGTCTATGGTGTATTAAGTAGTCAGTATAAAAGTAAATTATCACAGCATAGATAGCACCGTCATCTGTCATGTATCAGTTGTCATTATGTTGTCAGGAGCCATGGCAAAAAGTGGCCAAAACTGGTCCCTGTGCCCCTTAATCTGTGAAAGATCTAATTTCAGAATCTTAACAGCGGAGACGTAAATAATTGTAGTAATCTATTTTCAAAGTGATTAAAGAGTGTCATTATTGCTCATTCACACGAAATGAAGGACGTCCGAATAGACAAACTCTCCTTAAATTGGTCAGATACGGGGCATCTGCCCTACATCTCTTGTAGAGACTACTGAATTATAAATACTGGTAAGGATGTAACGATCTCACTAGTGGTCGAACTTACCAGTGATCTCAAGTTACGGAAACCTCGCGAGGGCCCTTATACATAGAAATCAGGTTTGATCAGAGTTACGTACACCCGCTACGCCTTCCGCATACATCTCTAGTAGAGACTACCTAATCATAAAGACTGGTAAGGATGTGAAGAACTAACGAGTGATAAAAGGCATCTCTTACTAAAAAGAAATTGTCGAATAAATACATCCACCAAGCATGCATCGAAATCAGTTTGATCCAAGTAACGTATGCCCGCTACACCATCCGCATCCCTATAGTAGAGACTACTGAATTATAAACACAGGTAAGGATGTGAAGAACTCACGAGTGGTCGAACTCACCACTGATCCCTTAAAGTAATCCCGTATAAAGGACAAACTTCTTGAACAAATCCCGCGAGGGCCCCCATGCATCGAAATCAGGTGTTTAATCCGAGTAACGCCTGCTACGCCTTCCGCACACATCCCAAATAGAGACTACTGAATTATAAAGAGTGGTAAGGACGTGAAGAGCTTACGAGTGATCCATTGCAAAAAAAGGACTACAAAATCTAGTTTGAAAGTCGTCAATATACCCTTACAAACACAACTTTAAATGATGAACTTTCAAAGTCTCCATAAATAGAATAAATTCAGTCTACCATCATTGTCCGTAGTCTTTTCATCGAATGATCAGTATGATCACATAGCGAAGAGTAGCTACACTACCACTGTTACCACTGCACCATAGATCGAGCTTGAGAAAATTAAGAGACGGTTGAATCTGATTTGGCAGCCTCAGTGGTGATGCCCTGGACTAGAAAAAAAAGAAGAGAAGTTGAATTAAAAAAAATTGCATTGTTTTTGTAAAATGTATTGAAAATTGAAATAGCGAAATGCAAACTAGGTAAAATTAAAAATAATGAGACTGTTTGTGTCCAACGTTTTTAAGAATTTCCTTATTGAAAGCTTAGGTTTTTTGGTTTAAATTAAGCTTAACTTTAAAGTTATTAAATAATAATTTTCTAGTTTAAAAGAACCTCAAAAGCTGCTTTTACTCGTACGGACAGAAATGTGCAACGTGCAACGTTTTCTAAAACCAGGGTAGGTACACCGAGCTGGTTTCCTTGAACCCGTTTCGTATAACACCATATTTTCCGGGCTCTATTCTTATCGCTTGCTGGTCACTGGATTCGGATGCACCTATACATTTGTAAAAGTCTGTTTTACTTTTGTTTCCTGGGGACTAAAATTGAATTTTCGACCGACTTCAAGATTTCGAAGGAGGATAGGTTATCAATTCGACGGGATCTTTGTTTTTCCTTCTTTTTTGTTTTATGTACATATGTTCACCGATTATTCGAAGACGGCTGGACCGATTTTAAAAATTCTTTTTTTGTTTGAAAGAGCACTTATACTTAGTTGGTCTTATTTTAACCAGGTCAGGATCTGATGATGGGATCCTGGAGAAATCGAGGGAACTCTTCAACTATTATAGGCACACATATAGTGATTTGAGTGTTTTTTACAGCAGCTCGAGCATTTCCTTTTGGAAAGGTGGAGGCTAAATGCGGTCGGTTCTTTTTTGTTTAAAATTCTTCTTTAAAATTATATAGTCTAGCGTCGACCATGCACACTCGGAGACCTCGGAGTTGCGTTCTTCTTATATCTGTAGGTAGCACTCGAGTTGGTGTTGCCTGTTACACACCGATAGGTAATAAAAGAACGAGATACACAATCAGCCCAAAAAAATGGCTCCACAATAGTGCTGTAAGAACGACTCGTACAGCAGTTTCTTTGACAGTCTTATTATTATTACGACATAACACTGGCCGGTTACACATTTTCACGAGCCATATTTTAATCTTGTTTGAAGCTGTCCACTCTACTATATGTCCTTACTCAATGTTGTTACAGGCGTTACAGCGAGGGACGATTTTGAAACTACCTGCGAAATATCTTGAAAACTAGTGTTTTGCGCATACCTATTAGCATAGGTTAATAATATGTAGGTTCTTTCCGGGTACCCGCTCTTCGTTTACTAACTTAGTTGTGTACACACAAAGCAAGAAATAAATGAATATGAATATTTACTAATAGAATATAATCATTGGTTTAAGTTAACAAGAGTCACTAAGGCCTTCTCTGTGTGTAGACTGTAGGCACTCGTATATTACGGAGAGACCTAACGGAGGCCTCGCAAATCGAGATTTTGTCGGTGTCTCTATGACTGTTGCATATTCGACTGATGCAGCTTACACTGGTGAACCCAAAGCGTTAGCTCGCAAAGCTAGTAAACAGTCCATTCCACTCGTCTCAAGAAATATTTCGTTAAAATATTTCTAGGAATAAACGTGCAGGCGAATTTTCCAAGACATCCTCGCAAAACTGGAAATATTCAGTTTAAAATGGTCTTAAGTTGTACACGAACGGGGTACACTTCACCCTTTTGTTGCTGTGTAACTCTCAAGTCTAAATTCAGTGGGTAAAATGCAGGTCTGGGATTGTTAATGTTATACTCATATTATTGGAGTAAAGTAATACGATACTCGTAGGTAGAGTCGTCGTCAAATGTATATAATGTTTATACTTGCGCACAGGCGTATTAAGGTGCAACACACAACTTATTTTTGAAGTCTTCTGTACCAGAAACTGCATAGAGTGCATAATATTTTGCAGCGTTTAAATATGTTCCAGGATTTTTTAGGATAAATAAAGAATCTTTTTTGCTCTTTTAAAACAAAATTAAGAAATATTTTGGGCTACCTACAGTATGTTTAGTAGATACTACAGTGAAAAATTCACATTCGGCCTACTACTAACAGTACACCTGTGATTTTGCGCAGTGAGCTATTCAATTCGTCGCAGTAAATTTTTGTGATAGTTCTTGTTTTTAAATCTTTGTGAACATCTTTCACTAGGTTGTACAATGTAACTACAGTAAGATAATCACAATATTGAATTAACCAATAACCATTTCCTTCCGTCTTAGTCGTTAGTCGTAAAGAGTTACAGAGTGGTCGTGGCCATCACGTTGCCACTCTTTCCGTAGAGCCGCTTTTCGGGAGCATTCATTTAAAGTGATCGACGTGCTGGCTTTGATCTGGTCGGTCCACCTTATTGGGGACCTGCTTGTACCTCTTGCGCCTTCTACTCTTCCTTGCACGACAAGACGCTGCTCTATCGACGTTCCGTCTCGCCGAGAAACATGTTCCAAAGTTGAGGATCCGAGTCTTCACACTGGAGAGCGGGCGCTGTTTGATTCCGAGCTCCTCAAGAATGAATAGGTATGTTGGTACGAAATAACCATTTATACTGACACTTAAATTCATCTTTTTAAATAATACTGGCATTAGTAGATCGCATTAGCAAGATTTATCAGGAATGCGTGGCATTTCCGAGAACGAAACCCAATAAATCCATGATTATGTAAATATAATACCAATTCTGTACTAGCTGCACTACTGACATATTTAAAAATTATTACTGCACATCTGTTAGTGTACGTAAAGGGGGTGTGATCCATTATAATGTGTAATTAATCTATATTGTTCTTGATATTTCATAGCAATGTTAAATCCGACTTATCGATATTGTACTTAAAAGAGATTTTTTGTTATATAATTATTACTGAAATAGGGAAGTCGCAAACAGAGCTTAGTTTTTATATTTTGTCGTAGAATAAGGAGGGTGATTGGTATTTATTTTATTTTATAGATCCGCAAAGTCTTTAACTTAAATTCAATCGGCAATCTATCAATACACTTTATTATAAATACGAACATAAAATCCCCGATATACATAATGCACGATTAAACGACATTTTTATTAGAAACAAATAATACCACAACAATGTCCTTAAGCCACGGGATTCTTCCTTCAGCATAACCAACGTATGTGCTGTAGCGACTGTGTCCTACATTCGCCCAAACTAAGATGCTATACAATTTTGTATTTTAAATATGCACGTGCAACATGTGCACGATTTTAGCAATCAACGTAAAAGCTGTATGGTCTTTTCTAGGTATCACCTTAGGATACATCTGTTGCATTGAACATGCCGGCACACTATTATTTTGTATTGTATGTTATTGTTTTGTCGGTACGCTCAGACAAAACAATGGATAAATTCTTTTGAAATAATTACCAGGTTTATTACCCTAGGATTTAGCAATTTCACTTTGTTTCTTTGAAGGTATTTCTATTTTGTTTATTGTTTACAACGCCCAACTAATATTGTTTTATTTAGGATAATAAACATATTTTCTTGCAGCGTGAGAAAATCTCACCATCTGGCTGGCCATTATCGGCCCTGTACTTCGATGCCCCCTGAGCTCGCCAGGTAACGAGCCAGAGGGATCGCAAGACAGTAGTCAGTTAGTACCCAACTGTCGAACCGACAAGTCATCCTAGACCGACTCACTGGTCCAGCTCGTGTAGTACCGATACTCCGAGTAACTTGTAATAATTACTGACTCCGCGTTAAGTTTCAGTCGAGTTTCATTATAGTTAGTATCGCTCCTGACGTACGTGTTAATTTATAAGTGTTCGTTTAGATAAGTTAATTAAAGTTGTGTAGATTTAATATAGACTATTTAACCTCGTGTGTGAACTTTTATTTACAAGCACAATCCCAACACAGTTGTACCTATAACGTACCAAATATATACTTAATTGCCAAAGTGCGTTGAAATAATCATTCAATTACTTATATAACTTATCACAATGCAATAAACCACAAAACCGAGCGACATATTCGAAAAACAAAATGTGAATCGGTCGCCGAACTCGCAGGAGGGCGTTAAATAATGCGCTTTGAAATTATTGTGGGAACCATTGTATAAAACCCTGAATGGTGAGCTGAGCAAAAATGATGTAATTTCGTATGGGCTCCATATGACCGTATTGGTCTTATGGCTTTGAATAGCTACAGGACTGCATGTGTACAGAGAGTCAACTTTATACAAATAAACGTCGGATTGAATATTTGAATACGCTTTAACTTTTCGTCATTTGAACCCCGTGCGTCAAATCTACCTGCTTTAGGCTTAAAATTTAGAAATAATTTAATTTTTAGATTTCAATTGACTTTATAAAAAAATATTTATAACGGGTTACTCACGTAATTTAAGTCGATTTTTGCTCGACATGTTTCGATCAATTTACGATGATCATTCTCACGAGCGGCCTTCCGCGACGGCAGCGCGCCGGCATTTTAAAATGTTAGATCTCACGAAAGTTTTATAGTTCAATTGACTTTGCTTATTAACACGATGCATTTTGCACAAAGTGGGGTTTCTGTCATTAGTTATGTATTATTTGTTGAGACTTAACCCCTCCGCAGCCGGCTAGGGTTCACAAAAAAACTCACATGTGTTCAGATCCATTCTTCGACTGGCGAGGGTTAATTAAAGCTGCACTTGTTGCCGAAATCCCCAAGGACGGTGCGAATCTATTGTATTTATTGCCATTTTACATCTGATAGTATACAACACTCCCAGTTGATATATACGTGGTATAACAACCAAGGCTAAAAACCTGAAAAGTGTTTGTTCAGAATCGAGAGTGGAATCGATTGCAGTATATCTTAACATAGGTATAATTTTTCTTTAATTTTCCAGTTTTTTACGTGTCGAGTCTAAAACTTTTGAATACTACAGTTTACCATTCTATCGAGGGGTTAGGAGATAGAGGTTGAATATTTAATGGCTGGCAGCTTTGACAAATTTGTTTTTTCACTGTAAATAGTGTCAAGTAGGTTGTCATTGTCAAAGTATGTCATCTTATGTCATGTCATACAAATTGACAAAGAAGGTTGATAGGTTGACATGACATGACACATGTAGAGATGTGACAACAACGAGTGTAGAGTTAACAATTGAATAGAATTGTATAGAAGTGTAATTGTAGAATTGTAAGGAAAACTAAACATACGGATATCTTTCGAAATAATTAACTGATTGAAAAATAAATACTCTTAATTAATTAGCAATAATAAAAATCGTTTGGGGTGTCTGAGGTTTTTAGTGACTCAAGTAACACGTTTTATATAATTAGTTGAGTCTTTACGTGACGAAATTATAGGGCGAAATTATCCCTATTGCAAAAGGCACATCACTCACGCGCTTCGTCACGTTGTGTTAAAAAAAAATGGTGCTCGGTTTTGGCCTACATCTACGATCTTATGACGCTGCTGCCACTGATAAGGCCAGCACTTGGGCTTGCAGCACTGCATTATCGTGTAGCCCTACCCCTCCCCTGCTTCGAGGGACAAAGGAAACCTAGAAACAGTATACTATTAAATCTTGACGTCACTTTTGCACGTCATTATGTTAGGAGCGTTTTGAGAAACAAATGCTAATCTCAGACTTTAAGTCTCATTTCTGACTTTTGTGTTGCTTTAACGCAATTGGCCCCCATATAGATATTTGATCCTCACAACAAAACGAATCTATTGATACCATACATCAGAAAAAATCATCATGCCTATTGTGTCTTATGCTGTCAACACGGTGAATCCTCCTTTATTTTAAAGGGTCGGCAACACGGATGTATCACCTGGAGTTGCAGGCGCCCATAGTACTAGATAGCTGCTTACCATCAGTCGTGCTGTAAGAGAGTTTGCCACCGTTGTGTTAATATAAAAGAGGATTCACTGGGCCGTATTCTGACTTTAAAACACTTATAGACACGACCCTACTTCAATACAACTCCAACGCATTAACTACGCAATACAGCGAGCGCCTAAACGTCTGAATCAGAAATACCAGAATTTGCTTGAAAATTACTCCGATGCAACTCCAATATAACTTCAATATTGGTTGATTATTTGTTGTGTGTTGGAGTTATGTATGTGTGAGATAGATTGCGTTTTTAATGCATTGTTTATGTGTTTTGTAATTAGAATACGGCACACTGTGTTGACGGCTAAGCTAAATGCACAAGGGGGTACCCCGTCGTCAATGCTCTGCATCCTCTTTGAGCTCGCAGCAACCTTACTCACAGGCAGGCCAGGTCAACACACAACATATTTAGTCTAGTGCTATTTGTAAATTTCTTATGTCATGCGTTGCCTGTTATATTTACATGCTAGTGTCAAGAAAATAATAGCAAGTGTCCCTTCTTTTCCCAGCATGGTTAGTATCCTTACTGACGTCAGACGTTGCAATATGTTGAAAGCTCCGCTTTTTAATCTCATTTTACGATCTTGTATTGTTGGAGATTTGGTAGCGATATCGAGTTGTTCAATTTGTAGAAGCAATCCTATGATCGTCCAAGTAAATAAATAGCAATTTTTGCAAAATTGGACAGACTTTTATACTTTATTTTTATTTGATAAATATTTTCTGATGTAAGAAACTAGTGCCCGTACTGTTCCTTGGTCCGAAACCCGACTTGGAATGAGTGGTTAGGACCGTATAAAGGTACCATTAGCTTTCCGCCCGCGACTTCGTCCGCGTATGATACGGCTCCTCATACAATTTTGTTCCCTATTTCGTCTTCTTAAAATGTGATGTTTGGTATTAGAACTATCTTGTGTCCCCGGGTCTGTGAAATAATGTCAAAAAAAAAACTCTATACAAACTTCAACCCCTTTTTAACTCCATTGTTGTTGTTGTAGACTTCCAAAAAAATTTCAAGTCTCGAACATAAAATTTTAAACCCTACCCATACAAATTTTCAACCCCCTCTTTACCCCCTTAGGAGTTGAATTTTTAAAGTTGTTTCTTATTGCATACTTGTACATATTGTAAATGTAATCGGAGCTGCAATTTACAACTTTCTAGCTTCAGTAGTTTCGGCCTCGCTTTATACAAACTGAAAAGTTCTCCTATAGGGTGGAATTTGGAAAAACACTGAATACATTTTTTTGCTTTTAAGTAAGTATTATATGCTACGAACGAACTTTCAAGTCTGTCACAAAAAAAATCTGTATAAACCTTAAAACCGTTTTTAACCCCGTCAGGTGTTGAATTTCAAAAAAACGCTGGAATGATTTTTTGAGGAGTTCTCTTGTCTCGTATCCTCATGGATCCCATCATCAGAACTCGAGCTTGACAAAAATTTGTCTTGAAAATCTAACTTGCTCAACAAACACAGCGAAGAGGACAAATCGCCAAACGTGAACTATGCGTCGTTAAGAGTTCCGTTCTGATCATCATCAGCAGTTCCACTTCATCAACTATCACTTTTTAAATGTAAATGCTTGATTTCCGGGATACCGGTATTGGGCCATACAAAAATACCGGTTTTGCATTGCCTACTGGAGACGTCTGCGTGAACGCTCCCTGTTGTGGAAGGGCACAAGGACGAAGACTATAAAGCGGTCGGATATTTTATGCGTCATTATTATGTTACACGCATGCGTTTGTGCCGAAGTATAGGAACCACAGCGTCAAACCCACTGCGTAGTGCGTTTGACGCTGCGATGTCCCAGTAACTAGGTTGACGCATAAAACACCGAGCGCTTCATATGCACATGGCATTGCCATAATCGTATAATCGTAAGAAGAGAATTCTGCAATGTTTTTTCTAATTTTAAAAGTGTCTGAATAATCACTTATTCATAGTCTAAAATCTAAAATCTAGTCGAAACGTAAAATAAATAAAGATCGAAGATAAGAGAATCTTCCGTGTTCGGGACCGCGAAATTTTATGAGCAACTTTTTAAAATGTGAATGCTTGATTCCCGGGACACCGGTATTAGGCCATACAAAAAATACCGGTATATATTGTGTTGTGGAAGGTGACAAGGACGAAGACTATAATTGCATACCATAGGCATTGCCATAACCACGATGCCAGAGCGAACGACCGAGAAAAGAATTTTGCAATGCTTTTGCTAATTTTAAAAGTGTCTGAATACTCTGAATACCTAATCATTTATTCAAAAAATTCGAGAAAATCTAGTCGAAACATAAAATAAATAAAGAAATCTTCCGTGTCCGGGACCGCGAAAATTTACGAGCAACTTTTTTAAATGTAAATGCTTGATTCTCGGGATACCGGTACATAAAAAAATACCGGTAGATATATTATGTTGTGGAAGGGGACAAGGACGAAGACTATAATTGCATACCATTGGAATTGCCATAACCACGATGCCATGAGCGACAGAGAAAATAATTCTGAAATGTTTTTGCTAATTTAAAAAGTTTCTGAATACCTAATCACTTATTCATAAAAATTCGCGAAAATCTAGTCGAAACGTAAAATAAATAAAGAAATCTTCCGTGTTCGGGACCGCGAAATTTTATGAACAAAGTTTACATTGAACGGCAGAAGTTCCGTGTTTCACGGAGCCTTGAAAAATAGCCCGGATTTGCATACTTCATACATCAACTATGTATGTTTGGGTTTTAATAAGTCTTATCAAATGTAATAGATATATACATATAAATACTTCAGGAATCATCCATAACTCAGGAGCAAATATCCGTGATAAACACACATATAAATGCCCTGACCAGGATTCCTACCCGGGACCTCCTGCTTCGTAGGCAGGGTCACTACTGACTAGGCTAGGAGGCCGTTGAAGTTTAGTTAATGGAACTTATAATTTACTTCCACTCATACAGAACCTATACATGCTTCTAAATATTTCGAAGTGTTTGTTCCTGTGATCTAGATTAAGAGGCTGTAGAGGCCGTTTCAGGCGTTTGTGCCGGGTAGTGTCGCAATAACTTTACAATCTAACTATCCTAGTAGTACTTCACTTGTTTTATACAAAACAGGAGCTACACGTGAGCTACACAATGACAAGCCGCAACAGCTGACTGCAATTTTGGCTGTATCGTCAGTCCACCTTGATAAACACACAATATTAGCTGCCAATTTTGCTGAAAGAAAGAGAAAATCTAATCATAAACATCGTTTAGAGCAGTAGGTACCTACAATATCTCGTTTGTCAAACATCCATTGTAATATACAACTTGTTAATTGAGCCACTAAAAACTCAGACACCCGAAACGATTTTTATTATTGCTAATTAATGTAGAGTATTTATTTTTTAATCTGTTAATTATTTCGAAAGATTACGAATATCTTTAGTTTTCCTTGCAATTCTATTCAATTGTAAACTCTACACTCGTTGTTGTCACATGTCTACATGTGTCATGTCATGTCAACCTATCAACATATTTTTTCAATTTGTATGACATGACATAAGATGACATACTTTGATAATGACAGCCTACATGACACTATTTACACTGAAAATACAAATTTCTCAAAGCTGCCAGCCATTATTTAATATTCAACCTCTCGGTAGAATGGTAAACTGTAGTATTCGAAACTTTTAGACTCGACACGTAAGAAATTGGAAAATTAAAGAAAAAGTATACCCATGTTAAGATATACTGCAATCGATTCCACTCTCGATTCTGAACAAACACTTTTCAGGTTTTTAGTCTTGGGTGTAACTGTAACACGTTGTATATGTAGATACTAGATATCATAGTAGTATGTATCGGCAAAAAAGGCGTGTGTCTGTGAGCATGAAATATTCAAATATTGCTCTTAACAAAATGGAAGTGATCAGTTACGTTTAGCGTTGCCGTAACAGCTAAGGGCTTCCTAGAGACCTCCCAAGTAACACATCAAAGCAGTATAACGGCCGTCTTACAGCATATCTGTATGCTTTTAGCATTTCCAGTTCGTTTTATAGTAGCATTATAAACGTTTATAGTGCTGATATAGGTCTTAAATGGGCACGAATTACCCAGCTTGAGATCCTATACAGGTCATTTAATAGCATTACAGGCGCAATACGTCTGTGCTATTAGCATTATCGTTATCATGGAAAATTCCAATCGCATTAAAGAATCATTAGTACGATCTATTAAATTGCCAACTGCATTAAAGAAGCATTAATACGGCCAACAAACTTGCTAATCGCAGTAAAGAAGCATAAGTACTCTCGATTAACTTGCCAATCGCAATACAAAAGCATTATACTAGCATAAAAGTGTAGTAAAATAAACCTTACGTCAATGCAAAAACGTCTCTAACACCGACGGAACAAATGTTATAATACAATGAACGTTGTGATTTAACTACTTTGTCTCGCAATATAAAATGGACGAAGACGGTACAAACAACTGAATGAGTGACACGTCATATTTGTTTGCATCCTAACAAAATTTATAAAAGTTTTTGACTCTTTTACGTTATTATATCCTTCAAATATTACTGCGCAATGTAGTTTACTGTAAATGTGTATATAAGTGTCATTGAAAATTTTCACGCGCCTTTGATTTATTGTGGTTTTGCTATAAAATATTATAAAAAGATATGCGTCAAATAAACAAAACAATTGTGTAATCCTCGTATAGAACGAGTTTTGCATTATTAACATAATAGTGTTGGCTGAGCAGTCTTAAATTAAGTAATTTCATTATTATATAGGTATTTTCCTTGTATAAATAGGTCCGCATGATTTTATTTTTAGGTTATAAATTATATACAAAATGGCGTTGGTCTATATAGACGGAGAGCTACGTCGAATATGACACAATAATGAGAGCAACCAAACCCCTCTAGTCAGTTTGGTATACTATGCTTATTTCTAGATCTCGACATCTGGCAGCTTTAAAGTGGTTGAGATCAAACAATGCAAACCATTTCAAGAAAATAAATGCTAGAGATCTGGGTTTGATGCAATATTATGAGAAACTATACAAATACTATACAATATTAAGAGAAATTATACAAAAGTTTATGTTGGGAGAAAGTAGTGCCAAATGATGTATAATAAAATATAGTTCATAGTTTGTCGCCTACTGTTTTTGTTTCCGTAATAATCATACATCGTGGTTTTCGGTGCGGGAACGATTTGAGAAAGAGTAGAGATAAACAGATAGGTTGAGAGTTAGTCTGAGAAAATATCATATTATGCCTAATGAATAACTACCTCTCTGTGAATAGCTTACACACTATGATACGAGCTTTTTTTCTTAGAAGCATGTTTGTATTGACTATTTTATACTTAGTATTTTAAAAATGCAATTGCATATCCGAAATTTATTAACTAGATCTACCTAAGACAAAGACACGGTATAATAAGTGTCAAATATTAATCTTGACGTCCGATATTTATGAACTATTTGATTAACTGAAGAGGTTGACAATGATCAGTCATTACATGAATTAATAAAAAAATACTTGAAAAAATCATAGGTATATGTACCTACAATATATATACATAATAGTCAGCTATTACATATAAATTGTATGATTTTTTCGATCAATTATTCATTAGGTAGAAACGTGCTAGAGTACATTCTGTTTTTTAAGTTAATGCCTACTCTTTGGCTAATGTCAAACATTCCCGCACCGAAAACCCCGATGTATGGTAATAATACACAATATTTTTTGGTCTAACGTTTTTTTATGGATTTTTGACCAGTTTTGAGTCGATATTCCAACATATTCACTATAGATAGAATTATAAGGCAAACGACTATCGGTTTTTGAATCTTTTATCTCCATTCTGTAGAGCCGGATCTTGAAATAAATGAGCCGTTATTTTTTTATGATATTTTTAAAATATGGTCTAAAAAAACACTTTTATCGATATTCGAATGGTGTTAAGAATCTTACATATACGTAATCTACATATTAGGGTTCCTCTTTGATGTCTCTAAAAACTGTAGAGAGATTTTAATTTTTAACTAATTAAAACAAAGATTATGATCATAAAACCACTTTTTTAGCCTAAACCGGTTCGACTTTGATGTCAAATATCTCGAAGACAATTAATATTGAAGTAAATATAGGATACTATATTGTTTAAAGCCGTTACTGATAATATGATAAGCTATATAAATCATTAGAAAACTAAGGGAATCTGATCTAAAGTCGTTGGCGCCAGGGAGCCCCTTAAAATATAGGCCCTGTCCTTTATAACTGAGACAACTCCGGCAATTTTTACCTAGTTTGGTATTACTATTTTCCAATTAAAACATTTTGCTAGTCTGTCACTGTGACCTCCACCCATTAAAAGCTGCCAGATGCCAGGATCTAGCAATAAGAATAGTATAGCAATCTAACCAGACGGGTTTTGTTGCTCTCATTATTGTGTCATATCTGACGTGGCTAGCTATTAGTCCAATAGCAGCTCAGTGACCCTTAAAAAATGCCTTATTTATGCCTACAGCATTACACGTGAATAATTATGCTACTAAACAACATTAAGCATTTATTTATGCTATTGTAGAACCTAAGGCACTAAAACCACTAAAAGCTGTATAGGGGCTGTTCATAAATTACGTCATCAATTTTTGATGATTTTTAGCCCCCCCCCCCCCCCCTCCCCGCCCCTAAAATCATCCAATCCGCCCCCTGCCAAATAAAGTGTTGTCATTAAAAAAAATGCGCTTTAAGCTTATTTATAAAATAAAAAACTATTTAGTAGATAATATTTTATAGCATTAAAAGTTTATAGAAACACGACTTTCATTCCTTTTTTTACACATTGATGATGTGATCTTCGGAATGACTGCCCCCCCCCCCCCCTCCTACGTCATGCTACCATCATCCGATGTCCAGACCCCCCCCCTTTGAAATGACGTAATTTATGAACAGCCCCTTATAGAAAATTACTTGGCTTTATAATGGTTTATATTATTGCTATTATACTGCATTAGGAACGTATTACCTATTTATAAATGCTATTGTACACCCTAAGGCATTAAAAATAGCTGAAAGCTGTATAGCGAATTTACGTGGCATTGTGATGGCTAATATTCATGCTCTTAAACAGCATTAATCATTTATTTATGCTATTGTAGAACCTAAGGCACTAAACCAAACCTAAGCATTAGTGTAGCAAACCAAAACGCAACTGTACAGCATTCAGCTGTACAGTTGCATGTTGTTCGCTGCACTAAAACTAATGGCTAAACAAAAGCATTTACATATGCCATTATACAACCGTTATACAGCGTAAAGCATCATAAAATGCTATTGTAGAACCTAAAGCACTAAAAACAGCTGAAAGCTGTATACCGGATTTACGTGGCATTATAATGGCCAATATTCATGCTCATAAACAGCATTAAGCATTTATTTATGCTATTGTAGAACCTAAGGCACTAAACCACACCGAAGCATTAGTGTAGCAAACCAAAACGCAACTGTACAGCATTCAGCTGTACAGTTGCATTTTGGTTCGCTGCACTAAAACTAAAGGCTTTAAAAAAGCATTTATACATGCCATTATACAACCGTTATACAGTTTAAAGCATTATATAATGCTATTGTAGAACCTAAAGCACTTAAGTGCTTTTAAACAGTCGAAAGCCGTACAGTTGCGTTGTGGTTTGCTGCACTAAAGCTAAAGGCTTTACAAAAGCATTTAGATATGCCATTATACAACCGTTATACAGCTCAAAGCATCATATAATGCGACAAGTTGCTCGGTGAACGTATATAAGAGTTTATACGGTCCTTAAGTTCGAAATAAGTTAACTATTCATATGTTATAATGCTTCCTGTGTTACTTGGGGCTGGATGTTTATTAAAGAGATCCTTTATTTACGTGCAAACATTTAGTGCGACAAAGACCTATTTTGCCATAGCCAGTAGAGAGATACACCTTTGTAAAACTAAGGCTGAAAAGTGCCTGGGTAAGTTGTAGCGGCAAACGAGAAATGTAGCGAACATTTTTTTGTACTTCATTTGTGGGTTATAATATAAAGAATAGGAATATGGCATAGGACCCCCAAATAATCCATTACTCTAAAGTGGTCGTGGCCGACTCTGTCAAAGTAATTTTACTGTTGACAGATAAGGTTATTCGTTTCTCACTATTTGAGATGTTGGCGTGTATGCCACATTTTAATGCGAGAGAGAAAACGTTCAAAAGGTTAAAAAATGGTGATTTCCAAACCCAACTTTCTCTTCCATGAAAAAATACTAAAACAATCGGGTGTATTTAATACAAATAATTAATTAAGTAAAATAAATTAAGAAAAAATATTCAAAGGATTTAAAAAATGTTATTCATTAGTCTCCATTCTTTAAGACTCCTGTCTAAGTGGCCTTTTGCCGAGCTCATTGTTTAACCTATTCAAGAATACCTACCCAAGTAACACATCAAAGCAGTATAACGGCCTTCTTACAGCATATCTGTATGCTTTTAGCATTTTGAGTTCGTTTTCTAGTAGCATTATAAACGTTTATAGTGCTGATATAGGTCTTAAATGGGCACAAATTACCCAGCTTGAGATCCTATACAGGTCATTTAATAGCATTGCAGGCGCATTATGTCTGCGCTATTAGCATTATCGTTGTCATGGAAAGTGCCAATCGCCTCAAAGAAGCATTAGTACGCTCTATTAAGTTGCCGACTGCATTAAAGAAGCCTTAATACGGCCAAAAAACTTGCTAATCGCAGTAAAGAAGCATAAGTACTCTCGATTAACTTGCCAATCGCAATACAAAAGCATTATACTAGCATAAGAGTGTAGTAAAATAAACCTTACGTCAATGCAAAAACGTCTCTAACACCGACGCAACAAATGTTATAATACAATGAACGTTGTGATTTAACTACTTTGTCCCGCAATATAAAATGGACGAAGACGGTACAAAAAACTGAATGAGTGACACGTCATATTTGTTTGCATCCTAACAAAATTTATAAAAGTTTTTGACTCTTTTACGTTATTATATCCTTCAAATATTACTGCGCAATGTAGTTTACTGTAAATGTGTATATACGTTTCATTGAAAATTTTCACGCGCCTTTGATTTATTGTGGTTTTGCTATAAAATATTATAAAAAGATATGCGTCAAATAAACAAAACAATTGTGTAATCCTCGTATAGAACGAGTTTTGCATTATTAACATAATAGTGTTGGTTGAGCAGTCTTAAATTAAGTAATTTCATTATTATATAGGTATTTTCCTTGTATAAATAGGTCCGCATGATTTTATTTTTAGGTTATAAATTATTTACAAAATGGCGTTGGTCTATATAGACGGAGAGCTAGCCACGTCGGATATGACACAATAATGAGAGCAACCAAACCCCTCTAGTCAGTTTGGTATACTATGCTTATTTCTAGATCTGGACATCTGGCAGCTTTAAAGTGGTGGAGGTCAAAGAATGCAAACCATTTCAAGAAAATAAATCCTAGAGATCTGGGTTTGATGCAATATTATGAGAAACTATACAAATACTATACAATATTAAGAGAAATTATACAAAAGTTTATGTTGGGAGAAAGTAGTGCCAAACGATGTATAATAAAATATAGTTCATAGTTTGTCGCCTACTGTTTTTGTTTCCGTAATAATCATACATCGGGGTTTTCGGTGCGGGAACGATTTGAGAAAGAGTAGAGATAAACAGATAGGTTGAGAGTTAGTCTGAGAAAATATCATATTATGCCTAATGAATAACAACCTCTCTGTGAATAGCTTACACACTATGATACGAGCTTTTTTTCTTAGAGGCATGTTTGTATTGACTATTATATATTTAGTATTTATTAACTAGATCTACCTAAGACAAAGACACGGTATAATAAGTATCAAATATTAATCTTGACGTCCGATATTTATGAACTATTTGATTAACTGAAGAGGTTGACAATGATCAGTCATTACATGAATTAATAAAAATATACTTGAAAAAATCATAGGTATATGTACCTACAATATATATACATAATAGTCAGCTATTCTAAACATCGGTATCAACGTTCAAATTTCGTGGCAATGTACGGTTAGCAGAAAAATAAATACAAACAAATCACTTAGTATTTTTAACCTTTATTTTGTATATGTAAATAAAAAAGCCCCTAAATAGTACATTTCCTAATTAGGGTGGTAAAACAAAGAAAGGCCGCGCAATCGCAATTGTTGCGGCCCAAGCTGCAAGCGAGGGACGTAATTATGCGATCGAGGGCTTTCTGTATTACCTCCCGTGTTGGAAAAATATGTGCACATTTGGCCAGAAAGCGGCTCTATCCGTACGCGTAGCGTGCGGAAAAAGCCACTTTATGTCCAGGTGTGGCATACAATATTTTACGAGTTAGAATAGATCACTAAAATTTGTTCCATAGATTTTGCTGTCAATCTTTGACGTCTGTAAGAATATATCCATTTTAAATGACTAAAAGATCTTTCCACGCTGACTGAGGTAATAGGAAGGTATGTCAAGCATTGAAAATTTTGCACACAGTTTTTATTTACACTTTCTGGTATTTCAGCCTCGTTGTTTTTAGATAGTTGGTTAATTATTTGTACAGTCTTATAACCAGGATTTTTCTTTAATACACTTTTTAATTTAAAATAAACTTTTCTGGCATTTTGATGTAACCTTAACGTTGATATTTTTTTTTGCAAACCATGAACAATGTTTAATGATTCTGCTAGACTCAGTTTTGGATCCTCCAATAATTTTATTGACTTAGCAATTATACTAAAGTGTGTATCGACGAATAGTAACTCAGTTTTTAAATTCCGGTTACGGAAATTTTTTTTTGCTTTAGAAATTGCACTCGCTTCACGCGGATTTAAGGCATCGATGACAGATTTGATTTTATCATAATGCATGTGATAATATGAGGCAGCATTTAACCATGTTCCCCATCTTGTTATCACGGGTCGGGGTGGTAGAGGAATATTTACACACATTTGATGAAATAAATTTGTCCTTGAAGGAGCGTTACGAAATATTTTTTTGATACAGTCAATCAAACTGTTTATGGTCGGGTAAAGACTTCTAATTATCTCTGCGACTCGATTACATCCATGTGCTATGCATGTTACATGAGTCATATTTTTATATTTCTGAACAAGGTTTTTAGCTGCTTTTACCATGTAGGAACCGGCATCCGTTATAAAAAATAATAATTTATCCATGTTTTTTTTGTATTCATCGCCCCAAAGATCTTCAAGGGTTTCCTCAACGAGTTTGGTTATTGTCGAATGGTTAGTCGCCTCCAATACCTTAGAAGCAAATAAATGTGGCTGGGTACTAGTTCCATCTAGAGCTCCGATCAAAATATTTGCCACTTTTTTTCCCACGGAATCTGATGTTTCATCAACACTGAGGTAAATCATTTTATTTTGTAATTTCTCTTTCAATTCATTTTTTTTCTTTTCATACAATTCAGGTAAGCATTTTACTCGTATTTTTGTTTCACTCGGCACAGTAATATCGTTTCCATATTTATGATTTAAAAGGTTTTCTACAAAATTTCTAAATTTAGGATTGTCTAATTTTGACCACGGTATATTCGAACAAATCATAAACTCTGTTAAATCTTTATTAAATTTTTCTTGTGCATTATTTTTATGAATTTTGTTGTGTAAATCTGTTTTTAAATGGCGGTCGATACTAGATTTAGAGGGAAATAATTTCGAATTACACAATTTGCAATATACGATATCGTCTTTAATTTCGAAATCAGCATTATCTCGTATTATATCCTGTAAATGGCAGCGTGAATCAGATAATTTATCTTGATGAGATTTTGATTTCAAATGTTTCTCTATATTGTACCTTTTCTTTTTTATATTCATTTCGCAAATAGTACAGCAAGCACCTTCGTTAGTGAATATAAAATCAGTATACTGCGTCAAATCCATTTTCTCAAGTCTGATAGGGAGTTGGGTAAAGATTTATCAATGCTAAATTGTAGTTGTAAGTGTTTTTAAGAACTATTATCGTTGAAGATTTTACCACATATTATTTTGCATGACAATTAATGACATTTGTTGCCTATTTGGCATTTAGAATTTTTTTTACAAATGGATAATGAAATGAGTATTGAGGTTCTATGACGTATTAAGAATATAAACCTCTTTAAATATATGTACAGTTTACCAAAGTACGATTAAGAATAAAAATAAATTAAATGTTATTTATTACTAATAAATAAAACAATGATACCTATGTATTTCTTTTTTTGCGACCCTTACCAAGTGCCACGAAATTTGAACGTTGATACCGATGTTTAGCTATTACATATAAATTGTATATACCTATGATTTTTTTTATTCATTAGGTAGAAACGTGCCAGAGTACATTCTGTTTTTTAAGTTAATGCCTACTCTTTGGCTAATGTTAAACATTCCCGCACCGAAAACCCCGATGTATGGTAATAATACACAATATTTTTGGTGTCAGATTTTTTTTTTATCGATTTTTGACCAGTTTTGAGTCGATATTCCAACATATTCACTATAGATAGAATTATAAGGCAAACGACTATCGGTTTTTGAATCTTTTATCTCCATTCTGTAGAGCCGGATCTTGAAATAAATGAGCCGTTATTTTTTAATGATATTTTTAAAATATGGTCTAAAAAAACACTTTTATCGATATTCGAATGGTGTAAAGAATCTTACATATACGTAATCTACATATTAGGGTTCCTCTTTGATGTCTCTAAAAACTGTAGAGAGATTTTAATTTTTAACTAATTAAAACAAAATTTATGACCATAAAACCACTTTTTTAGCCTAAACCGGTTCGACTTTGATGTCAAATATCTCGAAGACAATGAATATTGAAGTAAATATAGGATACTATATTGTTTAAAGCCGTTACTGATAATATGATAAGCTATATAAATCATTAGAAAACTAAGGGAATCAGATCTAAGGTCGTTGGCGCCAGGGAGCCCCTTAAAATATAGGCCCTGTCCTTTATAACTGAGACAACTTCGGCAATTTTTACCTAGTTTGGTATTACTATTTTTCAATTAAAACATTTTGCTAGTCTGTCACTGTGACCTTCACCCATTAAAAGCTGCCAGATGCCAGGATCTAGCAATAAGAATAGTATAGCAATCTAACCAGACGGGTTTTGTTGCTTTCATTATTGTGTCATAATCTGACGTGGCTAGCTCTTAGTCCAATAGCAGCTCAGTGACCCTTAAAAAATGCCTTATTTATGCCTATAGCATTACACGTGAATAATTATGCTATTAAACAACATTAAGCATTTATTTATGCTATTGTAGAACCTAAGGCACTAAAACCGCTAAAAGCTGTATAGGGGCTGTTCATAAATTACGTCATCAATTCTTGATGATTTTTACCCCCCCCCTAAAATCATCCAACCCTCCCCCTGCCAAATAGAGTGACGTCATTAAAAAAAATGCGTTTTAAGCTTAATTGTAAAATAAAAAACTATTTAGTAGATAATATTTTATAGCATTAAAAGTTTATAGAAGCACGACTTTCATTCCTTTTTTTACACATTGATTAGGTGATCTTCGGAATGACCGCCCCCCCCCCCCCCTCCTACGTCATGCTACCATCATCCGATGTCCAGACCCCCCCCGCATTTGAAATGACGTAATTTATGAACAGCCCCTTATAGTGAATTACTTGGCTTTATAATGGTACATATTATTGCTATTGTACTGCATTAGGAACGTATTACCTACTTATAAATGTACACCCTAAGGCATTAAAAATAGCTGAAAGCTGTATAGCGAATTTACGTGGTATTATAATGGCTAATATTCATGCTCTTAAACAGCATTAAGCATTTATTTATGCTATTGTAGAACCTAAGGCACTAAACCAAACCGAAGCATTAGTGTAGCAAACCAAAACGCAACTGTACAGCATTCATCTGTACAGTTGCATGTTGTTCGCTGCACTAAAACTAATGGCTAAACAAAAGCATTTACATATGCCATTATACAACCGTTATACAGCGTAAAGCATCATAAAATGCTATTGTAGAACCTAAAGCACTAAAAACAGCTGAAAGCTGTATACCGGATTTACGTGGCATTATAATGGCTAATATTCATGCTCATAAACAGCATTACGCATTTATTTATGCTATTGTAGAACCTAAGGCACTAAACCACACCGAAGCATTAGTGTAGCAAACCAAAACGCAACTGTACAGCATTGAGCTGTACAGTTGCATTTTGGTTCGCTGCACTAAAACTAAAGGCTTTAAAAAAGCCTTTATACATGCCATTATACAACCGTTATACATCTTAAAGCATTATATAATGCTATTGTAGAACCTAAAGCACTTAAGTGCTTTTAAACAGTCGAAAGCTGTACAGTTGCGTTGTGGTTTGCTGCACTAAAGCTAAAGGCTTTACAAAAGCATTTAGATATGCCATTATACAACCGTTATACAGCTCAAAGCATCATATAATGCGACATGTTGCTCGGTGAACGTATATAAGAGTTTATACGGTCCTTAAGTTCGAAATAAGTTAACTATTCATATGTTATAATGCTTCCTGTGTTACTTGGGTAAACAGTTTATCTAGAAAAGGGCACGCTTGCTTCAGTGAGTGGTAAAAACCTCAATTCTTCTAAGGATATACTTTTAGCTAAATGGTCGACGAGGGCAAAATTCTCTTCCATCTTTCCTTGAAGTTATATGTTATTTCTTATGAGACAAAATTCAGGCTACCACACAGCTCTTACACTCAAGTGTCATGAAAATTGGTCACGCTGTATGTACATTTATATAAAAAGCGACCTGGTCTTATTGATTTTGGGTGTAGTAATACTAGTAACATATAACTCGGTAGTACAATGCGTCCCGGGGACCAAATAAATCCGAAGCAGCGAACTCACATTTACGTAAAACTAGGACAATCGAACTAGAAAATCGGGAGATTTTTCTAGATTCTTCAGAGGCGAAGTAAATATCGAATATACTGAAATAAGTAGTGAACAAGAGGGTAAGTAGAGAACAAAGGTCAACCACTGATTAGTCAGAAATTAAATGCAAGGCCAAAAAAAATAGAATAATATATGTTACGTTACAAGATATAAGACTAATTTTTGGAAAAGGTACCTACTATATATAAATTGTAGTACCTACCTTGTTGCACGCAACCCTTTAGTCTCCTCACAATTACAATACGGCGAGTCGAGTAGTTGAAATATGTAAATGTAAAATTGCATGGTCTACTTTTTATTTAATATGCTATGTTACTGAAAAAAAAATCCTTCCATTTAGCCTTTTGATCGATATCGTAAAATTACGGGTGTTCTTTTTACCATTTGGCGGGTTCGATTCCTGGTGATACAGGCGATTATTCAAAAATGTTTAAATGCAGTTTTAATTGTTTTTAAAATCAAAATGAAGTCTCCTTTCAGTAAAATTGTCTACCTACGACATTGAGTAACAGGAGATAACATTCCTAAGAAATTATTTGTCCCAAAAGTTGTAGTGAAAATCACTATAAGTCTATACTACTCTTTGATTCTGTCATAGCTGTCAACCGCCAAACAAGGCACACGAAATATGTTCTAGATGTCATATCTACATCCCTAAGAAATTCTTTGTCCCAAAAGTTGTAGTGAAAATCACTACAAGTCTATACTACTCTTTGATTCTGTCATAGCTGTCAACCGCCAGACATGGCACACGAAATTTGTTCTAGATCTCATATCTAGTAGAATACATAATAAATCAATGATCTACAATATTTAAGTTACTTCCCCTCCATGTAGCAAAGTCGTGAGACGCCCTGTATATTTAAAACTCGAACGATGTTATGATTGTTACGAATTCGTATCGTATCGGTTGTTACGTTACTTATATGTACCTTTATATAAGTTTTTATTTACAATTTATTCGTTCTTATTTCGGTCAAAAATAAGCGTATACAGTATTAGTTTATATTGCTTAGTTACGCAAACCGGTCTGAAATACGAGGCCTATATCCTTCACTAAATATTTACACAGCCTACAGGCTAGATTTACACAGACTAGATTGAGCTGTATTTCTAACCCCGACGGATACGATGCCGCCGTCTAGGCCAAATCATAAAGAAAAATACCTATGCATTGTTAACTCTGTGAGAGAACTCCCGACCAACGATACTTGAGCGTATGGACTGGATATTTAAGTATATTATGCTTATTATTTCATTACGGTGTTTTAGGCAATGTATAATAATTATAGATGTGAGTTAGTAGGTAAAAAAACACATACGAAAAAAATACAAAAATAAGTTTCTATATTACTATTAATGGTTTTCCACTTGTGGGACAAAACAATTAGACCTTATAGAGTTATAGGTAACTTATAAGGATACAAAACGATGTAAAACTTAGTAACTATCTTATATTGACACGACACAACATGACTGACGTACGTTGATTGACTGTACGTGTGTCGAACCTCATATTTACATCACACTACCGTTTTCTCTAGCATTTTTTTTCGTTGAAACTGTTGATGTTAAAGTGTCGACAGGGATGCGGGCATTGTGTACCCGCATGTGAGCATCTGTGGGGCATTTCAAACTTTAAAGCGATGATAATAATAACACTCCATATGTCACTATTGACACAGACAGTTGGATGGTGATTAGTACTGTCGGGGTGTCAAATGAATAACTTGTTGATAACTTTTATAACAGATTATATATTTTCTTTATTCAACCAAATGCAGCATTTCAACTAGCTGTTTAGGCTGACCCTTCCTGACTGTTTCTGAAAGAATCCCGATCGTCTGACATATAACGTGGGACTTCATAATTTAAAATAACACCGTGCCAGACAGTGTTCGAGAAGAGAGGTTGTAAAGGTAGTAAACCTATACAGTAATTTCAATGGAGAATACATCTAGTCACTGGATATGCAGTTATCTACCTTGGTCAAGTTTAATGTCAGTTAGGTTGTACTTACGTTTGTTTGCCTCTATTGTTTGTTTTGTTATAAAAAATATTTTTTGTCTTTTTAAAATGCACGTCCATACATTTCGTATATCTTTCACCCCGATATACGCGTTTGATATGCTACTAGCTCCGGAGGTGTCATAACTAACCGTCGTCTTCGGAATTTAAACGAGCTACGTTTGGCTTCGGAAAAGTATTCAGATATGTATAACATTATCCCAATTTGACTACTTATGGACACCCAAATATTTATTTAAATTCCTGAATAAAACGCAGGAATGAATGGATGAATGAATGAAGTATTTATTCGAAACACAGAAATGGGTGATGGGCAGCTCGGAACTCGGAACTGGTCGCTGTAGGTAAATTGATTTAAACGATCAATACATTACAAAGGAAACCAAGTGGCTAGACAAAAATGGTATATTGCCTGGAGGAATTAGCCGCGCCTCATATTTAAAAAAAATCCAATTTGGATTTGAATTTGTAAAAGGCAAAAAAACTGAACAAATAGAAAAGTAGCTATTGTAGAACAAACGAAGATCGGTAAAGGGGTTGCGCAAAAGAACGCGCAGTTGGAGCAATACTCGTTGATAAAACTGATATTTGGATATCGAATCGATACACCATTGATAAAAACTATGTTCAAAAACAAAAGACAGCTGAAACCAATTATAACCTGTGGGTTTTAACCACATTAAAAGCTCATCCCATAGCACGATAATCAAATTGCTATCGTATTGTACAAACGCGGATACGCCTCGTGTGTGATTCAATTTTCCCGCGCCAGTACGTTTACCCAAATTTTACGCTGCGTGTGTTACTTTATCAAGCCTTTTGTTTTTGTGGCGTATTGGGAATCTGCGAGTTTCGAAGCGCTGTCGATTGACAAATAGATATACCCACCTACGGCTAGAGAGTCCTTATAGGTGTTTCCGTTGTCGTTTTCGCTGCCTTGGTCACCGCGAAAGGATGGGAGGATCGACTGGATGCCATCCGGTCATCCTCAGTATATAGAGTAGGCAAAGGCAGGGCCGCGATTCGAAAAATAAACACACACATTGGTCACACATTGGTCCAATGTGAGACTAATGTGAGACCAATGTTGAATGAAAATCTGTTCGAATAGCAAATGTCAATGTCGTTATAGCGTTGAGTTGAGTTGGGTTGAGTTGGGTTGGAGCTGTGTCTGTCCAGTGTGTGTGTTTATTTTTCGAATCGCGGCCCAGGTCGTCATGAGCCCGGCGCAGGTGAAAGCTAGCAAGAAACTGCGCAGAATTGAGCAAAATGGCTTGAGTGTCGGAGACCAATGCTTATTTTGGGTCGTTGCGCCAACCGGGTACCGAGTACCTATATAAACTTAGTAGTCTTAGTACATGTTCAGATTGTCCTGTACTTGTTGTACCTACCACATATATATTTGAATATGATCTTATATCATATACATTTGCGGGCTCATTCACAATAATTGGTCGCAGGGTTCTAATGTTCACAAAATCACACGAAAACGTCACTGAAAAATAAAGTGTGGCTAGGGCACCTATTTAATAGGATTACCTACCAGCATCTTTGTCACGAAAATACCAACTTGGTATCAAACATTACTTGTTACTTTTATCGAACGCTGTTAGCCCATGAACACTTCGGTTTTCCCGTTAGCACTGAATTGTACACGTTGATCCTCCGACCTCAATCTCATTACGGGTCGGCCGTGAAAAACTTAAAATATTTACGCTTCGCTTACGAAACGCGGTTATTTTAGTGCGTCGGATTCGAGCTTGGCTTTTGTTTCGGCGAACTTCCAGCCGCGCTTTTTGTAGCAAGCAATACCTTTGAAGATGAGAGTCGATTACAGCTACGTAGTATCACGTATTACTTTGTATTACGCTATCACATAACACAGAGTTGAATGATTAGTAGATTTAGCCATAGACGAAACTGAACTGTGATTTTTTAACAAGTCAATGTGGCAAAAAAATACAATTATTGGGTTTAATCCATTGACCGTTTACCTTAGATTTAAATACAAGCATTGCAAGTACAGAAGTAAGTATGTATAAGTAAGTGAGTCGTGCTTCGTAAAGTAGCATAATAATTTTGAATTCGCTAATCGCTACACATGAGCTGTTAATTTTTGATGAGATTGCTGGCTGGACTGGACAGCATCAGAGCACGCGCAGGGCTCGGCGACGGCAAACCACGAACAATCACAAACGAGGATCGAACTTAAGTATATAAATAAAATAAGTCATTCTTCATCTTTCCCAGAATTACAAGACACATGTATAAAATGCCCTTAAACCATTTTAAAACAGTTAATAATTAAAATATGATAAAATGGCAGAGCGTGCGGAGCCATTGTTGACAAAGGCAACTCGGACACGGACATAGAGTTGTACCATAGATATTATAAGTAAGTGTTGCCTATACAAATAAAGAGTAGGTAAATGATAGACATACACAATAAACAAGTTTACTGTCAAGATAATCATCTTGGAGAAAGGTTTCACATTTATTCTACATGCAAATAGCATTCATTGGAAATGTTGTAATCTTTACATTAGTATATAATAAATGCAAAATGAGACATAAACCTGTGTTTTTATATATGTATTTATATGTATGTAACAGTGTTGAAGAAATAGATTTAGGAAAAGCTTTGTACATATTTTGGGCCTATATGTGTAAAGAAAAGCATACCTACAGGATGTGGGGTTACTTATGTGTTAAATTACGTGAGGAAAATTAATGCTTTCTGTCGCGTGGCAAAGTGGAATAAATCGGTGGGCTCGAGATATTACCTTATTCATTCAACCTCGTATCTTGTACAACCACGCCACTGCAAATGAAACTTAATTGCATGGACTCGAAAGTTCAAATTTGGAAAAATCAAGTAGTAGAATTGAAGGTTGAGAAAGGAATTGACTGATGTGACCTCGCTTATTTCGGACAATTTGCGCCATTATTGTATAGGTGAAAGAACTTGGGTATTATTTTTGACAGCTCTAGGATATCGTAATTTGCTATACTTTCTTTAAACTTTGAATGGGGAAGAAAATGCGCAATGCGCTGGTTGCTTGCTGCCACTTTACATTTTGACGGTCTGCTAGCCTAGTCGGTAGTGACCTGGTAGTGACCCTGCCTGCCTACGAGGAGGTCCCGGGTTCAAATCCTGGTAAGGGCATTTATTATCTTAAGGGCTCTAAGGGCTTCCTTCGTTATGGATGTTTTCTACTTTGTACCTATTTGGGTAAATTTCACAGCGTTTCAACCGCTAGTTCAATTGTGGTACGAATTAATGACATAAAAGTTGCTAATAATTTGTCAAAAACACAAAATTATTCGAAAATACACGAATTAATTACATAAAAATTGCTAATAATTTGTCAAAAACACAAAATTATTCGATAACTGTGTGTTACTTATCTATCATATTTATAAACACGTATTATTACGAGCAACTTTTATGTCACAAATTCGTAACACATGAATCAGGCGGTTGAAACGCTTGTGAAATTCACCCATTTATCTATCTATTATGTATATCGACGCCTAGTACCCACAACACAAGCTCAGGTCGATTTGTGTAAGATTGTTCCATAATATTTAGTATTTTTATACATCACCTAACCTTACTAATCTGAAGATGATTTGCCCCCGTTTTAACCCCAGACAGATAAAAAGGGGGTTTATAAACTTAACGTGTTTAACTGTGTACCTAAAGCACCGTAAATCCCTAAACCGACTATCCGATTTGAGTGTTGTAATTTTTTGGGGGCTGCGCTGATAATACTTAGTGATAATATACTTTCAATTGTTTATTTGACTACTTTACCAAAAACGTAACTCTTCATGGACGGCAACAGTACGATATTCTTTTGGACTTACACTATATTTCTACCTGTTTCACATTCCCTAGTCCATTTTAAAATTCAAGTCAGTAATAAGAATATTTTATGAATAATATTCTGGCCCGTCGAACCGGATTGTGATTGAACAGCTGAGCATTAAAAGGGTTGGCTAGATTCATTGCCTATTTGCATTTCATGAATAGAAGAATTACCCTATTTTTCAAAAGATGTCTGCGCCGTTTATTATTAAAGTTGAATAAAAGATGTTAAGTTGTCGACTTACAAACATCGACATATAATATCAAGACGAGTAAAGGCAAGCAAAGTTCATGTGAAAACACGACCCATTTTCACGTTTACAAAACTAAAATGTCTTATGTCTTAGTAACCAATCAAGTACTCATTCTTTAGGCATATTTTTTTGTGTTTACCTTAATTCCGCAAAGGTTTCATGCCATTTCACCAATAAGAAAAGTTGCCGTGTTGTGAGTGGTCAAAATCAATTTGACAATGAAGTTTAATTGGACAGGAGATACTCAAATGAAATAACTGAAATGTCAAGTTAATGTCTAATAAATACGCCTAAGTTTGACGTGGATGGATTCACGTAATAAATAATAATGCAATCAATTAACAATTTATTTTTGAGTGCATTTTTCATTACTTATGTAATATACGTAAATTTAATCGTTCTTGGAATAAGGAATAATATGAAAGCCCATCATCATCATTCATTTATTTAATAAAAGTGCTTAATTACAATATAGGGACTTACATACTACAAAATACTCATAAATTAACATAAAATAGTAAAGATTTTGAACTTTTTACAATTTTATAAATCCGTTACATTAGGGAAACCCTCTTAGTCTCAAGCAACATAATGTTAAGCAATTAAGGTTGATTATGGCAAAAAAAACGATTATTTTGTAACTTTATTTATGAGTACACTAGAAAATAATAGCATACCTTCAATATAAATAGTTAAAATTCTCTTTGCTTCCTCGTTTTTTAGAACAAAAAAAAATAACGGGACGAGTTCGTTTATGTGTACTATTTATTTTAGCAGGCTTGAGGAAATACAAAGATAAATTTACATTTTGTATCCATTTTTAGGGTTCCGTAGCCAAATGGCAAAAAACGGAACTCTTATGGATTCGTCATGTCTGTCTGTCCGTCCGTATGTCACAGGCATTTTACTCGGAAACTATACGACGTATCTGAATAAAAATTACACATACGGTATATTTTGTATGCAGCTACTTAGTTATGTAGTTAAATTTGAAAAAAAAATATCTTTAGGGGGGCGCTCCATACAGGAAACTAAATTTAAAAAAAAAATATCCAAAATTACCAAATATCAACATGTGATACATCAATCGATAGGCCTTTCAAAATAACATTGAGGTTTCTTTGACTATTTTTTGATTAAGTGAATATTTTCTGAAATAATCGCTTCGTAAGTCAGAAAAGTTGTGTAGACCCCCCCCCCCCCCGTAACTTTTGAACCGTAAGTTCAAAAAATATGAAAAAATTTGAAGAGATGCGCCTTATCAATGATAAGGCTCATCTCTTCAAATTTTTTCATATTTTTATCATATACTTTCTACGAAAATTGTTTTGAACATTATCGGTTCAGCCATTTTTGAGTTATCTCCAAAAAACTTCTTCCATAGGCATCAGATACGACCTTTTGGTATTAGTTTGGTTCTTATTCCATTGAAGGTACGGAACCCTCCTATGCGTGGTCCGACACGCACTTGGCCGGTTTTTTTATACTACAACGGTAGCAAACAGGTATTCGGCTCACCTGATGGTAAGCAGTTACCGTAGCCTATGGACGCCTGTAACTCCAGAGGTGTCTCATGTGCGTTGCCGACGCTTTCATATAAAAGAGGATTCACTGTGTTGACAGCTAAAGGGACAAGAGGATCCCCCGTCGTCAACACACTGCATCCTCTGAGCTCTGGCAACCTTACTCACCGGCAGGAACACAACACTATGAGTAGGGTCTAGTGCTAATTGGGTGTGGTTTTCTGTAAGGTAGAGGTAGTTCCCCAGTCGGGCTCTGCTCTAGATTTGATAATTAAAGACTATGCTATGAAGTTATAGCATTCATTATTAAAGAAAAATAAGAGTCGTACCTATTAGTCAGTTGTACTAGAAATGTCATACTGTATATCTAAAAAAAAACAAACTGGAAAGATTATTTGTTAACAACGGAAACCTAACTACTATTACTACTAGGTCATACTTATAAATGAACATTCATTATACTTTTCCTGAAATGAGTTATGTTTACTTTTCCAAAACTTATATTGAATAACATCGACCAAGTCCGTAATGTATGAGAATATCTATGCGTGATTTACTTACCAATGAAAATAAATATCACCATCTTTGGCGCCTGTGTGGCTCCTGCACCATGCACGGCACAAGTTGCCATTTTAATACCGATATATTACCGAAATTTCATGAACCGAAAAAAACTAATATTTTGACGACATGAAAATTTCAAAATGTTTGACATGACATTAGGGCACCGCTGTCACAAGCTCCGCCCACTTTGGCACCAGGAAAGTGGAGCATATTTTGAGCGTTGATTACGCTTCCTTACTTATTATTCTTCCAAGCTTACAAACGACAAAGAAGTATCGGTTATGCTCTAATCTAAAGATGTTTTGTCCTGCTTATCTATCCATTTCCTCTCTTATATGCTTTACTATATATACTTATATAGTCCTTATCATCGATTTAATTTAAAAAAAAGTATGTATAATCAAAGCCTGATAATAAATCCTTGTAATTTGTATACTAATACTGTCTAACCGACCGCTGCCATCATGTAGTAAATGAAACACCGACTACACCGAGCTCGGATATTTGATACTCGTTGAACCCCTCGGGGCTAACTAAATGATAAGTAAACTGGCCTGAGTCGCAGAATCTTCCTTAACCACCCCGGATGCCTTAAAGAATAAATTGACTCCATACCGACAGAAGCCCCGTCAGCCGGGCTGACGCGTGGCAGACTTGGGCCGCGATTCGAAAAATAAACACACACACTGGACAGACACAGCTCCAACCCAATTGAACCCAACTCAACTCAACGCTATAACGACATTGACATTTGCTATTCGAACAGATTTTCATTCAACATTGGTCTCACATTGGTCACACATTGTACCTATGTTGTACCAATGTGTGACCAATGTGAGACCAATGTTGAATAAAATCTGTTCGAATAGCAAATGTCAATGTCGTTATAGCGTTGAGTTGAGTTGGGTTGGAGCTCTGTCTGTCCAGTGTGTGTGTTTATTTTTCGAATCGCGGCCTTGGAAGATGCAAGGGGCTTGGTTATTCCTTAAGGCATCCCGGGTGGTTAAGGAACATTTTGCGACTCAGGCCAGTTTACTTATCAATTTAATTGGACCCGAGGGGTTCAACGCGTATCAAACCCCCGAGCTCGGTGTTTCATTTACTACAAATACTACGGTATAGCCGGTGTAAATAACCCCTAAATACCACCTAAACTTCGGCAATTTTCCTAAAATTGCTCTAGCTAAACATAAAAATTTATTAATTAAACGATTCATTTTATATATTACACCAACAACGTATTATATATTTTTTATAGTAGTTTAACTTCATTTCAATCATTAAAAGTCTTACTTTTTTCTCCCCTTCAAGCAAAAATGGCGATACAGCTGTTAGATTAAGGTGCATCATTTATAAATAAAACATAAAATCAAAAAAGTGTTCCACTTATTTATATTAAGAGTTTTAAAAAATACGATCTTTCAAAATATATTATACTAGCCTTTTCCCGCGGCTTCGCCCGCGTACTAGTACTCAAAAAGGATACGATACCCATGTTGATTTTCAGACTTTGTGACGACATTTGCCCCTTTTAGGGGTTGAATTTTCAAAAAACCTGAAACACTTTTACTCATTTATCGTTAGGAATATTTCTGTGAAGTTTCGAATAAAATAGTCTAACAAATTTTGATTCGCCGTACAAACTTTGGACCCCCATTTTACCCCTTAGGGGGTGAATTTGGAAAAATCCTTTCTTAGTGCACCGCTAGACCTTATAAGGAACCTACGTGCCAAATTTGGAACCTCTAGAACCAGCGGTTTGGGCTGTGCGTTGATATGTCAGTCAGTCAGTCAGTCAATCAGTCAGTCAGTCAGTCAGTCAGTTTCTTCTATTATATATTCAGACAAACGAATAGAATTCTTGTTAGTTACACAGGTCATCCCAGCCGGCCGACCCTCCATACAAAACCAATTTTTTATTTGTGTGAAATAGTAGTTTTCGATACAAGTGCGAGAAGTATGTCATTTTTGCACGAGTACCGAGGTTACTTGGCCCGAGCCGTGAGGCGAGGGTCAAGACTTGTTCGAGTGGTAATATGGCTTTTAGACCAGAGTAATGCATACAATGTTTCACTTCGATTGCGAGAAAATATCATAAAAATACTTATTATTTACGCACAATAACTAAACTAAGGTGAAATTATGGTATAACTTGACGGTCTTTTAATTTTTTTAACTTCTTTGACATAGATACAAAATATCAATACCGCGAATAAATGCCACAGACGACGGTATAATTAGCTCTTTAAAACAGCTATTAGACATGGCAATTTGTAGGGCCCAACCTGTTGTGTACCCTGCCTCTCCCACACCCTCCTTCAGCTCCCTACGGGCCCAACCTCCTATTACACCTCCCAACACAACAGGTTGGGCCCTACAAATTGCCATGTCTAATAGCTGTTTTAACAGTTTAAACACACTTTAAAGCGTTTCCCAAAAAATTAAATCTTTTTTAATGATTGTGAAGTAGGAACTAAAAAACACCTTATGTTTTGAGAAATAAATTGCGTTTCCTGATTGGTCGATTTTAACATTGCTGTATTCTGATTGGTGGATATTAAATACAATGTTTTTTTTAAGGACTTAAATTATTTACACAGTATACGCACCAAAAAAGTATCTAGCGTTCCGATTAACTCCGATATGTGTTGTGATTGGTGGATTTAATATAGTGAAATGTTCTGATTGGTCAATTTAAAATGCAATATATCTGCAAATCGTGCGTAAAATCAAACTTTACGCACGATTTGCAGATCAGATTACTTTTTAGCACTAGTGCATAAAATCAAACTTTACGCATTATTTGCAGCTACATAAAGTAAACTTTTTGAGCAATTGTATTAAAAAAAATTTTTTTACATTTTCATAATTAGAATACGATACCAATTATGCCCTTAAACGGATCACCAGCATTTTTGTTACATCCTGTATAGAAATGTTACTGTTAGAAAAGTTTATTACTTATATTATATAAGACAATTGCTAATGTGACGCATTTCTTGAAAGGGATAGTACTACAGCTAATGTGTAATAATACTTATAATAAGTATTAGTCCAATCAACTAGGTGTCAAAGTGTTAAGTTTGGTATTAATGTTATTTTTTTTTACAAAGACTCCTTTTTCGACATTTAATAATCGTGACAAAACAAAAACAATCTTCTATCTAGACTCAAAGCCTCACTCATCAGCTATCAGAATAATAATATTTTAGGGTCCATATTATTTTATGATTATCAATAGACAAAATACCTTTTCGACGGTTCTAAATGGTATAATACAGTCCCTCAAGATCAAGACGAGATGAAGTACATTCTAAAGGTACCTACTTACGGCGATTTACAAATAAATCTGCTGTTATAAATTTATAACCACTGAAGTTCCTAATCATTTAACATTTACTAACATTATATTTACTTTAATTAAAAATCGTCAAGACTATCAACTAAAATAAATTCACACCAGTAAAATTAATTGTAATTATAAAAGATCACAAAAAATAATTAATTAGTTCATATTTTTCCACCCTTGTAAGCTCCACAGCCTAATATATATAATGTGGATCTATTCAGATAGATTATTAGATAAAATTCCATGCAACTAGCACGTTTGAATTTCAATCGACCTCATCCTCCAGAACGGCCGGCTACCACACTTTACACCATAAACAATAAATCCCGTTTATAATTAATTGAGACACGCGGATCTTTCAAAATAACCGGCGGGTTTGATAGTGGACCGGACGGTAATCTCCCAAAATACACCCGACCGTAACAACGACAGGGTCGCAACCGCACAGTTAACTCCAACAACCCAGTAGTTTAGTTTAGTTTCATTACTCCACTTAGAACCCTGTCGCGTTAATTTCCAAGTGCAATGCATGCAGCCCCGCAGACGGTTCAAGTTTATGTATAACCATCTCTTTTTACCGCATTGGTGTTTGTTTCTGTTCGACGCACAAGCGTGCGTATCGTAATACCTCAGTTAGTGTAGTATCACAGCGCCGAGCGGTCGCGTCGACTTTTTAACTTAAACGTATATTGACAAACTTTATCGTACATGTTTTGATAACGGAACGCGAATATTCAAACACATATGGAACGCATAAATGTGAAAACAGTAACGTGATTTGTTTTAACAAGTTTTTTTTGTTTGTTTTGTTTTGTTTGTTGTTTTAATTTGAGTGTGGTGCAACCTTGTGTTGATTGACGTGTTGTTGAGTGATGTAAGCCGCTGGAGGTCTTGGAACTCCCGAGGATGCCGGGTTGCTGAGTTAGATACGATGCACACGTCTATGATAATGGTATGTGGCTTAAGACAATACTTATCGGCATGTGGGGTAAATAAACATTGTGTGAAGTAAGTATTACTTTTAAAATGCATTTCTAATTGCAGTGGGCAATTACTTGTGTTTTCTTGAGCACCTGGCTAGGTAAATTACCGTACCTATGTAAATTTTCTGACATGCATTTAACTCTAGGGTTATTTAACCGACTAGCTCATAAAATGGGCCTTAATTCCCTCTATGTATTTTTTGGTGTCTGACCTAGGTATAAAGGTATATATGTCGCAGGGAAATGATTAAAACAGAGATTCCACTAAACAGAGTCAGTGATTTGGTGAAATGACTAAATTTTTCTAGGGAAATGATGATATGGATTCTCCATTTCAACATCCTGCGTGATTTGGTCATATCCCTTAGAGATTTGTCAAAATCTCTGATTTAATATCTGTTTCACTTTATCTAGTCAGAGATTTGATAAAATAGCTTAACTGTAAAGTAAAATATTGTATTCGGTACTTCCTTTCGTCATTTCACTAAACCAGTTCAGAGATTTAATCAAATCACCATATACCATCTTCCAGTTGAGACTTTATCATTTCACTAAACTTGTTTAGCGAAATGATAAAACTAGTCGACTTTTTGAGTTCGTTTCATCAACTTACTGTAGCGGTTAGGGATTTTGTCAAATTCCTAAACAAATCTAGTGAAATGAAAAAGCGTGTCGCGTTTTTTGGTCGATTTTGTCTTCCCACTAAACAGAGTCAGTGATTTGGTGAAATTACTGAATTTTTCTAGGGAAATGATGATATGGAGTCTCCATTTTAACATCCTGCGTAATTTGATCATATCCCTTAGAGATTTGTTCAAATCTCTGTTTTAATCATTTCCCTGCGACATATATATGGTAGAAATTGGGCTACTGCGAAACTGTTAAAATTCTTTATTGATTGGAGTATAATTTAAGGGGGGCAACAAATTTGGCCGAATTTAAACAAATATAAATTATGATTTGTATTTTTTTTTAAGTATGAGGATGAAATAGGTATGTAAGTACGAATAATTGAACAAATATAACCTATATGTTTTTAACTATCTATTTAAAAAAATCCAAGACCAACTGGGAGTCGGTTATTTAGTAGGTTTTGTACTCTTGCCTACCTATCCCTCACTGAATTCACTAAGGAATCTGTTTATATTGCTGATAAGGTGCCATATGTCCCTATGTTGATTCACAGGACCAGATAGCGTCTTAATTAACTGATATGTTCCTGTTGTTACCTATGTAACTGATGTTATATGAAACGAATCATATTTTAGGCACATAACATGTTTAACGCCAGATGTGTGGTGGCCAAGGCTATGTATACAAATCCCATACAAGAAGGCACCATATGCTTATGATTATTGCATAATTAACTAAGCACTAACATAGCAGTACCATCTAGTGTCCAGCAGGTGAGGGGTTCAGTATCTGAACCCCTCAACTTTTTTTTGGGGTTGCCTACTTTTTTTGAGAGAAATATAGTATTTTCCAAACCTACATGAAAAAAATATAGTACAACTTGTTGTTACCTCATGAGACGCTCCAAAAATATAGTATTTTCGCCTTTTTTGCATTTTTTCAACAGTACACCAATCCAAAATGAGTCGCTTAATTTCAAACTCTGGTAAATCCATGTGTCAGATTATGCAATTTTGGTATTAAGGAAAGGTAATAGGGTTGATATTTGCTGTGAGGGTCGAATGGATTTACCCGAGTTCGAAGTTTAGCGACACAAATATAGTACAATACTATATTTTATAGTACGGTTGGCAGAATGATCTTGATTAGGCTCTTCTGCTGCGGACTGTACCAAAACCGGGTTTTCTAGTCAGAGTTCGTATACCGGTATTATTTTTATACAAATATACCGGTATTCAATTTCGGTATCTCAGTTGTTAAAGTTTTTTTTGCCTGAAGAATCTGTTTATTGTCTTTTCCGGTAAATATTGCGAATGTAAGGTGCTATTTCGATATTTAATATTTAATTATACCTGTATCAGTACCTGCTTCTAACTTATAAAACGTAGTTCCATAGGTACTTATAGGTAATCTAGGTTTAGACGTACTTATATGAAAACTTGTTTCATAATACAGGTGCTTAATGTAGTAAATTGCATAGGCGAGGCATATTATGAACGTACGTGCCTAATAACAGGCAATAACTTGGAACAACACTCGAAAGTGGGGAAACTACCGTCGTCTTAGATTTCTGTAGAAGACAGCCTGTACTTTGTACAGTGAGGAGCAAAAATAGCAGCAATCATGGTGTGCAAAATGAGTTTGATACGGCTAAAGCAGGTGTTATTTTGACAATAATTTCATGAAAATAAGAGCGTGTCAAGATCATTTTGATAGCGTCGCCTGCTTAGCTTTTTTTGCTGCAGATTGTACATAGATAAAACCAAGTTCCGTAACGCTGATAAGTTAAAAAGTGACGCTAAAAATTACTAGGTACGTAGTTCCATCTATACCATTAATTAACAAACTTACATTGTAGGCTTTTAAGGATTGAACAGATAATGGAATATTATGTGTTCTAATCTAACCAATAAGGAAATTGAGTTTAGGAATTAATTTCTCCAGGCTATATACTTTATATTAGTTCTTTAACGATGACTGCATCATTTCATAATGGGTAAGCTGCAGAGAACAATACCCCCCAACTGTATACAAACTTTGTATGCAGCGTGGGCCTTTTTCTCTACAGCTAACCGTACTAGTTTCCTAAAGTATACTTAATTTCATAATGGGTAAGTTCTTTATTGGTAAGAATTAAAAACAAACTATTCTTGCTTGATACGTAGGTAACTGCAAAGTATCTAACTTAAAATCTACCACCTGAATCACCTAATTAAGTCTTATTAAACTGGACCATTAAATTCGGAGATGTGCTAAATAATACTTCAGAATAGTGAGATTTATGTAAGTATTATGAATGGTTGTATAATAGTTGCCCACGGACACAACAGAACAGACTCCGTAACGAGTGTGTAATTGTTTGAATTAACGCCATTCAGGTGCAAGGTCGTTCCCAGGCGACTATGACGACTACACATTACGTCTGATGCTTATGTTATAATAACATCTACTGCCTACATTCTAGTTATAAAACAAACAACAACGAGGTTACAAACCCACATTTAATGGGTTCCAACAACCGCCTTTTCATTTGGAGCATTATTTCATATACCTATTTCGAATATATTGCGAGAAAAATCTACAATGAATGAATGAAATCTATTATTTCGTGTAACCATGGACAATATAAATAGGTACAAATAAGCTTAAGTTTTAAACAAGACAACACTGATATGCAGTCCCTCGCAGTGTGACATGTAGGTAGGGAGCCAATTTTTTTTAAAAAGAAATATAGTATGTGAAAAAAATATATTACACCTTGTTGTTACCTCATGAGACGCTCCAAAAATATAGTATTTTCGCCTTGTTTGCATTTTTTCAACAATACACGAAGTCAAAATATAGTATAATAAATACTATATGTTATAGTACGATTGGCAACCCTACATGTATGGACAGCTAACCCTGCCCGCTATTATACGCAGAATGCTGATGGGGTCGCGAAGCAGTCGACGCAGTCGACGCACCATGCTCCGCGCAATGTAGGTATCGCTTAAATTGAAGGAAAACACTATTTGGAAAATCTTTTTTAAATGTTGACTTAAAATTTACAAATATTTTCACTACCTATCTACCTACCTTTTTTTTTTTTTTTTATCGTGGAGGAATGCATTTAGGCATCCCGCCTAGCCGGGGAACTAGGACGGGTATGTTGGACTCGTCAGCAAGGGCCAACACTACCAACTAAACCATCCACGGTATGCCCGTCGTGCAGCGTTGGTGACGGTGACACGGGATCGCGTAATCATTCAACCGCGAACACCGCCTGCTGCGACAGCCGAAGCTGTCCCCTCACTGGGGCCGAAGCCCCCGGAGCCGAAGCTCCCCCTCCCGAAGGTAGCGTGCAGGGCGACACCACACGCTGCTCCCTCATGACAACCTCCACGCCGGGAGCAGGTGGAAAAACCCCGGGTTCCACCCACTCAGGTTGCCTTCGCGATTTTTTATAGAGGTGGTCATCCTCGCAGCCAACACCCAGCACCGGCTTGGTGTTAACCCCCGGTCCGTCATCATAGGCCCTCTGCCTAGACAGGTTACGGGGCCGCTGCCGAAGCCGCCCGGCCCGAAGGCCCCTCAGTTTTTTATAGAGGTTGTCATCCTCGCAGCCAACACCAAGTGGCGGCTTGGTGTTGACCCCCGGTCCGTCATCATAGGCCCTCTGCCTAGACAGGTTACGGGGCCGCAGTTTTATCCAGGACAGCGGCATTCCTGTCCCTCGCCCAAAGGCCCCCTCCAGCCAACACTCAGGAGTCCTCTCCCTAAATGAGAGGTATCCCTGTGCGGAACCCCCCAACCCCCCCACACAGGATATTAGCAGCACCGGTAAGAAATCTTTGGGGTCTTTGGGATCGCTTACCGTTGCCCCCAGGATGCACCGTCCAGGAACCCTTCCCTTTCCCCCGGATCAACCGGATCAGAAAGAATGAGAAGGGCCCTGGCACTCGAGGAGGTTTCCCGTCATAGCACCCCACCTATCTACCTACCTAGTCTAACAAGACTTATCGGGGTGCAGCCCTCGGTATATTCTCAGGCTAAACTCTTTTCCAGGATAGATATGATAAGTACATAGGTACAGTCACCAGCAATAGTATCTTCTTACACGTAGGCCGCAAAATTGCTGGTACTTGATAGTCATATAAAATGTTATTTCATGAAAGAAAAGAGAAGTACATATGGTTATCTACTTAAACCTATCCTATTATAACTAAACTATATAAACTTATCCTATACTCAGATACCTAAAATTAAGCGATAAATCTATTTACTTACCAATAAAAATGTCTTGAATTGTTTCATTTTCGACATAATATGAAAATTGTGGCACACCAAATTAAGTTTTACGATGTCGCGTCTGCTCAATGGATTCATTGTATTTAATTTTTACCTAATGTACGACATACGTGGGTATACACGTAGGAATTTTATGAACACTGTACTTCATACTTGTATGTGCTCGTAAAAAGTGTTTTATCAAGAAACTATACTATTAGTCGTTACACACCAAGGCTGGGAATATAAATTCAAAACTCGTCATAAATCTGTGATTAAGGCGTGGGCCTTGACAAGTTTCTTACGTTTAAAGTTAACTTTAAGTAGGTACCAACCTGATTCCTTCCTAATGCCTACATATTGAAAATTGCGTGTTGGTAAGTATTAATTAATGCTCACGTGATAAGCTTAGCGGTAATTAAAAATAAGCATAAGTTTTCGTCGGTTACATAGCTACTTTGTCATTACATAATTAATGTTTAGGTACTTTATATAACATTCTGAACAGGTGTATTATGTTAGCTATATATGTAAATTCGGTCATTGAACCAATAGGTGCAAAACTACAAATTACCACCACACTTCCTCGTAAAGCGTGACATTCCCTGCTAGTTTAGCGGGAGTTATAAGTACATGGTAATAGCCAATTCTCTAGGGAGTAATGGTTATTTTAAATTAAAATATAAAATATTATGGGACAATCTTACACAAATCAACCTAGTCCCACAGTAAGCTCAATAAGGCTTGTGTTGTGGGTACTTAGACGACGATATATATAATAGATAGATATAGATAAATACTTAAATACATAGAAAAAGTCCATAAGTCAGGAAAAAAATCTGTGATAAACACACAAATAAATGTCCTGACCAGAATGCGAACCCGGGACCTCCTGCTTCATAGGCAGAGTCACTACCAACCAGTAACTAATTTGTTACCCTATTGTTATGTCTTTATTCTGAACCCTTTATTTTTCTTCGTTTTGTGTAATTCAGAGGGTACGAATATTGCAAACTCTAGCTACGAAAGCCCTCGCGAGCTTTTTTTATTTGATTATCGTTTATAATACCTAGGTATTTGCTATACCCCAGAATTTGAAATACATATTCAAAATAAAATACCTACATATAATAATTTCACTACGTAGGAAATTACACCTGACAACTATTATAAAACTCGTCTGATCAGTAAATACTGTACACCTTATTAGTTTGTCACGATGAAATGCAAGCAATTGTGACGGTTATCACAATGTGCTAAAGTTTAAAATAATGATGACGTGTGAGGGCCTCACTCTATTAAAGTAATGAGTTCAAAGCAAACCTTGTCATTACTAACAATAGTTTTTTGTCCGTCGTAACGTCTCAAGGCCCGTGGCGTAGGACAGACGATCGAGATTTTTTGTTAGCGTAACTTTTTTTGACATTCCGAACGTACATATTTGCTTCTATTCGGATTTATGTTTTTGAGTCATTCATATACTTACTAAAATATATTACTTATCTATTTAGGAATACACTAACACTATAAACACATTTGTCACATAGCCATTTTAACATACATTTTTTTAAATCTATTACTTCTTTTTCTTTAAATTCATCGGGTAGCTTTATATATTTCAATACACATTATATAATAATTTTACGCGGTCAGCTCTAGGTTTGTATATGTCCACAAAGTTTCCAAATACAGCAATATTCAGAAAATATCTGCTGCGACTATTTGCAAGTATCTGCCCTAAACGGTTTCTAATGGTTTATTCTGCAACGTTATCGTAACTAATGAAGCGAACGCAAACTTCAAGTACTTACTTATCTAATTCACAAATCATTTTGTCCAGTTAACCTCTGTAAGTGTATAAATATAGAATAAAATGAACTTCGCATCAAGGCCACCTAAGTGTTGCTGTAAGTGCAGCTACGCTGGTTCGTCAGACATAATAACATTAGTGAGCTTTGGAAACACCTCCGATGTCATTCCAATTTCCACTAGGTTTAGCACGGACAAATATAACGCTCGGGTGAACCATATTGTCCTTGAGCTATTGCACCCGCCACCCGCCTTACGGTTTTAAATTTTAATAGAACTAGAAGTTATTTAAGAGTTGACGAGTTGACAGTTATCAAATGAACGATAATAAGATTTCGTCAAAAATTCAATTTTCAATACAAGCTGTTAAGGTCAACTGTACTTTACCGTAACCTATGGATGCCTGCAACTCCAAAGGAGTCACATGCGCGTTGCCGACCCGTTACAAAAAGGAGGTTTCACTGTGTTGACGGCTAAAGGAACAAGAAGTTCCCTCATCGTTAACACACTGGGTCCTCTTTGAGCTCTTTGGCAACCTAACTCACCAGCAGGAACACAACACTATGAGTACACGATAACTATGTACAGAATGCCATAATTGAGCAGCTTAATTTGCGCAACCGGTAGAAATACATCAGAAGTACCAGGCAATTGGATTATCAAAACACACTCATAAGGGAATCGAACCCGCGTAACGGAACGCAAATGTATTTATAATTCAAACTTGAGCACTCCCAATGTAGAAACGCGCATCCTGGTATGAAATTGATACTACCTTGTGATGCCCAGCGAGAGCTGTAAAAATACCGTTAAGATGGAGTCTGATTAAAGGAGGGGTTTTTGCAGGCTGTGCCGTCTATGAGGAGTCGCTTGCCTCGTTCTCTGTTTTGGCGTGATTGTCTTTACGACAACAGTGTCAAGAATGGAATAATTGATGTTTACTTTAAAATTATAAGACGTTGAGTTTGAGGCTTTATGAGGTCTTGGATCGGGTCCAATCAGGTCGGATCGGTTTTTAATTGCGACAAACCTAATTATTAAAAATGTCGGTTGATTATAAAACAAAAAAATTGGCTAACCGAGCCCCTATAATGCAGGTAGAAGTAAGAAGTACTTAATATTTTGTCTGCAGGGACCACACAGTCATATTGCCTGGTATACCGGTATTTTTGGTAAGGGCCGCTCAGGAATTCCGGTCTTGCACATCCAAAACTGTGGGTATGGGAAAAACGCAAATGTTTTTTCACTTAAGGTCTAATTACCTAATGTATAGGGTGAATTTTCTAAATGGGTCAGGTCAGTGAAGGGAATTCAGTCTGTCAGTAATTTCGGGTTGTGAACCACTTACGGGGGGCTCTATGGTTACCAAACTGATGCAATACTTTACAACATCATTTATCATAATATTCAGCTAAAAAACTTAGGAAGAGATGCGGTCTTTTGTAAGGATTCCTTATTAAGACGAGGGACCCAAAAAATATGCAATATGTAAGGACCGCGCAAGGTTTTCCCTGCGGACTGGAATATTAACTGCCCAGTTTACTAACTTTGACATGTACATTTGGGACGAGTGGGGTGTGTCTTCGTGAAGATGTAAAGATAACTTACATTTTACCCAGCAGCTATAGCCCAGTTTGTAGGTAGCTTCAGCTCAATCGGAAACCAGGAAGTGGGTCAAATTTAACTTGCAAGATTTGATTACAGACTCAACGGGACAGGTGAAACTAAATAAAAGCTTGTAAAAACTGAATAGCCCCAGAATTATACATTAAACAGACAGATTATCTAAAAGTCTATTAAACATCTTGATAATGGCTGTTCATACTTTGTCATTTGAAGATACTTATGGTTGTACAGACATGTTTATATTTAAAGATGTTAAACGACAGAAGCTCATGCAGTGCTGATTTTTTTTAAACAATCCTGATTACATACTTATAGCGGGTGTTACAGCAACAGAGCCTATCACACAGGGCTCGTGGTCGTCGATAAAATTAATGCTTGCAGCAGTAGGGGTGGTACTGATCCAACTCTCCTCATTTAGTAGCATGTACTTTGTACAGTAATCTGTAGATAGTAAATTAGTATAGTAGCTTGAGGTTGTGGAAATTTCTTTGATGATAAAACATTTAGTATTGTCCTGTTCCATATATGGGTGGTTAACAATTCCATTTTAAGTAAAGTAAATCGCGGCCAGGGTCAACGATTGGTCACACATTCAGTCGTTTGTGGTAATCGATAAGCGATTCGATTTGCTGTATTGAAATATAATATGCGTGTAACGTGAGCAGATATCATGAAATATGCGAAGTAAATTGAAACAGTTTAATAAGAGTAGGTACACCTTATGATGTGGCAATTCTGCATAATTATGTTTTCTGTATTAAGAAATAACTATGTAGTATGTAGTTAGGCCTGGCAACTCTGACAGCCAAACATAATAATGAGGATAAATAAACGTGCAAAGCAATTGTTAAAAAAAACATCTCTTTATATAACTATGTTAAATCTATATAACTAAGTTAAAACCATAAACAAAAAATCTGTAAACTTGTGTATTGCTCCAAAACCAAAAACATGTTGGAATACTTGCCATCAATAATAATCCGAGGGTGTTCAACCTCATTGTGCCGCAACTATTTAGAAATAAAAACCACGGATATTGCATTTGTAGAGTTTCACAATTTGCCCGAATCTATAATTTTATATATATTCCTCGAAGACGACTCGCCGGGTTTGGCTTTGGCAGAAAGAGTAAGTATACACTTCCCAGTTGGTGGGACCAACTGGAAAGGGAAGTGTATACTTACTCGTATATTAGTTGTTATATAGAGGAAAAATAGAACCCTTAGGACGCATAGTGATTTGGGCTTATGTATCGTAAATAAAATTGTGTAGCTTTTCCTAGAAACACCCAAAATAACACTCTTAGGAACTCTTATCTCTTACAATACCAAACCTATTCCACTATTTTCACCTATAAATATTTGATGAAAATAAAATGATTGGAATGAATATAAAGTGGACCTTATCCAATAGAAGTAGGTAAGTCTGAAATATGGAGGAGAGGCAATATCATGAATCAATGAAATCACCTGCCATTTGTATACATGGAAATCTATCCATATTTCAGTCTTAGAGTCACCATTCGAAACTTTAGTCGGAGAACTTGATCATAGACGGAAATAGTTGTTAATGGGCAAAGGATTATAAAGTTAAAATATTACATAGTAATAAATGATCTGCATAATGTGCATTATTAAACAAATGATATTTATAAGTTTATTGCAATTGAAAAGACTAAAAGGAATGCTTTTTAAATTGAATATAGCTCTTGACAATGGTGATAATGCGTTTATATGTTAATGCCTTAAAATCTTTTTGAAACGACTAGTCCAGGAGAAATATTAGGACGATTTTAGTTAATATGATGCAAGTAGTTAGGTATAACAGCCACAAATATTATTGGAGTCAAAAATATACTTAGCTTATCAACACCGAACCTAGACGTTTTCAGTATAACTTCTTTGTTGCAGACGAGTTAAAGCCTAAAATTCCTTCTTCCTTTTCGCAAATAGCACTAATTACTCACCGAATAGCTGAGCCTAATTGGCGTTTTTGTCTTGAATGCCTTGTTATCTGACAATTAGGTGCCTTACCTTTTGTGGAGCCAGCCAGTTCATCTTCAAACTTATCTAAACAGTACACCGGGCTCTTATCAAGCGCTCGGCTGACAATACGCTCCTTTGGGACAACAAAGTCCCAACTGCGTTTCTAGACTATAGGTACTTAGGACTTTATCTCATTGACTAATAGTCTCACGTGACGGCTGGGAATCCGATCCATACAATGGAATGTGCAATTTGTAAGGCAAGGCAGACCCTTTGTTTGGGTTGAAGTGAATAACGTGCCAAATACCTTTATGGGTTTAGCTTTTGTCTTAATTGCTCCTATCTCATAATTACGAATATTCTAGCTCGAGAAAATATGTATTATTTGTTTTATAATAATAAATAAATAAACAAATATTATAGGACAATCTTACACAAATCGACCTTGGCCCACAGTAAGCTCAATAAGGCTTGTGTTATGGGTACTAGACAACGATATATATAATAGATAAATATGGATAAATACTTAAATACATAGAAAACATCCATAACTCAGGAACAAATATCTGTGATAAACACACAAACAAATGCTCTGACCAGGATTCGAACCCGGGATCTCCTGCTTCGTAGGCAGAGTCACTACCGACAGGGCTAGGAGGCCGTTAAAATAATACTTATCAATAAGAAAACTCTGTTTGCTTAAGTTATATTTTCTCGAAATAGAATTACGTATATTCTAGCTCGAGAATAGTACATTATGATACAAGTGTGCTAAGTTGATCATTACATACGAAGCGATATTGTGCGCACGAACGAACGCACGTGAGTGCACTAAGGAAGCTGAGCTATGGAATGATCAAGCACACGCGTTTCATACGACGTTTTTCAACACACTTGCGAGGAAATAACAGAATAGTTTAATTATTAACTTTTGATAAATACATTAATTGTCAGAATGTTTACAGGATATAGGTACTAATGAACCTAAGATAATTAAATTTAACTAACCTTTTTTGTGATGTTATTGACTATCTGGATCTTTTTTTCAAATCATTTCATTAAATTAAAGACTTCACATTTATTGTGCAATAAATTATAGTATTTTTTTCTTACGTATTGCTCACTAGATTTTTATGATAACAGTTTACTAGTATGTTTCACAATTTTGAAATATATCCTGAGGTTAAATTAACGCTAAAGTTGTCTGCTTATTCATTGAAAATATAATTTGCTTAAATTAATAAAACACAACGAGAAAAATCTAACAAATAAACAATGATTTGAGGTTAACGTATAAATGGCGCGCAATTTTATTTTTTGGATGTGCGTGCAGCTTGAGACAAAGGCGCGGACGTATAATGCCAAACAGCCAATATTAAAACAGACAATTCATGTTCAAAACGTAATTTATTGTGTATTACGAGTAATATAATAAGTTGAAATGATTCTTTTTCACAATCAGGATTGTATAATTTGTATTCTATCGTAAATGTGTATATTTTTAATATATTTACTTTTTTTTTACTTTTTTAGAATGTAAACTCCTAAAGAGTTAAAAAAAGTAAAAGGTAATACCCGACTAAATTACAACGATTCGTCTGCGTACGTACAACTTGGTGCTATAGTACAAACGTCACTTGATCGGATTATTAAATTATTGCACTAGTTAGATAATTATTGTGAAATGCACGCGTGTTTAATATTTAGGATTATGAGTATAAAAGCGGTGGAATAAGAACCTCGTTACGAGCAGGTGTGTTGAAAAATATTTTATTTATTTTATAAACTCTGTTTGCTTAAGATATAGATTAAAAGGTTTCTTAAACCATTATCCGTAAAGTGAATGCACTTGATAAGGCATTGCCTCAGTTTACTTATACCTATAATTTCTTTATCGCTATCGATATGAAACAGTAATCATTCTGTGTTGACGTGTCCTTGACGCCGCCTATTATTTATCGATAGCTATCCAATATCTGATAATATTTTATATGTTTACTAAGTCTACCATATTGGGTGAACCTTATCAAACCTAAATACTTCTTATTTGTTCCAATAAAACTGTTTAATGTTTAGAAATTGTACTTTTTCTCTGTAAGTACTTGAGATTGGTAGTCTAAATATATAAAAGAAGAAACTGACTGACTGACTGACTGACTAACTGATTGACTGACTGACTGACTGACTGATTGATTGACTGACTGACTGACTGACATATCAACGCACAGCCCAAACCGCTTGTTCTAGAGATTCCAAATTTGGCACGTAGGTTCCTTATAAGGTCTAGGGGTGCACTAAGAAAGGATTTTTCAAAATTCACCCCCTAAGGGGGTAAAATGGGGGTCCAAAGTTTGTATTGCGAATCAAGATTTGTTAGACTATTTTATTCGAAACTTCACAGGAGTGTTCCTAACGATAAATTAGTAAACACGTGTTTCAGGATTTTTGAAAATTCAACCCCTAAAAGGGGCAAATGTGGTCACAAAGTCTGAAAATGGACATGGGTCCTTTTTGAGTACTTATAGTACGCGGGCGGAGCCGCGGGAAAAGGCTAGTAATCTATAATGTTCGAGAGAGGTAATTAAAGGTACCTACAACCTTTGGCGGTGTGTCAAAAATATTTGTAGTTAAGCCGATGCCGATTTGACTTTTCTTTCCTTCTGGAGCTGTAAGTATCAAGCTCAAATGTCAGAAATCAGTCGAGCCGATGGGAATTGAGTTTTTTGGACACCCCAACATTGGCAACGAACAGGCAAGTGGCACCACTCCGACACTATTGCAAAGTGATCAGAAATTGACCCATTACCTGACATCATCACTCATTTACCCTGGAATATTCCGCTCTGATACATTTAGATATACAAGTAGAGACTCGAGTGAAATAAAATCATTTAATTTTTTAGAAGCTCCGACTAAAAGAAAAGTAATTTAAAATTAAAAGGGTCTTTTAAACAAAGGACCGGAAAGTCTATTTACTTGCTTTGTTAGAAAGTACATAGTATTATCAGAGGGTAACTCGTGCAGACAACGGAAGCGAAGACTATTTCTCAGCCATTCGCATTAGGAATTGTTATTTGTTTTATTTCATAATTGTGGAAAAACCCGGACCGCGTGATGATAATTGGACACTGTAGTGTAGCTTATGGAGGCCTGTCTCACATACTCATTTGCAAGTCCCTTTGTATAAATATATAGTAGGTACCTCTAGAGCACTAACGGGGCTTAAAAAAAAGCGTTTTTCATAAGTTACATCTAAATGCCCCTCTCTGTAATTTATGTTGTTGCTTGTTAGTATGCTCAGCTCTTACACTGTATCGGTTAATAGCGTATGTGCTCCGATTGTTTCATCACAATGAGTTATATGTGATCTGGCGCATCTAAATATACCCTGGCCCGATTGACGTTGGAGCCAGAATTGCTCAGCTAGCGATTAATTAACCTAAGAAAATACAAGAGTTACCCGTACCTACCTAGTTAATAGTAGCGCGAGTTGTAAAGTGGCTTGGCGCTTGGCACTAAAACCGTCAAAGTGTGTTACAAGAGCAGTCTTGCTTGTATAAAAAATAGTAATTCCAACTTCCCGTAAGCCATCTCCCAAAACATCGACGTGTGAAGCGCGGACGGATGCGCGTGCGCGGCTAAAATTAGCACGTCACGTCAGGACTGTTCCATAATTCCATTGCGACCGCTTACGAGGAACGTGAGCTAGCGTCAAACAGTGACCCCCTAGTGTAATAAAATCATACTGCGAACCTTCAATGCAACCTTTAAACCAGGTAAATAAAACCTACACAGGACAAAGCAGACTGACACAAAATCTACATATTTCTCAAAAATCTAAATATTGATAATAAAATTGGCTTCAGGGTATGGGGGGTTGTCAGGGGGAGGGGATTATGGGGCAATGCCCCAACTTAAAATACTAATGCCCTGCCTTCATAACTATCATCGGCTCGAAAAACTGTGAACATAAAATAAATACCCTACCTTACAATTGGCCATGCCGTACCTTAAATTTAGCACTGTTCTATCTTAACTGCAACTCTGGCTACGGGCCTGTACTTGTTAATCATTAATTAAGACGAGAAAAAAACGAGATCGAGTCGCTGTAAGAAGTAAAAACACAGACAGACGACAGTGGACTACGTAAATATTTGACTTGGGATTATTATTACCGACTAGGTGAGGCATGGTTTCCGATTCTAATCCGAATGCAATAAAAAACGCTTCGAGCTGATTAGTTCACAGCCCTTCCCTCTATCTCTGAAACTACTTTTAAAAAATACAGAAAATTGTTCTATAAATATTACAGGAAAATGTAAGATAAGAAGTTTTCGGTGAACTTTGAGTCGCACTTAAGTAAAAAATAATATAAACGATTGAGTGATGTTGATGTAGCTATGTAGATACGGCGGAATCCTTGTCACAGTCAGAGTCCGAATCCGAGTCACACTTGGCTGGTTTTTCTTGTCGTCCGGTCAGTGATAATTTCACAAAAAAATGCTTAAAAGAACTTCTCAAAGTCAACAATACCTACATCTATAACTTCGATAAATAAGTATAAGTCAAACTTCGTTTGTTCAGTTTGTGCAACGGTCCGAATACAGTACCGCCACTGCGCCCTTGTACTTAACCACTTCAGTGCCAATTCAATTAACGGCTGCAGACTAACAGACAGACAGACAGAGTGGTATAATGATTGGGGCTGCTAATTGGCCGACTTTTCAGAAACAGGTGTGTTTTAGGTATGCTAGGATTACGACTTTTCAGACTAATAATCCTCATACCGCATACATTACATTAAATATTTGGTATTTAATAACACTTATGTGTTAAATATGTAAATTGATAAGTATGTTTTTAGTATGTAAACAATTGCCATAGGAAGGTAAATCTCTTAACACAAGCTTACTGGTGTAATGTGATGTAAGCCAGATGGCTTACGTCTCCAGTTAATATCTATTAACATTAATAACCAAATATATTCATAATAATGTAGAAAATTACCAAAAAAAAGTAGATTATACTATGTGTAAGTAAGTAGCATACCTATTGGCCTCCGAAAACTTATAGGAAAAACGTATATAAATGATGAACTCAGTAGGTAATGTAAGTTTTTATTTTATTATATCTATCCATATGATATTCTTTCCTATAATCTGTTCAGACGCGATAAGGTAATGGCCTATTGATGCCTGTTGCATCGTAAAGTTTACTTTAGAGTATCGACTGATTAATACTTAATTACATTCAAATTTCGAACATTAATAATGTATGAAAAATGGGGGTTCGGGGAGGCGGACAGTCCTCCCCGACCGCCGGCACAACCGAGTTGGCCATGGCGGTGCAATGGCGGTCATTCTAATGGTTCCCCAACACTGTAGATAAAACAATGTATGTTGTAACTGTACATAATTAGGCATTAAAACACTCGTGTGATATTATTATGAATTTCACTTCATTCGTTTAGACTATCTAATTAGAGCTTTAAAATTTACTAACCCGTACAACCTCCAGGACCTCATAAAAAAGAAACGACAATGGCATCATTCTGTAAACTTACCACCACTATAGTCAATACTCTTAAGGGATAAGTTTGCCTTTGTACTTACGTTTTCCTATTATTGTATTGTTTTGACTGGTTTTTGTACAATAAAGAGTTTTTACATTACATTACATTACTCTTAAAAAGTTTAACGGCACTTAGTTCATCTATTCATTCATTCATTCATTCACCTCACCTAAAATTGTGCACCAACTTACGACGGATGCAATTGCATACCTAGATTCAAATATTTTAAAAAATTAAGTAGAGAACATATTTGTGCCATACGATAAATTAATAAATGTAGCATATGAAGTAATACAGGCTAAACTAATCCAGCCGCCCGTACCCTTCGCGGAGTCTGGATTTCAAAACAAAGACAAACAAAACTTCGTTCGTTTCATAAAACCACATTGGTATTTTAATGCCCTTCATTACGTAGCAGTCACATAAACTACTATTACATGGTGATTCAATTCACTGTTCTTATTTTAAGTAATTGGTTCAAAAAATACTCCGCATACAAAGGAAACTTATTTTTACCTAACATAAGTAAATACTGATAGCAGCATATCATTCAACATCACGTGTCTCAACAAAAAACCTCATTAAAACTGAATGTTCTCCAAATAATTATACCAAATAACTATGCCAACTAATTATACCAAGTAATTATGCCAACTAATTATACCAAATAATTATACGCTAGCCATGTCTGAAGGCGCCGCATGAATGGAGTCATTTACACGCTAGTGAAAGTAGAATGCAGTCGTAGATGCACCGCATATCGGATTCGAACAAAGCCGTGTACAAAATAGTTGAAGCAGCAAAAATAGTTGAACGGGCGAGTTCGGAATGAGCTTGATACGACTGTATTATCAAGAAAACAAGGTATGTACAGTCAGCGGCAATAGTATCTTCCTACGTGAAGGCCGCAAAAATATGTGAAGCGCTCTTATTTGTAGGGCCATAAGAGCGTGACACATATTTTATTTAGGAAGATACTATTGCCGATGACTGTACACCCTAGGCCAAAAGTATGGAACCGAGCTTAATATGACAGAAAAAATATACAAATCGATGATTATCACGCAAAAGTTTTATTATTTAGTTCGCAGATATATTACCTACATTCTACTTCGATGTTGTTAATGGGAATAATCTAGTTTTTTCAAAAAAAAAATCACAATAGTTCTAGTTTTTTTACAATACATTTTTATTTTGCGCTTTTCCTTAGCATCGGATACAGAGCGTACCTAATAAGTTAGACCTGTAATTGTGATTATTTTTACAATTTATAATATGCAGCAGGCTTGAATAATACAAATCGATAAGATATCGTATAGAAATACCGGTAACTCGGTAAATTACCGGTTTCTATGATACAAATTATTTACCGGTTGCATTTCCTAGAGGTACAAATAAAAGACCAGAAAGAAAATCAACAGCTGGATTTTCTTTCTGCTATTTACCCTCATTCACACACACACGTACACCGAAATCCAAGTTAGGTACTATCTTAGACGTCGCATGAATGGAGTGATTACAGCGAAAGTGGTTGCACTTGCATCGTCAGAGAACAATGCAATAATAATGATAATGAGCGCTTAACGTGACTTAAGAATGCTACTACAGTGTACCTTGGCCTTATATGAATACATGGGAAGATAGTTTGTTATTAAATCAAATACAAACATTGAAAACGGGTTACTCTCATCTGGCAGAAAAATATTGGTCAGAAATACACTTGGCATAACATGTTTCGCAGAAACACTTTCGGTCGAATGGTAATTTTGCATAAAGGTATATTTGGCATAACTATTACTACGCATACGACACGTTTCACAGCATATTATTTTGGGAAACACTACTTTGGCCGATTTTAGTTTAGCATCATTCTATGTACCATAATATCCTATAGCATATTATTACAATAGCATAATTATTTTCTGCTAGCAGAAAAGTGGGTTAGGTGAATTTTACGTAATATAATATAAGTCCCACCAAATTTCGATTTATTTAAGTTAGGTTAGAACTGCGACAGCCGCGGGAACAAACTGTTGCTAGAAAAATGGATTAGTTTAGGTTAGTTAGAGTTGCGACCCTCGCGGAAACAACTGTCGCCAGAAAAGTGGGTTAGGTTAGGTTAGAGTTGTGACCCCCGCGGAAACAATTGTCGCCAGAAAAGTGGGTTAGGTTAGGTTGGAACTGCGACCCCCGCGGAAACAAACTGTTGCCAGAAAAGTGGGTTAGGTTAGGTTAGGTAAAATTAATTGTGGCGGCCGCAACGGGCCATTGCTCTCAGGGTGGCTCGAGCATACCGCGATAACTCGCACGTAACAGCCTGGCCGGGAGCCCGCCTTAGGAAGACGCAACAATTACCACTGACACAATTGGCAGAAAACAATTTCATTTACCGGAGCTCTACGCCGCCTAAATATTATGCAAACAAATAATTCTGCGAAAGTACTATTCGTTTAGAAGACAGTTATGCTCATCAACATTATGCCAATATAAGATTCGACATTATAAAAACCTGCGAAATGATTTATGCGAAAGCATACTCTGCGTAAGGTGTTTCTGCCAAACATTACTTCTGCCAAGTATCATTATGCAAAACAAATATATGTCAAAAAAGTTTCTGCAAGACAATAGTGAACCATTGAAAACATTAAAAAAATTATCAACCCGGCAGGACTTAAACCCGCATCGATACGCCTTGCCGGGGCTCGATCGTTTTACCACTTAAGCTATGGGTCAAGTTACTAAGTCGATGAAATTTTCAATGCCTTCCATCATCTTTTTGCATTTATTATTGGTCTAAATACATCGGCTTTGACAGCAACCGATCGATGCAGGTTCAAGTCCTGCTAGGTTGATTATTTTTTCAATGTTTGTATTTGATTTAATAACAAACTATTGTATGAGTGGAATGCCCCACTAAACGTGCAAAAATAATTATGACATGGAAAGATACCTACCCTTCATATGCCACACTGGTGATATAGAATCCTACTAAAATATTACAAATGCAAAGGTTTGTATGTTGATGCTTGAATTTTTGGACATAAAGATGTTTGTTCCATATTAACACAAATACGGATGAGGATGAAATTTTGCATGTAGGTAAACTTCAATCTGAAAAGGGACATACAATTTTGACTGTCTTAAAGATTGAATTTCATTAAAGTTCTTTCTTATCTATAGTCATGTGCCGTGTTTGTTTAATACAAATACAACAAGGTACAATTTTTATATTGATGATAGATCTTATAGATTGTCTTTGCGCCTCGAAGTCTATAAGCCCTAGCCAAGGGATGTACTTTGACTATTCTTATTTCTTATACAACGAATAAACAACACACACATTACGAGTACAACGGCTTTAGAGCATGTTTCCCAGTGACGATTGCATTGACACGAATACCGCGGAGAATCTTATCGCGGGTCACGAGTGTCACGACTGACAAGTTGTACGACTACTTAATACACCTGCGTATTTCACAGTACACCTGTTGAGTGTTGGGATTTAATTTAATATTGTAACACTTCACGGATAAAAACTGTTAATTGGTAATTAATGTTAAATCTATGCGCCACTATTTAAAAACCAGGGTTTAGGAAATGTTCAACATGAGTTTCATTCGCTCTGTTGTATTGACTATTAAGTCGTGTTTAGCTCATTTTGTATACCTCGCCGGGTTTGCTACTTTTTCTGCTGACTGTAATTACCAATGACGGTTCATGAAAAATATTAGCATAGAAGTAGGGGCTAATTTAGCTTTTCTTTTCTCCATAAGCCGTAGTAATACTAGCCGTAGTAGCCGTAGTAGTCCGTAGTATAACGGCCTCCTAGCCTAGTCGGTAGTGACCCTGCCTATGAAGCAGGAGGTCCCGGGTTCGAATCCTGGTCAGGACATTTATTTGTGTGTTTATCACGGATATTTGTTCCTGAGTTATGGATGTTTTCTATGTATTTAAGTATTTATATGTATATATCTATTACATATATCGTCGTCTAGTAGCCACAACACAAGCCTTATTGAGCTTACTGTGAGCCTAGGTTGATGTGTGTAAGATTGTCCCATAATATTTATTTATTATTATTTATTTATTTATTTTATTTATTATTTATACTACTGAAGCTGCAAAAAATTTGACAAGCCAGTGGGCTTCGAGCCACTGTTCCCTACCCATGCCTTCCCAAGTAACACATCAGAGCAGTATAACGGCCGTCTTACGGCATATCTGTATGCTTTTAGCATTTTGAGTTCGTTTTATAGTAGCATTATAAACGTTTATAGTGCTGAATAGCTCTTAAATGGGCACAAATTACCCAGCTTGAGATCCTATATAGGTTATTTAATTGCATTACACGCGCATTATGTCTGCGCTATTAGCATTATCGTTGTCATGGAAAGTGCCAATCGCATTAAAGAAGCATTAGTACGCTCTATTAAGTTGCCCACCGCATTAAAGAAGCTTTAATACGGCCAAAAAACTTGCTAATCGCAGTAAAGAAGTATTAGTACTCTCGATTAACTTGCCAATCGCAATACAAAAGCATTATACTAGCATAAGAATGTAGTAAAATAATCCTTACGTCAATGCAAAAACGTCTCTAATACCGACGGAACAAATGTTATAATACAATTAACGTTGTGATTTAACTACTTTGTCTCGCAATATAAAATGGATGAAGACGGTAAAAAAAACTGAATGAGTGACACGTCATATTTGTTTGCATCGTAAAAAAATTTATAAAAGTTTATGACTCTTTTACGTTATTATATCCTTCAAATATTACTGCGCAATGTAGTTTACTGTAAATGTGTATATAAGTTTCATTGAAAATTTTCACGCGGCTTTGACTTATTGTGGTTTTGCTATAAAATATTATAAAAATATATGCGTCAAATAAACAAAACAATTGTGTAATCCTCGTATAGAACGAGTTTTGCATTATTAACATAATAGTGTTGATTGAGCAGTCTTAAATTACGTTATTTCATTATTATATAGGTATTTTACTTGTTTAAATAGGTCCGCATGATTTTATTTTTAGGTTATAAATTATTTACAAAATGGCGTTGGTCTATATAGAAGGAGAGATAGCCACGTCAGATATGACACAATAATGAGAGCAACCAAACCCCTCTAGTCAGTTTGGTATACTATGCTTATTTCTAGATCTGGACATCTGGCAGCTTTAAAGTGGTGGAGGTCAAAGAATGCAAACCATTTCAAGAAAACAAATCCTAGATATCTGGGTTTGATGCAATATTATGAGAAAATTTACAAATACTATACAATATTAAGAGAAATTATACAAAAGTTGAAAGTAGTGCCAAACGATGTATAAATGTTCATAGTTTGTCGCCTACTGTTTTTGTTTCCGTAATAATACACAATATTTTTTGGTCTAACGTTTTTTATCGATTTTTGACCAGTTTTGAGTCGATATTCCAACATATTCACTACAGATAGAATTATAAGGCAAACGACTATCGGTTCTTGAATCTTTTATCTCCATTCTGTGAGCAGGATCTTGAAATAAATGAGCCGTTATTTTTTTATGATATTTTTAAAATATGGTCTAAAAAAAAACACTTTTATCGATATTCGAATGGTGTAAAGAATCTTACATATACGTAATCTACATATTAGGGTTCCTCTTTGATGTCTCTAAAAACTGTAGAGAGATTTTAATTTTTAACTAATTAACACAAAATTTATGACCATAAAACCACTTTTTTAGCCTAAACCGGTTCGACTTTGATGTCAAATATCTCGAAGATAATGAATATTGAAGTAAATATAGGATACTGTATTGTTTAAAGCCGTTACTGATAATATGATAAGCTATATAAATCATTAGAAAACTAAGGGAATCAGATCTTAGGTCGTTGGCGCCAGGGAGCCCCTTAAAATATAGGCCCTGCCCTGCCCTGAGACAACTTCGGTAGTTTTTACCTAGTTTGGTATTACTATTTTCCAATTAAAACATTTTGCTAGTCTGTCACTGTGACCTCCACCCATTAAAAGCTGCCAGATGCCAGGATCTAGCAATAAGAATAGTTTAGCAATCTAACCAGACGGGTTTTGTTGCTCTCATTATTGTGTCATATCTGACGTGGCTAGCTCTTAGTCCAATAGCAGCTCAGCTCAGTGACCCTTAAAAAAAGCTTATTAATGCCTACAGCATTACACGTGAATAATTATGCTATTAAGCAACATTAAGCATTATATACTACTTAAAATTGCTATTGTGGACCCTAAGGCACTAAAACAGCTAAAAGCTGTATAGGGACTGTTCATAAATTATGTCATAAATGTTTGATGATTTTTACCCCCTCCCCTAAAATCATCCAACCCTCCCCTTGCCAAATAAAGTGACGTCATTTAAAAAAAAAATGCGTTTTAGCTTAATTGTAAAATAAAAAACTATTTAGTAGATAATATTTTATAGCATTAAAAGTTTATAGAAACACGAATTTCATTCCTTTTTTACACATTGCAGCACTTTTTAAAGATGCGAGAGATGATGTGATCTTCGGAATGACCGCCCCCCCCCCCCCCCCCCCCCCTCCTACGTCATGCTACCATCATCCGATGTCCAGACCCCCCCATTTGAAATGACGTAATTTATGAACAGCCCCTTATAATGAATTACTTGGCTTTATATTATGGCTATTATAAATAAATAAATATTATAGGACAATCTTACACAAATCGACCTAGGCCCACAGTAAGCTCACTAAGGCTTGTGTTATGGGTACTAGACGACGATATATATAATAGATAAATATGAATAAATACTTAAATACATAGAAAACACCCATAACTCAGGAACAAATATCTGTGATAAACACACAAATAAATGCCCTGACCAAGATTCGAACCCGGGACCTCCTGCTTCGTAGGCAGGGTCACTACCGACTGGGCTAGGAGGCCGTTAAACAGCATTAGGAATGTATTACCTACTTATAAATGCTATTATACACCCTAAGGCATTAAAAATTGCTGAAAGCTGTATAGCAAATTTACGTGGCATTATAATGGCTAATATTCATGCTCTTAAACAGCATTAGGCATTTATTTATGCTATTGTAGAACCTAAGGCACTAAACCACACCGAAGCATTAGTGTAGCAAACCAAAACGCAACTCTACAGCTGAATGCTGTACAGTTGCATTTTGGTTCGCTGTACTAAAACTAATGGCTAAACAAAAGCATTTACATATGCCATGATACAACCGTTATACAGCGTAAAGCATCATATAATGCTATTGTAGAACCTAAAGCACTAAAAACAGCTGAAAGCTGTGTACCGGATTGAAATGGCATTATAACGGCTAATATTCATGCTGATAAACAGCATTAAGCATTTATTTATGCTATTGTCGAATCTAAGGCACTAAACCACACCGAAGCATTAGTGTAGCAAACCAAAACGCAACTGTACATCATTCAGCGGTACAGTTGCATTTTGGTTCGCTGCACTAAAACTAAAGGCTTTAAAAAAGCATTAACATATGCCATTATACAACCTTTATACAGCTTAAAGCATTATATAATGCTATTGTAGAACCTAAAGCACGTAAGTGCTTTAAAACAGCTGAAAGCTGTACAGTTGCGTTGTGGTTTGCTGCACTAAAGCTAAAGGCTTTACAAAAGCATTTCGATATGCCATTATACAACCGTTATACAGCTCAAAGCATCATACAATGCGACAAGTTGCTCGGTGAACGTATATAAGAGTTTTTACGGTCCTTAAGTTCGAAATAAGTTAACTATTCATATGTTATAATGCTTCCTGTGTTACTTGGGATTTATTACTTACCTGCATTAACTACAACTTTATAATTTCTAAGCGGTCCCAAGTTTAAGGAACGAACCCAGACATATTATTAGTACGCATTTCTTTTTGGTAAATATTTATTTTGTTTTGTTATGTTAAGGAGCTTAATGCATTTTACATATCTGTATAGTATCTTCCTACACGAAGGCCGCAAAAATATGTGACACGCTCTTATTTGTAGGGTCATAAGAGCGTGTCACATATTTTAGCGGCCTTCGTGTAGGAAGATACTATTGCCGGTGACTGTACAATAATTTATCCGCTTATTAAGCCATTTAAGCCTAGCACAGAGCCCTGGAATACCATGTCAAACCAGATCTTCAAGAAATTTCCAAATATGATAAACACGCCGAGTTAAATATGGCCCTAAGTAGGTTACATGCAAAGCTGTTGACTCTTGCATAATTATCAAACAGAGATAAGGGGGTTTGTACAGTGCAGTGCACTTAGAACGTGATGTGATGTGGGAACTCGTGTTCTGGGGTTCAAAGATTTTTGTACTACATGGATCATGAAAAAAAGACAATACTGATAAAAGTAATTTAAAAGCTATATCCGTGTAAACATGCTACAAAATGTGGAGTCGTTTATATTGCAAAAACTGTTTAAAACGGGGTATTTACCATGTATATTTGTTTTTTTTTGAGTTTCTGATATTTCGACACAGTTTACATGCGCCATTATCAATTTATCACACAACACACAAAGTTTTAGTAATGTTAATGACCATGTTAGCTTAAAATCGTATATACATCGATGATATTTGCTATAAATGAGGTTTTTTAGTTTTATAACATATTTTGTAATATCTTGGTGATGACACAGTAACTTATACAATTTTGAAAATACAGCACTTATCAAAGCAGTAATATGATAGGTTTTTGCAATCAAATAATATCGCCCTTAAGAGTCATCTCCGCTACCGCGCTGATTAGAAACCGCACATAGTTTATTTTTCTAAACTCGTATCTGACACAATACTTTGCAAAAGCACCCGTATGCCGAGTACCATAATGCACATATTTCCAATAAAAATATTTAGAGAGAAGAGAGTTCGTAGCTATGGGACAAATTGATCATTGTTAACACGTTAACAATGATCAATTTGGCTGCCTCTTGAACGTCAAAGAAATTGGATACAACTAAACTAATGTTAGTAAGTACGGGATCATTGAATAGTGAATTTATTTGATTTAACTTACATTACATTTGTCGTCTATTATTGACACAATTTATTTTTCATAGCCTGACTACAGTGACTACAGCATTAGACTTACGTCTGTTTTCTCCTGGGATACTTACTTCCAGACTGAACCCGAAACAAAATAAACTTTATACAACTACTAATTAAGAGTGACGATTCAAAAGTACTTTTAAAAAATTTACTACAAAATACCCCTAAAACAAAAATTATACAGGCTGTATTTTTCAAATGTGTCAGTATGGGCGCAGTTAGATCCCGTGCCGCTACGCTATTATCTTAGAAGACGTTTTTTAACTGTTTCAATGAAGACAGTTGCTATTCAAAAATTGTCTCTAATAATAAGGGTTATTATTATTAGACATTATCCTAGACATTCCGACGACCCAATCGTGTCGTGTGCGCACTGTACTTGCCCAACTAAACATAGATGTTAACCTAAATGTGAGCTAATCACAGATATTTAATATGACCGACTGACAGGTCTGATTGCAAATATTTGAAATTCAATATTATCTACGGAACAGTCACCTGCAGAAGTATCTTGCACAACGAAGGCCGCAAAAATATGTGACGCTCTTACGGCCCTACAAATAAGATTATGTCAGATATTTTGTGGCCTTCGTTGTTCAAGATATTCATGCAAGTGATTGTACATTAAGTACTTAAACTACTTAAAGAGTGCTCGAAATGCTAATGCCCAATAGTTGACAGTCTGCCGTTACTTTTACTGTCACACCCCTTCTAAATCTCCTCACATTCCTATACGTAACTCATTAGGCCCAATTAGTGCCAGGAATGCGAATATTAATCACAACCCAAACAGGCCAGGAACAGCGCTTTGCGGTTGTATAAGCAGGAGGATGTTCGCGTCCCCAATACGATATCATCCATTATGGAATACCTACGTACGTGTGAATAGAGGGTGTATTGAAAAAATGCAATCGGAAATTACTATTCCTAACTATTATATTATGCAACTAAAATGTAACGTACGTGTAAGGACTATTAATTTTAAAATATAGATTGTAAAAAAAGTATAAAAAACAAACCTTAAAATACTGCTCCTGCATGGAAAACGGCGTAGGTACGTATTTAAAGTGTACAAAAAGTGGTCGCACTCCCACGTTTTTTTTTCATTGGAATTCCTAAAAATATCGGGCCACCTACTAAATTAATTCATTTCAATAATTTACCTAACTGAATTTGGTTTATTGATTTTGATCCCAATTATTTTTGATCACATCCCAAATGTCATCCTGTATATAAATTTAGACTGCGATAACGATTTAACGAACTTAGACAATGAGGAGTATGTTCAATAGTTGATCAATAAACTACTTACATTAGTATGAAATAATTTTATTTATTTAGTGATATTAGGCAGGTTATTAGGTACAGTAGAACCCACTTAATACGATCTCGTTTAATACGATTTCTTGCATAATATGCCATTTTATATCCGTCCGTGCAATATGAGGTCCCGCAGAACAGTACCGCATAATTATGTAGGTTATTAGGTGGCTCATTCTACTTTTTCGTGACCATTAATCTAACTATTGCCAGAAAAAAGTATGATAGACATTGAATTTCGTGTATAAAATAGTATTTCCAAACTGTACCTGAACCAAATAATAGGAATTTGTTCACAAAAATTCATATATTAATATTGATTAGTGTCAAAAGATGGTAACGCAGTGGTAAATGCCTTATTTTCATACAAATCGGGAGACAATCAAGGACCACTGAGTTACTGTAATTAATAATATTTACAGTGGTTATTATTAAACTAAGCTATCGGGAGTGATAAAATGGAGCCTCTTTCTACGTCACATAACTTATGTACAACGAAAAGAAGAATGGCCCAGATAGGTTTGGATGGATAATGCCTAATAAATTTTTATCACGTCTCAATAGGGTTGTTAATACCTACAGAAGTAAGGGCTGAATTGTATCGCATTTAAGTAATTCTTTTGGATTATAAGAACATGTAAAACTACCTTTTGTGGACCTCTTATAAGCATATCTTTGAAAATTACAAATTTAAAATATCTTTTGACAAGCGTCACTTGCCCCGAGTCGAAACACCATTGAAGACTCTGATCACGTTATAACTCATGGTTTGACACTATTGACAGTTAAGGGGCTGACAACAGCTAAATTCCCTCCCTATCTTTTTCAGCGCGAGTGAAAGAGAAACACTGTGTTACGATTAGTATGGGAGCTCATTGCAAATTTTGCAAAATGATAAATTAAAAAAAAACTACGCATTAATTGGGAAATATAAAACAACGAAGTTTTTACTATTAGTGCGGTGGAATTATGTCCTTAGTTACAGACGTATAAGTCAAGAAGCTAAAGACATACGACTATTTAAAGCAAATTTTTAGATATAACTTTGGAATTATTTTCTATCAAGCAGATTTCGTCCAGTCGTGTATCGGAATCAACGAAGTTCTTCCAAATGTAACGAATAATAACATATATATTTTTTAGTTTCTCAAAACAAGTAGTTATAGCTAAAAAACTGTTTGAGTAAAGTCAATTTGAAGGTCATCGGGTGTTGTCAGCCTCTTAATACAATGACTAAAAAAATAATTGGAAGTAATCCGGTTGTCACCCTGTATAGACGTATTAAGTCAGACTGCCATAATGTCGTCAGCTTCACCATGTTTTTTCTGGTATACTGAGCCGATGAGTTTACTGACTAGAGAATAGGAATGATGTAAATATGTTAACGGACACGCAGATACTATACGTAGACACGGCCTGGATGTTGATGGTGTGAGCTGACGATATCTCCTTTGATTACTCCTACGGCCTATGAGCCTCCCGTGATTATCCATCTGGTATCTCGGGCTAAATAGTCGCCTCCACCTCCCCTTACAGCGACCGCGTTCCTCACACTATGGTTACCCTGAGTTCATAACCATTGACAACTCACTGGGATCCAAGATCTCTCTGAGCACTGATACACGCTGGTAAATAACACAAGACACATGATCATCATAATAACACAGTAAGAAAGTCCATGAACTGATACGAGTAGAAAGATAAATATTAAAGCGCTCACCATTAATTTGTTCGCGCGCAACCTTCTCTCCTCCCGTCGTCCGTGTATCTACCCTACAACCCCCCTCAAAAAATCCGTCCATACTAAAAGCGATATTGAGATCGAACGTGACTGCTACCGCCATCTATCCGAAAACCCGGCAAGCACGAACTGCTTCGCGATATTCGCGACACTCCCGCCCCTTAAGAAAAATAAAATTATAGAAACATTGAAATCAGATCAGTTTAATCAGTATCAGTAAACAATTGAATCAATAAATATATAATGTGAACTCTATTGTGAATAGCCACAGATAAGCAATCCGCATGTGCGAGCCATAGGACTAGGTATGATGTTTGACCTTAGAATATTGTATCACTCTTGCGCTTTGCGCCCGGTTAGCTCCAGTGACAGTTTGAGATTTGCGGAGTTAACATTATCATAAAATGGATTCGAAACACCATTTTGTGTCATGAATAGTTGCAATAATTAAAGAAAATGCGGAATGGTAACATATCTTCTTCTTAGTCGTGCACTCTTGGCAGAGTGGTCGTGGTCATGTCTCGGTCGAGTCTTTTGCCACCACTTCCCTGGCGATGCGACGCCATGTAGCTCTATGAGATGTATGATTCAGAGGCGAATTCTACGAAACTCGTGTCATGTTTCTAGGTCCTATTTTCGGTTTAGGCTGAGGGTGGTCTATCAGTTTCAAAGTATCATGACAAAAGTTCCACAAATACTCGTTATTAATATTACTGCTGATTGATTATGATTATCAGATTCGTGATTATTCAGATTATCTCATCGAAATATCTATAAAAGTATCGACCTGTGCCCCAACGCTATTAGCACTGATATCTGACAGCTAAGATAATTATTTTGTCAAATATTCTGACACGGTCGATTCCTATACAAACCATAGACAAGCGCGCCTCTCTCCTAAGAGCAACTAACGCACTAAAGAGGTTGGTGCTCTGTGTGAATAACAATGTAGCTGAGCTGTTCATTCTCGAACCTTTTTTCTTGCCCTTTCCGCTGAGAGTAGGGATGGCCTTGTGTAACTGACACAAGCTATCGCGTCCCTCTGAGACTGGTCTTAGCGAATACCGATGGCTGTGCTGATCTGATCAAAGTAGGATCCCTAGACTGGTCTGAGCGTTCATCAGTGCCTGTGTTGAGCTGATTACAAGCAGGACCCGTAAACTGTTCTGGGCGTTTACTGAGGTCTGGGCTGAGCTGAGTAGGATCAAACTGTTCTGAGCGTTTACTGAGGTCTGGGCTGAGCTGAGTAGGATCAAACTGTTCTGAGAGCGTTCACTGAGGTCTGGGCTGAGCTGAGTAGGATTAAATTATTCTGAGCGTTTACTGAGGTTACACTGACTGAGGTCTGAGCTGAGCTGAGCAGGATCACCGTCGCGGTTTAGTAAATTAGAAGTAACCTGTGTGGACTGAGTGTTAGGATTCTTGTAAACTAATCGGTATATTTCTAGGATGAACCATTTACTAATGTTAGGATTTATACTTTACGTTAAAACCTGTCCCTTGTACGTCAACATTCATATGACTAAGCAATGTGATGATTCTTAAATTTAATCTTTTATAAGTTAACCAAATTAGCATCTATCAATCATAGTGCTATATCAAATATCAACCCGTTAAGAATATCTAGTTCTTCAAAGAACAATTTTAAGAGGAATTAGTAATACTCTATTAATTACTACTATAACAGCTAGGCTTAGCTTTCAAGGATTCAATGTACCACAATAAATGTACTTCGGTATTAAACGCGGAACGTCTAAAACTTTAAATGCATTATCCTTTAACTCTTTTGACTTCACAGTTTTTTATGTCTTAATTTCTGGCATAATGTTTTATGTACTTGCTAATGCCAAAATGTACAATGTCCTCTTTTAAATGTACCTATTGTCTGTACTTTAACAACGACTTTATTCTTATTGTACTGGTTCTTACAACTGAATGGCTATCTATATATAATACTGTCGAGATCATCTGTTTGTTACTGGTATGTGCTCGACAGCCCTCCCCAATAAACGAATAAAAAGGGCCGTTTACGTAAATTTCAAGTCATACTCTAATAATTTACAATGATAATGGGAAGGGTTCTGATAGTTGTACATAACCTGGATATAACCTTGACCAAAGTGTTATTGAACACTGAACTATAAACAATTAATTTCGATTGTTTTTCTAGCGTGGTATCAAAAACTCGCTTGTTTAATCAAGTTACATCCCCGTAGAGAATCATCCTTCTACATTGTACATACCTACTGCCTGTACTCCGTTTACGTATACAATGTGAAGTTCAAAGTTCAGTAACTAATTCACGACTTCTTTTAACTCAACAAGCGAAGTACGGTCATACCTAGTACCCGTGGGATACCACTAGACTGGGCTGAACAAGGTATAGGATCAAAACCCTACATATCATTTAGCAACCATATCGTCAGTTGAAAAAAGGCGATTTTTCTCAAACCATTTTTGTAGTCAAACACTGTAGTACGTATATCGTAAGCGTGAGCGAGACTATGATATTTGAATTCGTTTTTATGGCCAAGAACTTATCCACCGCTAACAAAGTAGTTTTTCAATTATTTTGGTAGGTACTTATTTTGTGACACCATTATTATGTGTGCGTTTTTATTATAACTGTGGTCCAATTTATTTCCAATATCAACTACTTCTCGACACTAAATTTCATACACATACCGTAAATATCCGTTTGCATGTTGGTACATACACCTACTTATTATTGTACCTTTATAAAATCAATCAATATACGTGGGTATTTAGAGTCGCACGGTGTTTTCCTAAAAACACCTTCAAGAATTAATTTATGATTGATTTTAATAGTATTTAAGTACCTATCCTATATTCATACATTTTCACGCGGCTACCTGCATTATCAGACTATCACACCTTTATGATCATCTTTATTTATTAAACGTTGCTTGCATCTGAGATATATACATCTACCACTGAGTAGGCTTGACGGACTGATTATTATTATTTATAAGCAGGCAGGCAGTTGTACAACTGATTTTGCCTGTATCCAGTTAACACGACAAATGATCAATGGCGAGTAAAGTGCTTATCTAATCTGTTCTTGAATTGGTTGACATTTTGAGCTGATACCACATCCTCTGGTACTTTATTCCAGGCCCATACCATTATTGCTTAGGAAGTGTCTTTATGGGTTACTGTGGGACCTTTGGCTGTCTAATTTCAAGTGATGGCCTCTCAGACGGGTGTTGTTATTGCGCTTGAACATCTTGTGAAATTCTTTGAGGTCATAGTGCCAAGATAATATATCTATTACCCCCACGAAACCACATTTTAAGTTCAACACCAAGTATATTGAACTAATCCCTTTCGTGCGTGCAATTCCCTTGAATCATCATTGATTATCTAAATACCAAAACCCTGTTCGTTATGATGTTATGAAAATGAAAGGAAAACGTTCGAACATGAGATGTACTTTATAGGCGTTCTAATTACCGGTTACTCAAAATAGTAATATTTTGAAGTGACAGACTAAATCACTACTCGCGTGACCAACTTAGAATGATCTTTGTTAGGATAGATAGTTTTGATAAGTTTCGTACCTACCCTTTTATACTTTGATAGTCTGAGCGTCTTTTCTATGGACTACGGTCATCACCATTTATTAACCAACATCCTTACGGTGTTACAAGGTGGTATGCATCCTGGCATATAGTAGGTGGATTTAAAATGTTTTTCTATTATTCAAAGAATTTAACCTACGGTCACACGTTCAAACACAAGACTATATTTTATTTTATTTTAACGATTTAATTTCAATAGGTATTTTTGTATTATATATGTTTCGAATACCTCTTCTCCCTCTTCTACTCGCGTTGTGGGAAATAGAGACAAGTAACAGTATACATACTATTCATATTTAATTTCTGAATATTACGTGTCAAGGTCAAACCAGATTGTCACAATGACCTGCCCTTTCTGAGTTACGCAGAAAATATAATCTTACTTAATTATAAAATATCTTTCCAGCCAACACTTCACTTCAATATGAACTATGCTTGTTGCTATGATGGGAAATAACGAATCGTCCGTAGTTAAACTCTTGTTATGTATTTGCATTTACACTATCCGCTAATAATTTGTCTATATCACGGTATTTATTAACTACTTCTTGCTTTCCAAACGTCATTTAAGTACACACTTAAATATATAACATATTTAGTTTAAGGTTTTCACCGCAAACAGATAGTCAAACACGATTGGCAACTCTATTTAAATGACATACGTTAGCATTATACAAATTTTCACAAAGTGGCCAATTTAAAGCTTATTATTGCTACCCCAAGGTTGTCTGGAAGAGATCGCTCTCTAGCGATAAGACCGCCTGTTGACTGCCTCTACTTTTAATCTGTACTGTACTGTTATATTTTATTGAGGGGTGCCATAAAGAATATTTGTATTTGTATTATTGGTTTAAGCACTCGTACTTGTGCCTCATCATCATCATTTCAGCTGAAAGACGTTCAATGCTGGATAAAAGCCTCCCCAAGGATCTCCACAACGAACGGTCATTCGCCGCCCTTAACCAGCTGTTTCCCGCGACTCTAACCAGATCGTCGGTCCACCTAGTCTGGGGCTTCCCACACTGCGTATTCCGGTATGCGGTTACCACTCAAGAACCTTTCTGCCCCATCGGCCATTGGTTCTGCAAGCAATGTGGGCCGCCCACTGCCACTTAAGTCTGGCAACTCTCTGAGCTATGTCTGAGCTGTGTGTACTTGTGACTACATGTAGCCATATACTAACAGTAGGTACCCGAACGATTTTTAGTAAATGTCAAAACACTCTCTGAGCTATGTCTGAGCTGTGTTTACTTGTGCCTACATGTAGCCATATAGGTACTAACAGTAGGTACCCGAACGATTTTTAGTAAATATCAAAACACTCGAAACATTGATTATCAGTTACCGAAGTTAATGGTAGTTATTAGGACATCTCTAACCATGTTCTTTTAACTTAAATCGTTTATAACAAAACCAAATGAATCAACAACTGGTTAATATTTAGTTCTAAGTTAAGTTTTCTAAAACCAACGGGAGATAAAGAACTAAGTCTTTAAATTTACCCGTATATCATTTCATGCACCTACTCGTATAGGGACGGATCTTACATTGAGATTTAACTTGTGAGCACCTTGTAAATGTATCATGAAATATTTTAACTTCTACAAACTTATATTTGCAGATTTATACATATATGGATAAAATGCTTCAATTACACAAAATCATGGTACAAATTATGCCATGTAAAGTACCCCAAATCAAATAGAATGAGAAAGTGGGTAGAACGTAAGATTTGCGTATTTGTTTACGTCGCATTACCTCAACTTATGAGAACCAATTATTCGTCACATTTAATGTTCTTTGTTTAGTTTTAACTTTATTATTTATGTTTCATCTTTATTCAAGATATTTATATTTTAAGTAAAGCGTAAATAACATGTGCTACATGCACTGCGTACACTATGTTAAGAGTAATTTCAGTTACATCAAGCCAAGAACTGGACCGTTTCGTAAATACACTGAATTTCGGTTTATGTAAGGTTCCTTGCAATAGGTGCACTGATAAGTAAGACACATGGTGGAATATATGTCCATTTGTACAGATATGGGACATATCTAGCACTCGTATGAGATGAGCGTATTAACCACTATTTAAGTTATGTTACACTACAATAAATATTTCCAAATGATCATTACTCAAATATAGTATTCCATAAAGTCAATACGAACTACGAAACTTGAATTTGGAAACTATTGACATAAAAAAATATTTTTATTACTCTGTTGTTTTGTTTTATGTCTATCCTTCTTAACTAAGTTTAATTTATCACATGATTATTTCGTGTCAAGGAAACACAATAAAATAAAACATCAATGACAACGACTTTTAAGTTTCCAATTAACCATTTGATTCTAAATGCAGGCCTGGATTTCTTTTAGTAAAGGTATTGTTTGGCAATTACCTAACCGGCTCAGAAAGAAGACAATAACTTCTTCTTATGCGTGTTTATGCGTGACGCATCACATTTGTAGTTCAAACCTGATGTATAGCATTTAAGTAAATCATTTGTCGTGCAATTCACTTTATACATACAGTAGGTATCTTCTAAATATATAAAGGAGAAACTGACTGACTGACTGACTGACTGATTGACTGATATATCAACGCACAGCCCTAACCACTGGTTCTAGAGATTCCAAATTTGGCATGTAGGTTCCTTATAAGGTCTAGGGATGCACTAAGAAAGGATTTTTCAAAATTCACCCCCTAAGGAGGTAAAATGGGGGTCCAAAGTTTGTATGGCGAATCAAGATTTGTTAGACTATTTTAATCGAAACTTCACAGGAGCATTCCTAACGATAAATGAGTAAATACGTGTTTCAGGTTTTTTGAAAATTCAACCCCCAAAAGGGGCAAATGTGGTCACAAAGTCTGAAAATCAACATGGGTAATTATCCTTTTGAGTACTTATAGTACGCGGGCGAAGCCGTGAGAAAAGGCTAGTGCCAAATAAATGGAGAGTCGACGAGACTCGAACTTAACTCAAATTAAACTCTGCTTTATTTATATTTTTAATACCACGACGGTGGCAACGAAGCATACTATCCGCCTGATGGTAAGCAGTTACGTACACGTTAAAAGCATAAATACAATTCGATAGGTTTTTGATTAGTTTTTAGCATCATACACTGTAATGACAAGTAAATGTGCATACTATTTCTCTTAGCATCGTCTCGGTGTTCATAGAGTAAGGTGTTCTAATCTAGGGTCACTAATTCTTATTTTATCGCATCAAAGATGAAGATTACAATTTACAGTAGACACGGAGTTATGACAGATGCGTTATTTATTTTAAATCTTTCATCCGCCTAAATTCAAGACATCCTTTATTTGCCGATATCATTTTCAATGGTGTTAACAACGTATAACGTATCTGATCCCTACAGGAGCACACATGCCTACTACGAGGTCAATTTGTACTCTTACGAATAATAATAAAACGGATTATGAGGCTGATTTCTATTCACTTATGTACATTTTATAATTATCGTTTTTTCACAATAATTTCTCACGATTGCGATAATGATTGACGTTTTCCTTGTGATTTGTGCTTATCTTAACTAACAGCGCCCAGTCCAATGAAAGGAAAACGACTGCACCCATGCTCAATATACTTTTGAGTTAGCCTTCTCTTCAAACTTAATATTACTACTAGTTTAACCATAGTAGCGTTCCGTGGATACTTTTAAGGAGGAGCTCATACCGATGACGTTAGTCATTTTTATCTCACAAACTCGAAGCCGTCCTATAATGGTTATTTATCTCCGCCAAAGTAAAATAAATATCTCAGTTTTGTCATAGTAATTTTGTTTATTGTCTTATCATTATTATAAGGCCACGGACTATCTTTGGAATGTTACACCAGAGAAATGGACTTCAAATATTGATAAGATTTGTTTAACGAGCCAACTTCGAAATTATACGTCTGAATTACGCTCAATTTTTTTTTTACGATAACCTTTTATAGCTCAGTTTGAAGCTCAACTCGAACAAGAATGTCTTTAGATTCACCATGTAATTGCCCGTTGCTTATTTCTCAAAACTTTCAAGTAAATTCTAAGGCAATTTGGAAAATATCATTTAAACACGAATGACTCTTCAAACTTTCGTATTAACTACATGTTTTATTATGTACAAAGTTACTAGAACTATATTTACACTACAACATGAAACATTAATTACGGCCGCTGACTTCTCAGTCAGCGACGCTACCATGAATGTTTCCTATAGCCTGAACTTGGGCTGAAGTAAATGCTTGCTTGCTTATTTGACTCTGTTTTGCCTTTCATTTTCTCAACAATCTTAAAACTGAAACTGACCTTTCAGTTGATCCTTTTATGTATTATATTGTGTAGCTATACCCGACAAGTATCAACCGACACAGTGCTACTTTCAATTTAGCTGACTTAAATATGGCACGGATGGATCTAACCAATCCCAGCACATCACCACCATGTCGTCAGCTTCACCATGTTTTTTCTGGTATACTGAGCCGATGAGTTTACTGACTAGAGAATAGGAATGATGTAAATATGTTAACGGACACGCAGATACTATACGTAGACACGGCCTGGATGTTGATGGTGTGAGCTGACGATATCTCCTTTGATTACTCCTACGGCCTATGAGCCTCCCGTGATTATCCATCTGGTATCTCGGGCTAAATAGTCGCCTCCACCTCCCCTTACAGCGACCGCGTTCCTCACACTATGGTTACCCTGAGTTCATAACCATTGACAACTCACTGGGATCCAAGATCTCTCTGAGCACTGATACACGCTGGTAAATAACACAAGACACATGATCATCATAATAACACAGTAAGAAAGTCCATGAACTGATACGAGTAGAAAGATAAATATTAAAGCGCTCACCATTAATTTGTTCGCGCGCAACCTTCTCTCCTCCCGTCGTCCGTGTATCTACCCTACAACCCCCCTCAAAAAATCCGTCCATACTAAAAGCGATATTGAGATCGAACGTGACTGCTACCGCCATCTATCCGAAAACCCGGCAAGCACGAACTGCTTCGCGATATTCGCGACACATAATGAACCTAGACAATGTGAGGAAGTGTGCCAGTATTAGTACCTAAGTTCAGTAGTTGATAAACTACTAATTACTCGCTACATTAGGCATGTTTATGTTGAAGGATGTAGCGCAAGCGTGTTGTTTCAGTAGTCGTTGATTATGATGGATTGATGCCGTAATTTTCAACTCCATATAAATAACATATATAAGTCATATGACCGAATAATCGAATTTTAACCCTTTTATTGTATTCCATAAGATTCCTTAGAATCGAAATAGGATTTATATAAATACAAAAACGTAACAAAAATAGTGTTGATTCGTTTAAGTTCCGTTTTTCGAGTACATGCAATATTGAAAAAGACAGTTAAGTACGTCGAATAGTAGCAATATGTTTGAATCTATTCGTAACTCGGATAAAAAATACTCTAATGCTTACTGGACTTATGGTAATTCTACTAACCTAAAAACTGAATACAACCGGAAGTGTTGTCAATAATTTCCATAGTTAAAACCCTATTAAAACCGGCTTATGATCCATGGCATAGGTCAGTGCGCCGAAACTGGTCGTATTTGGGTTAACTCGCTGCTTCGACGGAATGTCACTAAACTACGGTCGTAAAATGTTTAGAGATGGTATGTGAACGGTTAATATTTGTTATTTTGTATACTTTGGACCGAAAGAGATTATAAATAATGTCAACAAACAAAACCAAATAAATCATCAAGTTTCCTCTTACATCATCCACTTTAGCGACGCCATTTGTACTTATTTTTATTGTGCAATAAAGTTTAAATAATTAAAACCACGATTACTCACTTATTGCTTTTTTAAAAAGGATCACGATCATAGCAGCAGTATTATTTATTCAATCAATCATTATTACTTAAAATTTCCGTTTTATCATAATATTATTTTAGTTAAGACAGTTAAGTTTCAGATGTAAATATATTTTAAATAACATATTTCGATATTTATTTTTCATACCACAAATTGGAAACAGGATGATGTCCGTTAATATTACAATGAAAAGTGAACTGTGACCCGTGACTGAAATGAAAAGATTACTGTAACATCACGGGGTCGAACCTGCTTCCTCTGGGTTTATTTTTCAATGTCGATTGATTCCAGCTATTTTAATTATTTATTTAAACTTTATTGCAAAAAAGAAAATCTTTGTGTAGAAAAGGCGGACTTAATGCCAAGAGGCATTCTCTGCCAGTCAACCAGCAAAGTAGAGAAGTTGTGGGCGGTGCTTTAAAGAACAAAATGTAAAGATTAACTACAAATAAACAATAAATACAATACATACATGTTTTTTTCATAATATTATATTTAGGAGGAAATAACCGCGATCAAAACTGTGGTTTTTGTATGACTATGGGTACTCGCAGGTCACTTAATGTCTTGCTCCAACTCTTTGAAAAAGAAAACAATGCACACATACCGTAAGTCTGAGTATTATCTATGTTCAATTTTACAGCACACTGAGCATAAAAATACCGCTTTGTTCGAAGTACTTCGACGTAATAAATACTTAGTTGAAGGGAATGAAAGTTTTTTCTGGTTCGATGCATATGGCATGACTCACAACATGTCGTAAGTAATGTATTTTTTTGTTACAGGTACGTGTAATCCTCTATATTGAAGACGTCTCACTACTATATGTAAGCGAGCACAAATACTCTTGGATAAACTATGTGACATTGACATTATTTTTGAGGTTAACAGAGACATTACTGCTTTTATTTTATTACTTATACGAATTTCCTTGCATAGTTAGCCTTGTGATTCGCGTTGAAATGTTTATAAGTAAATTATTTTAAACAAAAAAGAACAGACTTCACTTAGTACTTCACTTAGACACCTTTCCAAAAGCAAATGCTCGAGCTGCTGTAAAAAATATTCAACTCACTATAGGTGGCTATAATAGTTGAAGAGTTCCCTCGATTTCTCCAGGATCCCGTCATCAGATCCTGACCTGGTTACAATTGTACCACCTGTGAAACTTTTGAAACAAAAAAGAAATCGGTCCATTCGTCTTCGAATAATCGGTGAAAATACATAAAAAATAATTTTAAACACAAAAGAACCGACTTCACTTAGCATCCATATTTCCAAAAGCAAATGCTCGAGATGCTGTAAAAAATACTCAAAACACTACAGGTGTGCCTATAATAGTTGAAGAGTTCCCTCGATTTCTCCAGGATCCCATCATCAGATCCTGACCTGGTTACAATAGGACCAACTGTGAAGTATACTCTTTCAAACAAAAAAAGAATTTTCCAAATCGGTCTAGCCGTCTTCGAATAATCGGTGAACATACATAAAAAAAAATGCAAAAAAACAAAGATCCCGACGAATTGATAACCTCCTCCTTCGAAATCTTGAAGTCGGTTGAAAACAAAGATCCCGACGAATTGAGAACCTCCGCCTTCGAAATCTTGAAGTCGGTTGAAGAGAATCTCCCAAGAACCAATGAGATTTTAATCAATGGTGTTCGCATCTTCACTACCCGGAGGAAAAAAAAATCTTTCTACATAGTGATGCTGTTGAAAGTAGCGTTAGTACGTCGAATTTGTTTGATAGCAGCTGCTGATAAGTTACTGTCAAGAAAATAACTCTTAAGGAATGTGCGGCAATTCCAAACGGCCGCATTTTGCGCTGCAGTCTTTGCTGTTACATGCAAACTCCTTTGGATAACCTCCTTGGCGAGACAGATGTCCACGGTACGGCGCCGCCACCGCGAAACGGTGCGGCGCCGTAGGAATTTCTAGTAGTAAAATACCTACGGCGCAGCACCGTTTCGCAACGGCGGCGCCGTACCGTGGACATATGTACGGGCCCTTAAAGCCACCCTTTCTGTATGTCAGCATCACTACAAGGTAAGCAAAGTAAAAGGCATGCTTGACCCCTTTCCGAGTCCGCGTTTGCCTAGCCTGAGAGCCGAGAGAAACTAGATATTAGCGGAATTATGTCAACAAGATATGTCACGTGAAAGAAAGAACGAAAGCAAAACAGGTAGCCGGGGATTTATTTAAATTATTACTTACAACAAATCGTTGGTCGATTTTAGATTTTATTTTCGTGTAAAATCAATTCTGTTTACGATTCTAAGGACTTAAAATTTCCCGGAATGCAAGCAAAACTTAAACTTACATACCTAAAACGTTTTGTGAAAACCCTCAAATGCTTAGTTAATTATTTCTAGTATATTTAACCGCACAATTATGTGCAAATAAGAGCGGCTGGTGGCCTGGCGGTAAGGTTCAATCCGAAGGAGTCGGGTTCAAACCCCGACTCGTACCACTGAGTTTTTCGGAACTTATGTACGAAATATCATTTGATATTTACCAGTCGCTTTTTAATGAAGGAAAACATCGTGACAAAACCGGATTTAATCCCAACAAGGCCTGGTTTCCCCTCTGGCTTGGAAGTTCAGATGGCAGTCGCATTCGTAAAAACTAGTGCCTACGTCAATTCCTGGGATTAGGTTGCCGAGAGGACCCCAGGCTCAATAGAGTAAAAAGCTGGGACAAACGCTAGAATTAAGAAGAATTGTGTGCAATCAGTATTTTTTTGCGAAGCGACTTCAATATTTCTCATTAATTATATGTGATTAATACGTAAAAAACTGCTTAAATATATCATTCTTCTCCCCTACTTTTAGATCTTTATCTAAATCCGTGTATACAAACTACCAAAGCTACTGATTTCGTCGGGTCATTTGACACTAATAATAAATTTAACCCTTCTTCGAGGGGCAAGGGACAGTTAATGATCCTTATCGGACCTTCGTATCGCTTAGATATTGGTCCCCCATCCAAGCACTTATCCTGTTACATATAATAAGTAGATACCAACTTGAAAAAGTTATAAGTAAAGATAATCTTATTAAGTATTAGAAGTATGATTAAAAGCATTCAAGAAGGGCCTACTTTATGAAAACTGTGATTTATTTCATCGAATTTAAACTTTATATGCATACAAATAGACACAATTCAGTATATTTATGTTAAATTTATTAGGCAAAATTAGAATATGTATAAAAACATAAACCTAACTAAAAACTTATATATAAAAAATCTGCCCCAGGTCCATGTCATGAGGTAGAGTATCCAGAAGGCTGGCCGCATTTCCGCGCTGGATAGCTATGCTGATCCGTTGGCCAAAATAGTGGCCAGCCCTCTGGTCACCAGAGGCCTTAATAAGGCGCGCCGATATCTCTTTATAGAGGCCACGCGAATTTTGGTCCCCATGGACCCAGGGTTTCGACCCCAAACGCCGCAAACATGTAATTACTGCCAAGGGCAGCATACTTGCGACGCTTGAGGCTCTCGGCTGAGCATGCTGCCGCACCAGCATCAACTTTGGTGCCCGGAATATGGGACGGCGCCAGGGTGTCTACACATATAGCATCCCAGACAAGGGGCCGACCCATACTCCACGGCACCAAAGTCATGCCAGCGGGCCTCTTGCCGTCGTCCCTAGTCAAACCATTTGGCTCAAGAACTGCCGGCACTTTGGCGGAAACAAGGGCCCGACGGATGTCGTCGTTGATGCTGGCATGCCGAAGGACTACGACCAGCACTACGACTGCATGAGAGGCCATGGTGACCAAGACCGTCCACCGTGACTCCGCATTGGCAGCGATGGGGTACATTAGTTGGTGCATGCCCCTATTCTAAGAGATGTGGCTAACCAAAAAGTGATATTGTCCAGCAATGTGCCTACTGTGGAAGTTGGAAGTGTCTGTAACCACAGACCCGACTCCCACTCCGCGGTGGCAATGAGACGAGCCCTATCAGTTAGATTAAGTGCCGTGTCTAAGAGGTTTTTCCTTGTAAGATCACATAGAGGCTCGTCCCATTGTCTTTGCGAACAAGGGTTGGAAGGCGAGTTCGTGTTAGGGCATGTTAAAGACCATACGTTCTTAGCCTCGGTACAGTGTGCAGCCTCCTGGACCCCAATTGAATTATTAATATTAATATTATCTTTATTATTAATATTCCTACAAAATTTAATAACTAGGTACCTCTATTAAAACGTGAGTAAATGTGAGTTACCTCACATTTTCAACCGACTTCGAAGAATTATTTTATTAATGTATGTTCACCGATCATTCGAACACGGCTCGACCGATTTGGAAAAATCTTTTTTTGTTTGAAAGAGTATACTTGACAGTTGGTCCTATTGTAACCAGGTCGGGATCTAATGATTGGATCCTGGAGAAATCGAGGGAACTCTATAAATATTATAGGCACACCTATAGTGATTTAAATATGTTTTACAGTAGGTCGGGCATTTCCTTTTGGAAAGGTGAAAACTAAGGGAAGTCGGTTCTTTTTTATTTAAAATTATTTATGTTATTTTTTTTAAATTATGTTTCGCTTCATCAGTTCATCACGACTATCACGAGTACATACCAAATCTGACTGAAATAAGAGAAAAGTCAGTAACAGATTTTTTTATACAGTCAGCATCAGAAGTAGCTCATCGGGTGGAGTATTCAAAATGGGCTTGACACGACTGTATTGTTAAGAGAATAAGAGCGTGTGAAGGTCATTCCGAACACCTCGCCCGCTTATCTACTTCTGCTGACGACTGTACATAACTTATCGTGGTTGCCTGTGCAAATGTATGTGAAGGCTAATGGCATTTACTTAACTGTCGTTAAATATTTGAAAGAGTAGATATATTTCTACGTAAGTAATAGGGTAATATATCTAAAACCAATCTACGATCGCTGTCTTTAAAGACAATCACATGTTGATGACATGCAATAAAAATACATATATAAAGGCCTATTTTGACGTTTTTCTTCACAAAATTTCTCGAAGTGCAATGGAAGTGGATTTTTCTTATTTTTACCCAAAAATAGGATGAGTATGTTGTATAATTCTTCTACGTTTACAGATAGTTAAAACTAATTTGGCAGACTATGAAATCACTTATACAGGTTGTTTTTTCAATAACTAGCCATATTGTTCGAGGTGACTTGGTAGACCATACTAAATAACTTTTACCATGGGACCAACTCCGAAATCACAATTTTTTTTTTGGCTATTTCATACATTTCGGCCTATCAGACGTCGACGTTTTCTATGGGGATGCCAACATTTTGTTTGGGATTTCGGGGTTGATGAAAAAGTTGGTAATTACGACTTTCCTAATAACCTCTCAGAATATGGTTATTATAATAGTTTTTCACCTTATTGCGTTGTAATAAGGTCCAATAGTGGATACGTCTTTTTGTAGTCGACTGTACATGACCGTTAATTTTTTTACCCACTCATTACCACAACTCGGCAGGAAATCCAAATTTAGATTCGATCAGGCGGCTAGTTTTTTGATTTTTCCGAGCTGTGGAACTTTTTATTGATCCATGAAATCGATGAAAGATCAAGGATGGACGGTATCCAGCAAATATACATTGAAATGTATTGGCACACGCAACGAGCAATGTTATCGTCAAATGGTTATTGAATATACAGGGTGATTTAAGACGTGTTCTAAAATACCAAAACATCATTCATGAGTGAAAGAGAATTTTAATACTTGTAGATAATTCGATAACTTAGAGCAAACTGTATTTAAAACCAAAACAGCCAACCAGTTTAGTGCAAATTTTATTGACAACTTGACAAAACAAAAGATATGTAAAAATAGATAATAGAAGTAGACAAAGACAATATGGAATTAGTATCAAAACTTATTACCTATTATAACCTGGTCGACAATACTGATGCAGTGGCAGCACGTCATTAGAAGCTTTTTTCTTTTTTTCAGGAAAAAAATATTAGTTAAATTTGTTCCGGGTTTGCCTGCGAATATTTTTAACACACCACCGCTGTAAAGTTGGCACATAACATATCTATAAAGGTAGGCTTCCAAAAAATATATCACATATAACTTTATAACATATTTTGCCACTCTTCCACAAGTTTGTTTTTCTTGAGCCTATTTTTGTGTCCCACTGCTGGGCAAAAGGCCTCCTCTCTTCTCCTCCACATGTACTATCACATATATTTAATTGATTATTAATTTAGTACAATTTCTTTAAAAAACTCTTTCACGTTTTTATCGCAACTAGGTAATATCACGTTGACGTAACGATCACACAAAAATAATTCCTGATTGTGTCCCGGATCCACCCTGTATAATCAATATAATCATTGCGTTACAAGATTATTCACACCTGCAATGCATTACATTTATTTGCTCTATAGAATCGTATAAATAATTTGCGGTCCATTCATATTTCTCGCGCTTCCTGTACCAATAAAACCTCGAGTTACGTTACTGACGGATTTACGAGAGATTGTTTTGATGCTTAGTGTAATCTTAGTATGATTAAGGAGGACTTGTTCAAAAAACAAGTTTTGATCGGACTTAAAGGACGACTTGCGTGACAATTAATTGTTTTTGTTTTTATTATATTATTATTAAGCCTTTTATTCCATATTTTAAGGTTAGATTTCAAGTATAAATTTATTTTATTTATTTTACAATGTGCATCCCTTATTGGGTGTATGCCTCCTCCATCTTCTTTCAGTGTTTCCTGTGCTTTCCTAGTGACTCCAATCCTCTCCTGCTAATTTCCGTATATCATCTGCCCAATGCATTCTGTTAAGATTATGAAAGTTTAGGGTTGAACTCATGTATTTAGTTACTACGCGACACGTTTTTAAAAGAGTCTAGGTCTTAATCTTTAAGCACTTAGGGTGCCAGGACCCGGCCCGCCACAAAAAATACCCCAACCAAAAAAGTTAAAATTTGGCTATCAGTAAACATTTGACGATCGTTGGCAATCTGCCATGGTTCCGTTCTACTAAATGCAGCCGTTTCGACGTCCTCTTGGAATGCAATATCTACTAAAGTACTCGTAATGTCTAAAAAGTAACGTCTAGTTACTTTGATCATTTTAAAGCAATACGAGTAACCATTCCCTTTTATGCACTTTACGGTCCTATACCTATGGTATCTACAATTAGATAGATCGCCTTAATGATTGGAACGGAATGTATCAATACAAGATTTTTTTAGTACTTACTTTATTCACTATACTCATTCGAATAGTATTTAGTAGTAGGAGTAGTAGTATAATACTTTATTGTACAACAAAGAAAAATACAACAGGAAGGATACTTAATATTTGTATAAATAGTATTAGAAGGTATTGGTCTGATAATCTGCCAGACACCTTCATTCATATCGATAATGTCAGATAAAGTCCATATCTCGAAGATAAACAGACGATAGTTCAATATGTACTATCGGGTTCAGAATTGCATGGCCAATTTATGAATGAATTCATTGATAAATTGACCATGCAATTTTGAACCCGATGGTACATAGCTACTCATACCTTCATTGTATTAGGCTACTACTGTAGGTACCATTTATTTTAACTGAAATCGTATGAAAATGAGGAAAACAGCATGCATATTTCGTGTACCTGTTTAGGTTTTATGTCACTCCGCAAGGCTAAGGCAGAATAACAGCATTGCAAATTTCTCACCTGCAATTTGCAACATTATGCTGAGTCTTAGCATTTTCTTTATTGTACACATTGTGGAACTTTTATGAAATACCAGCATTTCCTATGTTTATATTTAAACTTCCCTTTTTTTTTTAATGTTCTGTTTTGTGTTTTATTTTTAGTTTAGAAGACTAAATCTTTCCTTTTTATTGTTCTGTAATGTGTGCTTTTAAAATAATATGTTTCTTTCTTTCATATGAACAGGTGTAGGTATTTGTCTTAAGACGCATTGTAAGGCTTCGAAAAGGTAGTCCGCCAATCTGGTACAGGATTGCAAGAAATAGTTGCATGAGGAAATCGTACCTCTATTACACAGTAATTCTTAGAAGAGGATTTTACAACAGTGGATTTTTTTCAGTTGATATGTTGATGAGGTTATATGGTCTACAAATTATTTCCAGCTTTTTGACGTAGCACTAAACAAAAATGCTGGATTTCCTATGAATAATAAACATGATACGACTATAGAACTTGTATAATGTTGCTAGCTTTTACATCACTTGAATAAATGTGTTTGCCTTCAAAAATTCCTGGGTTCTTTTTGACAGCTTGATATGATACGATTTTTTATATATATATCGATAAATATATTTCTTGAAAAGTTAATAAGCATACACAGAACGCTGGACGTCTACATCTTCGGAACGAATTAAATTTTAACGCACTCCATAAGGGCGGTGGGCCGTGAAATGCTTCCTTGGGGGCCCAAGTCTATTCCTACTATATCTTACTAAATATAACCAGTACAACTGTGACCCCTCCAATCAATACCAACTATGCATCATTAGAGTGCAATGTCATGCTGGTTAAGTTAGGCAAAGGCTTGGTAAGCAATGGTTTTAAGAGCCCTGGACCCTCATTAAGGGTGTCCTTTTAACCAAATATAATTCCCCTGAGTGCCATCGTAACGCGAATATTTGTGGCTTTGCAATTTGTAGTGAATATTTGATTCCGACTTGATGGTAACGAGACCCTGAGTACTCTTTTCATACGTTGCCGCAAATATTTTATGAATACTCTTTTCTATTTACTCATTAGTCATTAGTTGGTTAGGTAGTAATGTTGGTCAAAAAAATAAAATCTAAAGCTATCTAAAAATCTAATCAATGTAACATAAAAGTCCAAATTGAAATGCGACATGGTACAGAAAGAGTTTTTCACCCTATTGCGTTGTTATAAGGTCCAAAAGTGGATACATGTATTGGTCGTCGACTGTATCATATCAGACTATCAAAATAAATAAAATAAGTATATGTATTCTTCGCCATATTTCAGCTTCAAGCTTTTTAAGGTAATAAGAATTAGAGTAGATAGCAAATAAATAGCAATGTTTGCCAAAGATAAGTATATTAAGTGTAAGTATATGTATTATAAAAGTGACGTGTAATTTTTTGTCTTTTATCAATAAGTGATCTAGGTATATACCTATCCATCTATGAGTAACAAGTTAAATACTTATTTATCTACTGCTTTAGGTTACATTTGTGTCAGTGTGCTATTAAGGGAGTTATTGTCGATATGACTACACAATATATGCTATCTACATATTAGTGAAAAAAATAAGTGTTCAGTAATTCGACAGTGGGCCCTTTCATTAAGGACTTTTAAATTTTAACGCTACATGTAAAGTCATTATGGTATATGCAAGTCATTAAAACAGGTATATTAAAGGAGGCATTTTCCGAAGAAAATACTTATTTACCGCTCAAGTTAGGTAAACAATTCACGGTTGCCCCGATTTTCCCTAATAAAACTAATGCACTTTTATCAAGCCCCAATCGAAACGGGACCCGAGGCACCCACAACAATCAATCACAATTTAATGTGGCCCTTTCTGCCCCTATTGACCGATATAACATGCCCACCATATTCTGGTCTCCGAGAAAGTGTTCCGTTTTCAACTTGCCAACTTATTTTCAAAATTTGGCAACCTACCTTGTATTTAAATTTAAATTTGCCAACTAGTAACTTTTGGGGCATCCCCAAAATATTTTTGTATATTTCAGGGCTTCGCAGCATTTTTTAAAGACCTGATTAGGCAATACAGTGTGGGGAACAGGAAAGTTAAGCTGTTCGAGCAATGAAGATCAAGTTATGTTGGTGATTGGAGATCAATCAACGTTCTGATAAGAGCTAGTTTAAAATGTAGGAATGCGGTCTTTCGTCTTTTCGTTAAAGTCATTAGGGCAGACTATGCTGTCATATACGCCAGTAAATATAGTCATATTTACACAAGTCGTAACGTAACAGACACACGTTAAATTACATTTAATTTATAGCTTGCAAAAAAGTTACCTTAGGTTTTATACTAGTGGCTCTGTGAGCTGTAGACCTCGCGAGCATAGCTAAAACTGAGTAAATTCGGGGTCGATAGAAATTTCAAATAATGTAAGCAAACCCATTGATCGTTTGAATCGTTTCACATTCACGCACTTTTAAAGAACAACCATGGTATCATTTTTAAGATTTATACATAATAAACTTGTTATTTAAACTCATTTTAGTAAAATAGACGTTAATTACTTATATTTCAGACAAAACGAGGTTCTTCAAAAATATTTTGCCATGTGTAAAATCCTGTTTTTGCCTATAAAATAGAAATGCAGCCATATTTATTTAACTTATTTTATTTTTCTATTGACCACGAATATATGGCTCTGCCAATTTGATAAATTACCAAAAACTGAATCGACAAAAGCAGACAATAGGTAATTATGATGTTAATTTGTAAAGCAGATAAACTAAGAAACTGTGACCCTTTTGCTCTCGTAACCCTTATTACGTCGTTAACTTTATACATACTCTTTTTGCTCCCATCTTAAACATTCAACCTTACAATTTTTGGTATGGAAAAAAAAGTTCAGTGTGTTTTTTCTTAGTGCGGGGGGGGGGTCGGCCCCCGAGCCCCCATTCCGGTGTTGTCACGTGGTTAACTTTATAAATACTCTTTTTTCTCCCGTATTAAATATTCAACCTTATAATTTTTGGTATGAACGATAATCGTTCTGTGTGCTTTTGCTTTGTGCGGGGTGCTTTTGCTCTGCCCCCCCGAGCCCCCTTTATCCCTTATTACGTTGTTAACTTTATAAATACTCTTTTTTCTCCCGTCTTAAAGTTCAGTGTGTTTTTCCTGTTGCGGGGGGCTCCGCCCCCCGAGCCCCCTTCCGATGATATCACTTGGTTAACTTTATAAATATCCTTTTTTCTCCCGTCTTAAACATTCAACCGTATCATTTTTGATTTGCAATTAATATTCTGCTTTTTTCTCCCGTCTTAAATATTCAACCTTATCATTAAATTTTTGGTATGAAAAAAAATCGTTCAGTGTGTTTTTAGGGTTCCGTAGCCAGAATGGAAAAAACGGAACCCTTATAGATTTGGTCATGTCTTCCTGTCCGTCCGTCCGTATGTCCCAGCCATTTTACTCGGAACCTATAAGACGTATCTTAATAAAATTTAGACATAAGGTGTAGTTTGTACGCCGCTATTTAGTTATGTAGTGAAATTGCAGAAAAAAATATTTTCAGGGGGGGGGGGGGGCGCTCCATACATGTAACTATATTTTAAAAAAAAATTACCAAATAACAACATGTTGCACATCAATCGATAGGTTTTTAAAAATAACATTGAGAATTTTTGAACATTTTGTGATTAAGTGAATAGTTACAGAAATAATCGCTTCGAAAGTCGGAAAAAAAGACTTCCCCCCCTGTAACTTTTGACCCGTAAGTCCAAAAAATATGAAAAAATTTGAGCAGATGCGCGTTATCATATTTTGAACATTATCGGTTTAGTCATTTTTGAGCGGTTGATACGATCGGTTGGCATTAGTCTGGTTCTTATTCCATTGAAGCTACGGAACCCTCCATTATGCGTGGTCCAACACGCACTTGCCCGGTTTTTTCTTAGTGCGAGGGGCTTCACCTCCCGAGCCCCCCTTTAACCCTTGGCACGTCGTTAACTTTATAAATACTGTTTTTTCTCCCGTCTTAAACATTCAATCTAACAATTTTTCGCATGAAAAATAATCGGTCAGTGTGCACTCTATTTTCTTCCGTCTTAAATATTCAACCTTAGAATTTGTCACTTGAACTCAGTATATATAAATACCGTCAACTGCTACAATTTTGCCTACGATGCACAACTTTTCGGGCTTGAAAAACATGGTTTTCTTCACCATACAGCTATTGATATCTTAATCCTGAGATGGTTGGTGAGCAAATTAGGTGACAAATCTAAATTGTGGTGGCAGAAAATATAGTTGCCTTTTATTTAATGTCGTTTCCTCCACTTTTTTTTGGGAAACTTTGATGATATCGACTCAAAATCACGAATTCTTTCGATTCCAGTAGGATACAAAATGACTCCTTTTCATTAGTTCCATTCTTTTACCGTCATAATAAGTCATAAGAAGCTTGTGATTCTGAGTCACAATCACCTAAAAAGTACCCAAATTAAAAAAAGTGGCATATCCAACTCTAAATAAAATGGCCCATAAATTTTATATCTCCTTGGCTCAAATATTGGCATCTCCTTTCGCAGACGGATAGTTTGAAAAATAGTAATAGTTTAGGGTACTTTTTTTATAAAAAGTCCGAAGAAAATAAAGTTAGGGATTAAAAAAAAACACTGTTAGCGTTATTTTGACTATAGCGCCCTCTATTAGCTGCATTCGAGATTAACAGGAACACCCTGCCCCATTAAGGTTTTGAGTCAACTAATGTAGTTGGCCCTATTAATAATTACAAAATTTAAACTAAAAAAAATACAAAATGAATGTCATGTGTGAGGGATCGAACCTGAGACGCCTTACGTAGTAGATAATTACCGTTATTCAAACTGTCATTCAGCTGCACTGACATTGTTGGGTCAAATGAGGCTACGTATTCGACATACGATTATTGCGAACTCACATGTCATTATCTCAACGAACTCACAACGGTCTTAAGCGCTATAGATCATCACGGCGCTTAAGTTCTTTGAATCTTAGCGAATTGAAAATGGTCTTAAGCGTCATGGATCTTAATGGCGCTTAAGGCCTTTATTTGAAAAAATTTACTTAATTAAAGAATCTGCTCACAAAATCTCACGGGAATCCGTTAAGAAATGCGACCTGTAGAGGAGAACATCCGGACATACGAAAGCATTTCGGCCCAAGCTGAAACGGAGACCTTCGCTAACGCTCGGTCAATTATTTATGTATGTATGTCTATTTCTTTGGCTCACCCTACAGGTTACGTTTATTGACATATATTACGACATGTGAAATGCCTTCAGACTCTAACGTTTCGTTTTTGAGAGTATTAATAAGTTTAGTTATGTCTTGATATTTTTAATTCATGTTAATTCCTGTTTATTCTAAGTTGTTTTCAAATTTTCAATAAAATGTTCGATTGCTTCGATCTGTGACCTGAGTTAAAAAAAACTCCAAACTTTATATTAGTAGTCAATTCCTGCAATATTGCCTACGATAGGTACTTGGCCACGGCGACTGTTAATTAGTGGAATTCAGGCATTTGAGAGTTGCAATATACGAGTTTATTTCATTCTTAATTAATAGCCGCCTTTCTTCCATCTCTGGAATAGTATTGATCTTTCGAAGGCTTTCTGGCAGGTTCCCATCGTTGAAGAAGATAGGTACAAAATAGCGTTTTACGTTCCTGGCAACATTTCGTTTCAAAACTACAGCTTTCGGGCTTACTAACGCACTGGCCACTCAACAACGCCTCGTAGACATAATGTTTGGCCGCGAATTTGACTTAAAAGTTTTTGCGTTTCTTGACATCATTACTTTGGTTAGCAATATTTTTGAAGAACGTATGTCCTTACTATCGCGCGTTCTTGACAAATTGAAACACCGGAGATATAAATATCGGTTTTGGGAAGAACACCATATTTTCGAAGCCAGGCAAAGTTAAGCATCATAGGCAATGTTCCAGAAATTGACAGTAATGTACCTAATTTGAGTTTGAAGTAGGTAAGTAGGTACCAAGTACAAGTCGGGAGGCAGGAACGACCTTAAATTCCTTATTTTACAAAAACAGCTCATATAGGAATTATCACAAAAAATACTAGAGCATAGGCTTGTAAGCCTAGTGTCAAATTGTATCGTACCGTCAGGGCGTTATTAGGGTTGTGTCTTGAATATTTTATTAACGCCAGTGCAAGCTGAATAAAATACTAGCCGCGCCTGCGGAGCCGCAGGGCTGGGCACAGAACTTTGCATAACAGAATGTTTCAGTAGGCTAGGGTTCCAGCTGTGGCTTGGCAGATTTGAGAGAACATGAGTTCCACATTTGGTCAGTTTGTTTGTTGTTTGGCAGGAGATCTTTACGACGACTATACTGGATTTTTAATGCGTTCCTGACGGCCTGGAACAGATCATGTTTACTTTGAGCATACATGGATTGCCATGTGTTGAGTAGGCATGTTATCCATAGGGCAGCCATTTTTTCTCGTGATTTCAAGGTTGGTTCCAAAAAAAATATCAATAATCTTACCTCGTTAAGAATAAGCTAAGGTATAAAACAGCCTGTGTAATTGGCACCTGGTTAATAAATCGATATTACATAAAATTGAGATTTGTTAATTCGTATGTTCCTTTTATTAACCGGTTAAATCATCATCCTCTTAGCGTATGTCCCAGCTTGGGGTCCGATCAAATGATATTCCGTACAAAAGTTCCGAAAAACGGAAAAACTTAGTGTTACGAGCCGGTATTTGAACCCGAGACCTGCGGATTGAAAGTCGGACGTCTTACCGTCAGGCTATTACATGTAAATATGGATTCTGTGTATTTCTCTAGTCTGTGGCACAACCCGCGGGTTTTACACGCGACCGGCTTACTTTGTTTTCTTTGTACAATTTGTTTAGGAATTCCCTTCCTGTATCTACTAAGCTTATTCACATTGCTTACATCGCGTTAGCAAACCAGTTTGACACCTAGATTTCCGTAGCAACTATGAAAAATCCGAGATCATTTTTATACTGGTTGGCTTGGTATGTGGTTGGAATAAGAATAGGGCTGGCACCATGTTACAGTTACGACCGAGGGTGTGTACATAATAAGCAGTACGGCCTGCCTATATTTAGGAATTTAAGGTAAAAAGGGAATTTTGTTTTGCTGAAGCGTGCTCTTAAGGAGCAAACACATTTTAATGTATACTGCTTTAAAATTGAATTCAAAATTTAACGCCTGACCCGCGATCTCCATTTAAAGTGGCATCCTTGACGGTCTTTTACTTATTCAGGATTCACACTTTGATCTTTAGAATGTTTTGCAGTAGGTATAATCAGTAGCAATAGATGTACAAAATGACCCATTCATTTCTCATGCTCGAAAAGTGAGTCATTGTTTGTTTAAGTATTTAGCGGTCAGAAAGTGATTTATTTACGCACTAGGGACTTTCACTTTACAATGTATATATTTTTTTATTATCGCGAGTGGCCACGAGTGGTCGTATTCAAATTGCAAGCTAAGCTAGCTCCAGCTTCGCTGAGAATATTATTGACGTACCACCGCTATCAAAGAAAACCGGCCAAGAGCGTGTCGGGCCAAGCTCAGTGTAGGGTTCCGTAGTTTTCCGTCCGTCACAATAAGTGTCCCCACTTAAGAGTTAAAATAATACCGCCTTGTAGGATATGATATGAGCGTTCCACGTACAGCGACATCTATCGGCAAATTAAGTAAACTATTGCGCGCGAGCTTAAAGTATGGAAGATGATTTTTATGGGATAATTCTTAATTGCGTGAACCGATTTTCACCGTTTTTACTTTATTTGAAAGCACGTCATTTCATTGTGATTTTGTAGAAATTACAGGTACAATAAACACCTGCTTATACGGTTAAATTACAAACTTAGTTCTGAAATTATTTTGTATTTTTTTTTCAAAAACTATTCAACCTATCACGTTCAAAATAATTTTTCTAGAAAGTTTTTATAAAGTTCTACGTTTGAGTTTTTTTTCATATTTTTAAAACTTATGGTTCAAAAGTTAGAGGGGGGGGACACATTTTTTTTTACTTCTTTAGCGATTATTTCCGAAAATATTTACATTATCAAAAAATGATTTTAGTAAACCCCTATTCATTTTTAAATACCTATCCAACAATATATCACACGTTAGGGTTGAAATTAAAAATCTCTCCACTTTACGTATAGGGGAGGTACCCTAATAACAAAAAACAATCCACTTTTTATTTTACCACTTTGTCGGCGTGATTGATTTACATATTAAATAGTACCAAATTTCAGCTTTCGAGTGCTAACGGTGAATGGGATTATCAGCGGACGGACGGACGGACGGGCAGACATGGCGAAACTATAAGGGTTCCTAGTTGACTACGGAACCCTAAAAATGTGAGTAGCGAAAGTGCTTCTCACGGAGAACGAGCGAATCCCGCCGAACCGGTGTTTCGCAAGAAATCGGAACTACATAAATATTGATACTACCGTCGGCGACCTTTGCTCGAGCATGACACATTTTAAACCCGGTTTAACTACGAGCCAGTTTTCGGGTACATTAACTTGTCTCTGAAAGAAAGTTATATATTAAGCAACTATTGGATTCCATCCGTGACTTCGTCTGAATAAAATCGTAAAAAAAAACCATTTAGGGGTTAAATTTCTTAAAACACTTTCTTGGTAATATTTTTAAGAATGACAAATAATAAGATAATTTAGGTAGGCTTGCGTGGGGATACAGATTTATCACGTAGTAGACCTGCTAGAACCCATGTATACATCTGCTAGAACCCATTCACGGGTAAGTACATCAATAGATACCCGTGAATCGGTCCCAGCAGACGTAGGGGATTGTAAATAAAATGGAAAAATAATGGGTTGAAGCTGGCTGGGTCAAAGACAAAGTGTTGTTTAATTTTAGTTAAACCAATATTTTAAATATAATCAACTGGAGGCTGCAGCCCAAAATAACTTACCTATTTTATTGGACTGAATTAATAATGTGTTAATTTAATACCCATACGAAAACCAAACTTTCCAAAGTCAGTCATCGTGTAGTGAATCATACCTAATTTACGAATACCTATCTTAAAAATGTTACAACGAACATCTCGGACAAAAAGGTTGTATTGGGAAGCGACGCAAAAGTTACACGACGCGTAATTTGGCAATTCCTTAGCTCTAGGAACCGAATTCGAAGCCGCCTATATCTTCGATTTAGTGACATTGCTGCCATACAATTTGCGAGGGATATAAAAGTCTGACCTTTCTAAGGACTTTTACTATAACCGTCGATTGAGACGGTAGCGCTACGTAACTGTGCGCTAACCAAGATCAATTTACGACAATTGAAGACACGGAAGAAGCAGTTCAGAGGCTCAGTTGATAGAGTTTAAAATTTCATGATTTTTTTATGAAAAAGACAGTTACTGCCGTTATTACGCTAGCGAGCGTAAAACGCACACAGCGTTGCTTAAAAAGCGTGGACAATTTTATTGAGTTATATTTAAAAGAGCCTATGTATTGAGCGCTTCAATATTTTTATCCTTTTTATCCAGCAGTGAAGGGACACACTTACGTAACTAGCGTTTGTTAGGGCTATTTCACGGGAGTTTTTAGCATGGCAGGTAAATAAATCAAAAGTTGGGCGCGATACGGCGCGGCGGGACACAGGCAAAATGTGTGTTTGCGAATGTTTGCTTAAATTGGAATTGTGGTTACGGGGCGTGTTACGGTTATGTAATAAGGATTTTAATATTAGTACACGAGTTGGTAACTTTAACCTTTTCGTCGCCAATGACTTGATATAAAGTCAGTTCATTCCGTGCCCCACAGGTCATGAGTGTCATGACTTCATTACAAGTCGAGGCGTTCGACAGATTTTAGACAACTCAAGATTTTTATAGGTATTTTCTATCTCTTGTTATTAGCATTGTACATCTTCGATTTACAAAATGTATAAATCCGGTATCCATCACTGGTTTAGAATTCCGACAACAAACTAATCATTTTTTTATTTACGTAAGTATAGTTTTTGCTTGGCGTTGATGACACTTAATTATTTTATTGATCCGACGCGACGGTTAAATGATGTTAATGCAAACTTTCAACATAAAAAGTTAAAGTACATTACTATCAATACCTATAATAAAAGATGACAAAACTTTTTATGATGTCAAATAATGTACATATATATGCGAAACATGCTTAGTTTGCTACGTCCAAAATATAAAAATCTTCATGTGTCTAAAATATAACATAGTTCTGATTTTTTTTATAGGTGCGTCATTCGCTTTCCGTGTCCAAAGTAATGTATCGCGACATTCGTGACCTAGGGGAAGTTAATAAAACTACATAATGAAAATAACTTATTTTGTAGGTACCTGTAAAAAAATAAATTGAAAAGCTAATGGTGGACGTATAATAGTGACATAACAAAATTTTCTCCAAGGGCTGTATTCTAAGTATAAAACACGTTTAGTCACGATCGAACTTCAATACAACTCCAATTCATTAACTACGCAATATAGCATCTTAAACATAGACATATAAAATAAGGAGACGGAATCCCACGAAGATAAAACTGTGATTCCATAATAAGCCGCGATCTCGTGCACGCACACTCACTTTTGACGTTTGAACCAATCACCGCTCGTCCACGAGTTGTATATGTGTGCGTGTCGCGCGTAAACACGAAGAACTCGGCTTATTATGGAATCACAGTTTTGTCTTCAAGGCGCTACGTCTTCTTATTTTATGTGACTACTAGCCTTTTCCGGCGGCTTCGCCCGCGTACTATAATTACTCAAAAAAGATACGATACCCATGTTGATTTTCAGACTTTGTGACCACATTTGCCCCTTTTAGGGGTTGAATTTTCAAAAAGCCTGAAACATATGTTTACTCATTTATCGTTAGGAATACTCCTGTGATGTTTCGAATAAAATAATCTAACAAATCTTGATTCGCCATACAAACTTTGGACCCCCATTTTACCCCCTTAGGGGGTGAATTTTGAAAAATCCTTTTTTAGTGCACCCCTAGACCTTATAAGGAACCTACGTGCCAAATTTGGAATCTCTAGAACCAGCGGTTTGGGCTGTGCGTTGATATGTCAGTCAGTCAGTCAGTTTCTTCTTTTATATATTTAGATGATCTTAAATGTTTGAATCAGAAATGTCAGAATTTGCTTGAAAATTATTACGAATGCAGCTCCAATACAATTTTAATATTGGTTGATTATTTGTTGTGTATTGGAGATATGTTTGAATTATACTGTGTTTTTAATGTACTGTTTATGTATTTTAAAATTAAAATACGGCACCTAAATAGTATCGTCAGAAATGAGTTTTAAAGTTAGTCGGGTGGTTACATAGGCTGCTATTTATATACCCGGAAACCGGGATTACAATCTTCTTAAATAGCATATTTGACCTCCATGGTAAAATTTGAACTTTTTTAAGTACTGGCCGGTATATTTTTTCTTTCTTATTAACGCTCGTGTTTTGTTTTTGACGGGTTTTAAATGTCATCTCGCAGCAAGAATGGAACTCACTCGTGAAAATATTCGTGCTATGATTTATTATGATTTTCGGCGTGGTTTAACGCAACAACAGTGCATAGATCAACTAACTTCAACTTTTGGTGATGAAGCCCCATCTAAAACTACTGTGTATCACTGGTTTAGTGAGTTCAATCGTGGACGTAGTATGCTTACGGACGAAGTTAAGGCAGGTCGCCCGAAATCGGTCGTTGTACAACAAAATATCGAGGCTGTGCGAAAACTTATAATGGACGACCGACATGTTACGTACCGCGAGATAGAGGCGACTCTGGGTATTTCTATGACCAGCATTAATAGCATATTACATAATTATTTGGCTGTAAAAAAAATTTGTTCGCGTTGGATACCCCACAACTTAACAAAAGAGCAAAAAGATGCTCGCGTCGAATGGTGCAATAAAATGTTAAAAAAATATAACCGTGGTGACTCAAAAGCCGTTTATAACATCTATACAGGTGACGAATCCTGGATCTATGCATACGATCCCGAAACGAAGCAACAATCAACGGTATGGGTGTTTCAAAATGAGCCGAACCCTACGAAAGTTACTCGTGCAAAAAGTACATTGAAACAAATGGTGGCCTGCTTCTTCGGTATTAATGGCCATGTAGCTACAGTGCCACTAGAAAACCGTAGAACGGTTAATTCAGAGTGGTACACGACCATTTGCTTACCGGAAGTATTTGAACAAATTCATAAAACTAACCAGCGACCAAGAATCATTCTTCATCATGACAATGCCAGCTGTCATACGTCACGCGAAACAACTCTATTTTTGGAGGGTCAAAATGTGGAATTAACGGGTCATCCGCCGTACAGCCCTGACTTGGCACCCAACGATTTTTATTTATTTCCAAATATAAAGAATAAATTACGCGGTCAACGATTTTCGACCGCTGAAGATGCTGTCGACGCATTCAAACAACACGTTATGGAGGTACCTCAGGCGGAGTGGCAGAAGTGCTTTAAAAATTGGTTCACGCGAATGCAAAAGTGCATAGATCATCAAGGGGAATACTTTGAAAAACAATAAAACCATTTTCAGCCGTGTACGTTTGTTTGTTTTTTTGTTTCCGGATATATATGTAGCAACCCTCGTATGGTTTTGGCCCAACCCGTAGATACTGTGACACATCTAAGTAAATTTTGTCGTTTTGAACCCACAGAAGTCTTCAAATAGAAGACCCTTGTCAATCATTTATGAAACCGCGGCTTTAGCCCTCTACGAAGTAATGTTTAAATACTGGGTGAGGCTTTCAAATGGCACGTGAAGGGAAATGTGATACTACGGAAACGAAAATTTCTTATTCCGGGGACGTAAATAAATTAGAACATGTCAAAAAGTTATTCATAGTGCTCCTACATCTACGACAATGATACCGTTATTACAATACATTGTCAATAAAAAGCAAAACCTAATTAAATATTAAAAAATATTTATCAACCAATATTCCTCGGCATACTAACCCGTACTTATTAGAGAAGCGTACAAAATATTACTTAAACTAACTTTAGATTATAGACTTAGGTTTCCACAGAAACACGTATCTCATATATTTGCTGGTTTTACGTAACCATCACAGTTGAATTGCTTACCCTGGGGCTGTATTCTAAATTTAAAACACGTATAGACACGATCCAACTTCAATACAACTCCAATGCAATAACAACGCAATACAGCTACGGCATAAACATCAGATATACATAGAACCGTTTTACCCCGAAAGGTTAAAAAACGGATATTTAGGTTTCTGCCGTAGCTTAAACCACATATGAGATTACACCCTTGTAACTCAGCCCTAATCGAGTGGATTCCTCGACTAGTAGCGCCATCTGTCGCGCCACTCAGGTACTAATGTCGCCCGGTGCCAGCGCCAGGCTGATTTCTCCTCAGTACGTTAAGTAAGCCGGCAAGGCCCTTAGGTGTGGTTTAAGCTACGGCAGAAACCTAAATATCCGTTTTTTACCCTTCGGGGGAAAAACGGTTCTATTTAGGTATTCTTGCCTTCGCTTAAACCACATATGAGACGTGTTTAAACCTCTGCCGGCGCTGGCCCGGGCGTACTGTGATGATTAGACATTAACCAACAAAAATTTCGGAACGAAATATGTACAAAAGAGATACTTGTTGCTATACGTTATTATTTTGCGCAATAACTTTTTTTTTTAAATATCTATTGTGAAAATATTCTTATCTGCCGTAATTGGCAGTTTAGATATTTATTTTAATGATAGAGTTAGGTTAACATTTCCATTTTTCCATTAGGAATATTTCTAGCAACTATGAAACAATCGATCCCGTATTCGTATTTTTGGGATTTTAGTTAAGCGAGCTTCGATATTCCTATCTGGAGATATTGCGTTGATAATCAAAAAAAAAGTTATGAATGATGTAAAGAGTTATTTGATTCTGCTATTTGATCACTGATTTGTATGGTGTACTTTTTATTATTTATCATAACATGGCCAGATTGAAAGTTCTTCCAAAAATATGTTTTAAAAGTTGTTCTTGATTGAGAAAACCTGTTTCACATCTGAAATTTTTAGTATTATTCGGGCTTTAACGTTAATTTTAAAGTCTAATTATGTACTGTTACATACGCTGCTTTATCTACACACATATTATAAACTCCCTGTGATGTCTTCAATGACCGTATGCTACGAGTGCTACGACCGGCATTGCGGCATTGATCAGACCTATTAAGGTAGCGATCATTTGTTAGTAAAACCGAATGGGAAATTCAGGTAATTTTGCGAGATCCTTAGGAAAGACAATGTTTTTAATTACATTCAGACCTTATAGATGTCAATTGGAGTTTTGAGTGAGTATTATAAGAATGCTAAATGTTGACGACAGCAACTATGAATTTTAGAACTAAAATGGTATTGTTAAATTGACAATACTCCACCGGAAACCGACCGCATATACTAGGTAAGTAAGCTCCGAGTTAGTTCATATGATTTTCAATTACTACTATATAAAGCTGCAGTACCACTGACTGACTGACTGACATGTTTTTTTTTTGTCTATGGGAAAAGTCTTAAATGTCTATACATATTTGTATAGGCGTGGCAAATGTTAGGTCAAAAAAAATATGGACGTCAGTCTACTGACCCTGGTCGAAAAAATGTTGAACGGCCCGGCTCAACGGTAAGACCTAGGTAGGGGGTGCTCGACCAAATGTCATAGAGGGCCCCTGGCAGTTTTTAGTGCTTCCATTTTTTTTTTAATTTTTCGACTTTTTTTTTCAATCGATTTTTCAAATTAATCCTAGCGCGCTGAAATTTGGCGTGGCGAAATACCTTTGGCTTTGGATTTGTACGGGCAAAAAAAATTTAAGAAAAATCCAAGATGGCGGCCAAAACCGTCATCCAAAATTTGTATGGCAACTTTTAAACTGGGGTAGATGGGTGGGGGGTGCTCGACCAAACGTCATAGAGAGCTGGAAAAAAAAACTATTGGTAAAACAAAATTTTCAAAATGGCCGACTTTTTTTTTTTTTTTTTTCAAATTGGTCTGAGCGCGCTGAGATTTGGCATGCAGGGACCTAGGGGGCCTGAGATTAGTAAAATGAAAAAAGTTTTTGGAAAAATTCAAAATGGCGGCGTCCACGAGTAAAACCATTTTTTGAGTAATTTAGGCGAGCCCGAAATGCGAGCTTTAGGCTGGGAGGCCGCAGGCCGACCCCGGCGGAGGGCCGAAGGCCCGAAGCCTTCACTTAGAGTGTCCAAGCGTTCATACCCAAGAAATTTAAGGCGAGGCCGAAGGCCGAGCTGCGTGCAGGACGAATGAACTTAACCTAAAAGTCCAACTGTCTTTATAAGCGTAGCCGGAGAGCCGAAGGCTCGACGGCGGAGCGTCAAGGCGAGCGAAGGCCGGAGGCCGAGCTCCGCGTAGGGCCGAAGGCCCGGAGCGTCACACGACCGGGGGAAGTTGGCGCTTAAACACGAGCCTATAGTAAAAGTGTCCAGCGAACCTGAGGGCCACAGGCCCGAAGGTGAGCGGATTTTTAATGCGTTCCTGACGGCCTGGAACAGATCATGTTTACTTTGAGCATACATGGATTGCCATGTGTTGAGTAGGCATGTTATCCATAGGGCAGCCATTTTTTCTCGTGATTTCAAGGTTGGTTCCAAAAAAAATATCAATAATCTTACCTCGTTAAGAATAAGCTAAGGTATAAAACAGCCTGTGTAATTGGCACCTGGTTAATAAATCGATATTACATAAAATTGAGATTTGTTAATTCGTATGTTCCTTTTATTAACCGGTTAAATCATCATCCTCTTAGCGTATGTCCCAGCTTGGGGTCCGATCAAATGATATTCCGTACAAAAGTTCCGAAAAACGGAAAAACTTAGTGTTACGAGCCGGTATTTGAACCCGAGACCTGCGGATTGAAAGTCGGACGTCTTACCGTCAGGCTATTACATGTAAATATGGATTCTGTGTATTTCTCTAGTCTGTGGCACAACCCGCGGGTTTTACACGCGACCGGCTTACTTTGTTTTCTTTGTACAATTTGTTTAGGAATTCCCTTCCTGTATCTACTAAGCTTATTCACATTGCTTACATCGCGTTAGCAAACCAGTTTGACACCTAGATTTCCGTAGCAACTATGAAAAATCCGAGATCATTTTTATACTGGTTGGCTTGGTATGTGGTTGGAATAAGAATAGGGCTGGCACCATGTTACAGTTACGACCGAGGGTGTGTACATAATAAGCAGTACGGCCTGCCTATATTTAGGAATTTAAGGTAAAAAGGGAATTTTGTTTTGCTGAAGCGTGCTCTTAAGGAGCAAACACATTTTAATGTATACTGCTTTAAAATTGAATTCAAAATTTAACGCCTGACCCGCGATCTCCATTTAAAGTGGCATCCTTGACGGTCTTTTACTTATTCAGGATTCACACTTTGATCTTTAGAATGTTTTGCAGTAGGTATAATCAGTAGCAATAGATGTACAAAATGACCCATTCATTTCTCATGCTCGAAAAGTGAGTCATTGTTTGTTTAAGTATTTAGCGGTCAGAAAGTGATTTATTTACGCACTAGGGACTTTCACTTTACAATGTATATATTTTTTTATTATCGCGAGTGGCCACGAGTGGTCGTATTCAAATTGCAAGCTAAGCTAGCTCCAGCTTCGCTGAGAATATTATTGACGTACCACCGCTATCAAAGAAAACCGGCCAAGAGCGTGTCGGGCCAAGCTCAGTGTAGGGTTCCGTAGTTTTCCGTCCGTCACAATAAGTGTCCCCACTTAAGAGTTAAAATAATACCGCCTTGTAGGATATGATATGAGCGTTCCACGTACAGCGACATCTATCGGCAAATTAAGTAAACTATTGCGCGCGAGCTTAAAGTATGGAAGATGATTTTTATGGGATAATTCTTAATTGCGTGAACCGATTTTCACCGTTTTTACTTTATTTGAAAGCACGTCATTTCATTGTGATTTTGTAGAAATTACAGGTACAATAAACACCTGCTTATACGGTTAAATTACAAACTTAGTTCTGAAATTATTTTGTATTTTTTTTTCAAAAACTATTCAACCTATCACGTTCAAAATAATTTTTCTAGAAAGTTTTTATAAAGTTCTACGTTTGAGTTTTTTTTCATATTTTTAAAACTTATGGTTCAAAAGTTAGAGGGGGGGGACACATTTTTTTTTACTTCTTTAGCGATTATTTCCGAAAATATTTACATTATCAAAAAATGATTTTAGTAAACCCCTATTCATTTTTAAATACCTATCCAACAATATATCACACGTTAGGGTTGAAATTAAAAATCTCTCCACTTTACGTATAGGGGAGGTACCCTAATAACAAAAAACAATCCACTTTTTATTTTACCACTTTGTCGGCGTGATTGATTTACATATTAAATAGTACCAAATTTCAGCTTTCGAGTGCTAACGGTGAATGGGATTATCAGCGGACGGACGGACGGACGGGCAGACATGGCGAAACTATAAGGGTTCCTAGTTGACTACGGAACCCTAAAAATGTGAGTAGCGAAAGTGCTTCTCACGGAGAACGAGCGAATCCCGCCGAACCGGTGTTTCGCAAGAAATCGGAACTACATAAATATTGATACTACCGTCGGCGACCTTTGCTCGAGCATGACACATTTTAAACCCGGTTTAACTACGAGCCAGTTTTCGGGTACATTAACTTGTCTCTGAAAGAAAGTTATATATTAAGCAACTATTGGATTCCATCCGTGACTTCGTCTGAATAAAATCGTAAAAAAAAACCATTTAGGGGTTAAATTTCTTAAAACACTTTCTTGGTAATATTTTTAAGAATGACAAATAATAAGATAATTTAGGTAGGCTTGCGTGGGGATACAGATTTATCACGTAGTAGACCTGCTAGAACCCATGTATACATCTGCTAGAACCCATTCACGGGTAAGTACATCAATAGATACCCGTGAATCGGTCCCAGCAGACGTAGGGGATTGTAAATAAAATGGAAAAATAATGGGTTGAAGCTGGCTGGGTCAAAGACAAAGTGTTGTTTAATTTTAGTTAAACCAATATTTTAAATATAATCAACTGGAGGCTGCAGCCCAAAATAACTTACCTATTTTATTGGACTGAATTAATAATGTGTTAATTTAATACCCATACGAAAACCAAACTTTCCAAAGTCAGTCATCGTGTAGTGAATCATACCTAATTTACGAATACCTATCTTAAAAATGTTACAACGAACATCTCGGACAAAAAGGTTGTATTGGGAAGCGACGCAAAAGTTACACGACGCGTAATTTGGCAATTCCTTAGCTCTAGGAACCGAATTCGAAGCCGCCTATATCTTCGATTTAGTGACATTGCTGCCATACAATTTGCGAGGGATATAAAAGTCTGACCTTTCTAAGGACTTTTACTATAACCGTCGATTGAGACGGTAGCGCTACGTAACTGTGCGCTAACCAAGATCAATTTACGACAATTGAAGACACGGAAGAAGCAGTTCAGAGGCTCAGTTGATAGAGTTTAAAATTTCATGATTTTTTTATGAAAAAGACAGTTACTGCCGTTATTACGCTAGCGAGCGTAAAACGCACACAGCGTTGCTTAAAAAGCGTGGACAATTTTATTGAGTTATATTTAAAAGAGCCTATGTATTGAGCGCTTCAATATTTTTATCCTTTTTATCCAGCAGTGAAGGGACACACTTACGTAACTAGCGTTTGTTAGGGCTATTTCACGGGAGTTTTTAGCATGGCAGGTAAATAAATCAAAAGTTGGGCGCGATACGGCGCGGCGGGACACAGGCAAAATGTGTGTTTGCGAATGTTTGCTTAAATTGGAATTGTGGTTACGGGGCGTGTTACGGTTATGTAATAAGGATTTTAATATTAGTACACGAGTTGGTAACTTTAACCTTTTCGTCGCCAATGACTTGATATAAAGTCAGTTCATTCCGTGCCCCACAGGTCATGAGTGTCATGACTTCATTACAAGTCGAGGCGTTCGACAGATTTTAGACAACTCAAGATTTTTATAGGTATTTTCTATCTCTTGTTATTAGCATTGTACATCTTCGATTTACAAAATGTATAAATCCGGTATCCATCACTGGTTTAGAATTCCGACAACAAACTAATCATTTTTTTATTTACGTAAGTATAGTTTTTGCTTGGCGTTGATGACACTTAATTATTTTATTGATCCGACGCGACGGTTAAATGATGTTAATGCAAACTTTCAACATAAAAAGTTAAAGTACATTACTATCAATACCTATAATAAAAGATGACAAAACTTTTTATGATGTCAAATAATGTACATATATATGCGAAACATGCTTAGTTTGCTACGTCCAAAATATAAAAATCTTCATGTGTCTAAAATATAACATAGTTCTGATTTTTTTTATAGGTGCGTCATTCGCTTTCCGTGTCCAAAGTAATGTATCGCGACATTCGTGACCTAGGGGAAGTTAATAAAACTACATAATGAAAATAACTTATTTTGTAGGTACCTGTAAAAAAATAAATTGAAAAGCTAATGGTGGACGTATAATAGTGACATAACAAAATTTTCTCCAAGGGCTGTATTCTAAGTATAAAACACGTTTAGTCACGATCGAACTTCAATACAACTCCAATTCATTAACTACGCAATATAGCATCTTAAACATAGACATATAAAATAAGGAGACGGAATCCCACGAAGATAAAACTGTGATTCCATAATAAGCCGCGATCTCGTGCACGCACACTCACTTTTGACGTTTGAACCAATCACCGCTCGTCCACGAGTTGTATATGTGTGCGTGTCGCGCGTAAACACGAAGAACTCGGCTTATTATGGAATCACAGTTTTGTCTTCAAGGCGCTACGTCTTCTTATTTTATGTGACTACTAGCCTTTTCCGGCGGCTTCGCCCGCGTACTATAATTACTCAAAAAAGATACGATACCCATGTTGATTTTCAGACTTTGTGACCACATTTGCCCCTTTTAGGGGTTGAATTTTCAAAAAGCCTGAAACATATGTTTACTCATTTATCGTTAGGAATACTCCTGTGATGTTTCGAATAAAATAATCTAACAAATCTTGATTCGCCATACAAACTTTGGACCCCCATTTTACCCCCTTAGGGGGTGAATTTTGAAAAATCCTTTTTTAGTGCACCCCTAGACCTTATAAGGAACCTACGTGCCAAATTTGGAATCTCTAGAACCAGCGGTTTGGGCTGTGCGTTGATATGTCAGTCAGTCAGTCAGTTTCTTCTTTTATATATTTAGATGATCTTAAATGTTTGAATCAGAAATGTCAGAATTTGCTTGAAAATTATTACGAATGCAGCTCCAATACAATTTTAATATTGGTTGATTATTTGTTGTGTATTGGAGATATGTTTGAATTATACTGTGTTTTTAATGTACTGTTTATGTATTTTAAAATTAAAATACGGCACCTAAATAGTATCGTCAGAAATGAGTTTTAAAGTTAGTCGGGTGGTTACATAGGCTGCTATTTATATACCCGGAAACCGGGATTACAATCTTCTTAAATAGCATATTTGACCTCCATGGTAAAATTTGAACTTTTTTAAGTACTGGCCGGTATATTTTTTCTTTCTTATTAACGCTCGTGTTTTGTTTTTGACGGGTTTTAAATGTCATCTCGCAGCAAGAATGGAACTCACTCGTGAAAATATTCGTGCTATGATTTATTATGATTTTCGGCGTGGTTTAACGCAACAACAGTGCATAGATCAACTAACTTCAACTTTTGGTGATGAAGCCCCATCTAAAACTACTGTGTATCACTGGTTTAGTGAGTTCAATCGTGGACGTAGTATGCTTACGGACGAAGTTAAGGCAGGTCGCCCGAAATCGGTCGTTGTACAACAAAATATCGAGGCTGTGCGAAAACTTATAATGGACGACCGACATGTTACGTACCGCGAGATAGAGGCGACTCTGGGTATTTCTATGACCAGCATTAATAGCATATTACATAATTATTTGGCTGTAAAAAAAATTTGTTCGCGTTGGATACCCCACAACTTAACAAAAGAGCAAAAAGATGCTCGCGTCGAATGGTGCAATAAAATGTTAAAAAAATATAACCGTGGTGACTCAAAAGCCGTTTATAACATCTATACAGGTGACGAATCCTGGATCTATGCATACGATCCCGAAACGAAGCAACAATCAACGGTATGGGTGTTTCAAAATGAGCCGAACCCTACGAAAGTTACTCGTGCAAAAAGTACATTGAAACAAATGGTGGCCTGCTTCTTCGGTATTAATGGCCATGTAGCTACAGTGCCACTAGAAAACCGTAGAACGGTTAATTCAGAGTGGTACACGACCATTTGCTTACCGGAAGTATTTGAACAAATTCATAAAACTAACCAGCGACCAAGAATCATTCTTCATCATGACAATGCCAGCTGTCATACGTCACGCGAAACAACTCTATTTTTGGAGGGTCAAAATGTGGAATTAACGGGTCATCCGCCGTACAGCCCTGACTTGGCACCCAACGATTTTTATTTATTTCCAAATATAAAGAATAAATTACGCGGTCAACGATTTTCGACCGCTGAAGATGCTGTCGACGCATTCAAACAACACGTTATGGAGGTACCTCAGGCGGAGTGGCAGAAGTGCTTTAAAAATTGGTTCACGCGAATGCAAAAGTGCATAGATCATCAAGGGGAATACTTTGAAAAACAATAAAACCATTTTCAGCCGTGTACGTTTGTTTGTTTTTTTGTTTCCGGATATATATGTAGCAACCCTCGTATGGTTTTGGCCCAACCCGTAGATACTGTGACACATCTAAGTAAATTTTGTCGTTTTGAACCCACAGAAGTCTTCAAATAGAAGACCCTTGTCAATCATTTATGAAACCGCGGCTTTAGCCCTCTACGAAGTAATGTTTAAATACTGGGTGAGGCTTTCAAATGGCACGTGAAGGGAAATGTGATACTACGGAAACGAAAATTTCTTATTCCGGGGACGTAAATAAATTAGAACATGTCAAAAAGTTATTCATAGTGCTCCTACATCTACGACAATGATACCGTTATTACAATACATTGTCAATAAAAAGCAAAACCTAATTAAATATTAAAAAATATTTATCAACCAATATTCCTCGGCATACTAACCCGTACTTATTAGAGAAGCGTACAAAATATTACTTAAACTAACTTTAGATTATAGACTTAGGTTTCCACAGAAACACGTATCTCATATATTTGCTGGTTTTACGTAACCATCACAGTTGAATTGCTTACCCTGGGGCTGTATTCTAAATTTAAAACACGTATAGACACGATCCAACTTCAATACAACTCCAATGCAATAACAACGCAATACAGCTACGGCATAAACATCAGATATACATAGAACCGTTTTACCCCGAAAGGTTAAAAAACGGATATTTAGGTTTCTGCCGTAGCTTAAACCACATATGAGATTACACCCTTGTAACTCAGCCCTAATCGAGTGGATTCCTCGACTAGTAGCGCCATCTGTCGCGCCACTCAGGTACTAATGTCGCCCGGTGCCAGCGCCAGGCTGATTTCTCCTCAGTACGTTAAGTAAGCCGGCAAGGCCCTTAGGTGTGGTTTAAGCTACGGCAGAAACCTAAATATCCGTTTTTTACCCTTCGGGGGAAAAACGGTTCTATTTAGGTATTCTTGCCTTCGCTTAAACCACATATGAGACGTGTTTAAACCTCTGCCGGCGCTGGCCCGGGCGTACTGTGATGATTAGACATTAACCAACAAAAATTTCGGAACGAAATATGTACAAAAGAGATACTTGTTGCTATACGTTATTATTTTGCGCAATAACTTTTTTTTTTAAATATCTATTGTGAAAATATTCTTATCTGCCGTAATTGGCAGTTTAGATATTTATTTTAATGATAGAGTTAGGTTAACATTTCCATTTTTCCATTAGGAATATTTCTAGCAACTATGAAACAATCGATCCCGTATTCGTATTTTTGGGATTTTAGTTAAGCGAGCTTCGATATTCCTATCTGGAGATATTGCGTTGATAATCAAAAAAAAAGTTATGAATGATGTAAAGAGTTATTTGATTCTGCTATTTGATCACTGATTTGTATGGTGTACTTTTTATTATTTATCATAACATGGCCAGATTGAAAGTTCTTCCAAAAATATGTTTTAAAAGTTGTTCTTGATTGAGAAAACCTGTTTCACATCTGAAATTTTTAGTATTATTCGGGCTTTAACGTTAATTTTAAAGTCTAATTATGTACTGTTACATACGCTGCTTTATCTACACACATATTATAAACTCCCTGTGATGTCTTCAATGACCGTATGCTACGAGTGCTACGACCGGCATTGCGGCATTGATCAGACCTATTAAGGTAGCGATCATTTGTTAGTAAAACCGAATGGGAAATTCAGGTAATTTTGCGAGATCCTTAGGAAAGACAATGTTTTTAATTACATTCAGACCTTATAGATGTCAATTGGAGTTTTGAGTGAGTATTATAAGAATGCTAAATGTTGACGACAGCAACTATGAATTTTAGAACTAAAATGGTATTGTTAAATTGACAATACTCCACCGGAAACCGACCGCATATACTAGGTAAGTAAGCTCCGAGTTAGTTCATATGATTTTCAATTACTACTATATAAAGCTGCAGTACCACTGACTGACTGACTGACATGTTTTTTTTTTTGTCTATGGGAAAAGTCTTAAATGTCTATACATATTTGTATAGGCGTGGCAAATGTTAGGTCAAAAAAAATATGGACGTCAGTCTACTGACCCTGGTCGAAAAAATGTTGAACGGCCCGGCTCAACGGTAAGACCTAGGTAGGGGGTGCTCGACCAAATGTCATAGAGGGCCCCTGGCAGTTTTTAGTGCTTCCATTTTTTTTTTAATTTTTCGACTTTTTTTTTCAATCGATTTTTCAAATTAATCCTAGCGCGCTGAAATTTGGCGTGGCGAAATACCTTTGGCTTTGGATTTGTACGGGCAAAAAAAATTTAAGAAAAATCCAAGATGGCGGCCAAAACCGTCATCCAAAATTTGTATGGCAACTTTTAAACTGGGGTAGATGGGTGGGGGGTGCTCGACCAAACGTCATAGAGAGCTGGAAAAAAAAACTATTGGTAAAACAAAATTTTCAAAATGGCCGACTTTTTTTTTTTTTTTTTTCAAATTGGTCTGAGCGCGCTGAGATTTGGCATGCAGGGACCTAGGGGGCCTGAGATTAGTAAAATGAAAAAAGTTTTTGGAAAAATTCAAAATGGCGGCGTCCACGAGTAAAACCATTTTTTGAGTAATTTAGGCGAGCCCGAAATGCGAGCTTTAGGCTGGGAGGCCGCAGGCCGACCCCGGCGGAGGGCCGAAGGCCCGAAGCCTTCACTTAGAGTGTCCAAGCGTTCATACCCAAGAAATTTAAGGCGAGGCCGAAGGCCGAGCTGCGTGCAGGACGAATGAACTTAACCTAAAAGTCCAACTGTCTTTATAAGCGTAGCCGGAGAGCCGAAGGCTCGACGGCGGAGCGTCAAGGCGAGCGAAGGCCGGAGGCCGAGCTCCGCGTAGGGCCGAAGGCCCGGAGCGTCACACGACCGGGGGAAGTTGGCGCTTAAACACGAGCCTATAGTAAAAGTGTCCAGCGAACCTGAGGGCCACAGGCCCGAAGGTGAGCGGCCGGACACTTTTACTATTGGATCGTGTTTAAGCCCAACTTCCCGACTTAGGGCAGTCACAGTCAAGCACCTTTGCCCGACTGTCTTAATAAGCGAAACGGTGGGCCGAAGGCCCGCCGGTGAGCTTCGAATCCCTGCGAAGGCCGAAGGCCGAGCTCCGCGTAGGGCCGAAGGCCCGAAGCGTCCAAGACCGGCGCGCCAGCATGCGAGGCCGAAGGCCGAGCTGCGAGAAGATAGCGCTCGCACGCGGAACTCTAAAACACAGTCACAAAAGACAAATTCCTCCTAGAGCCTTTAGGCGAACCCAAAAACGAGCACCGATACTAATCACAAAAACCAAAACAAACACAAAGATAAGTAACAAGACAAAACTTAATACAAAAGACAAACACACACAAGACAAACATACAACACAAACACTAACACAAAACCCACAACACAAAATCCACAACACAAAACCCACAACTCCAAACCCACAACTCAAAACCCAAAACTCAATACACAAAAACAAAAAACACAAACACAAAACAATAACACAATAACACATTAACACAAAAAGCCAACACTCCACCACCGCGGGGCCCACGGGCCCCGCGCACCCGCCCAAAATACTAGTTACTATTATATAAAGCTGCAGTACCACTGACTTACTGACTGACACGATTGTTCTCCCAGAAGGAGTGCCACCAGCCCTCAGTGTTTGATACCGTCGTATAGGGCTCGGCTTAGTGACCTCCAGAAAAATCTGACTTTTGGTCTACCCATTCCGGTCAGAAAAATGTTGAACGGCCTGGCCAAACGGTAAGACTTAGGTGGGGGGTGCTCGACCAAATGTCATAGAGGGCCTCTGGCAGTTTTTAGTGCCTCCACTTTTTTTTTAATTTTTCGACTTTTTTTTTCGATCGATTTTTCAAATTGATCCTAGCGCACTGAGATTTGGCATGGCGGAATACCTCAGACCTAAGATTTGTATGGGTAAAAAAAAATTCAGAAAAATCCAAGATGGCGGCCAAAATCGTCACCCAAAGTTTGTATGGCAACTTTTAAACTGGGGTAGATGGGTGGGGGGTGCTCGACCAAATGTCATAGAGGGCTTGAAAAAAAAACTGTTGGAAAAAAAAAATTTTAAAATGGACGACTTTTTTTTTTTTTTTTTTTTCAAATTGGTTTGAGCGCGCTGAGATTTGGCACGCGTGGAGCTATGGGGCCCGAGATTAGTATAGTGACAAAAGTTTTTGGAAAAATTCAAAATGGCGGCGTTCACGAGTACAACCATTTTTTGAGTAATTTAGGCGAGCCCGAAGGGCGAGCTTTAGGCTGGGAGGCCGCAGGCCGACCCCGGCGGAGGGCCGAAGGCCCGGAGCCTTCACCTAGAGTGTCCAAGCGTTCATACCCAAGAAATTTAAGGCGAGGCCGAAGGCCGAGCTGCGTGCAGGACGAATGAACTTAACCTAAAAGTCCAACTGTCTTTATAAGCGTAGCCGGAGAGCCGAAGGCTCGACGGCGGAGCGTCAAGGCGAGCGAAGGCCGGAGGCCGAGCTCCGCGTAGGGCCGAAGGCCCGGAGCGTCACACGACCGGGGGAAGTTGGCGCTTAAACACGAGCCAATAGTAAAAGTGTCCAGCGAACCTGAGGGCCACAGGCCCGAAGGTGAGCGGCCGGACACTTTTACTATTGGCTCGTGTTTAAGCCCAACTTCCCGACTTAGGGCAGTCACAGTCAAGCACCTTTGCCCGACTGTCTTAATAAGCGAAACGGTGGGACGAAGGCCCGCCGGTGAGCTTCGAATACCTGCGAAGGCCGAAGGCCGAGCTCCGCGTAAGGCCGAAGGCCCGAAGCGTCCAAGACCGGCGCGCCAGCATGCGAGGCCGAAGGCCGAGCTGCGAGAAGATAGCGCTCGCACGCGGAACTCTAAAACACAGTCACAAAAGACAAATTCCTCCTAGAGCCTTTAGGCGAACCCAAAAACGAGCACCGATACTAATCACAAAAACCAAAACAAACACAAAGATAAGTAACAAGACAAAACTTAATACAAAAGACAAACACACACAAGACAAACATACAACACAAACACTAACACAAAACCCACAACACAAAATCCACAACACAAAACCCACAACTCCAAACCCACAACTCAAAACCCAAAACTCAATACACAAAAACAAAAAACACAAACACAAAACAATAACACAATAACACATTAACACAAAAAGCCAACACTCCACCACCGCGGGGCCCACGGGCCCCGCGCACCCGCCCAAAATACTAGTATAATGTTTATAGGTTTGCGAGAAGGACGAAGGTGAAACAACCATACCGATAAGAATATTAATTAAAAATGATTCTATCGTCTTCAAGGGCTGTAGGTATATTACTATGACTATAATGTTATTTGTATGTATTTCACGTTTAAATACCTATACCATTTACTCGTTGACCTTACGTCTACCAACTAAATACATCTCTATCTCTCTTGATTATGTAGTTATTTTCTGTAGCCGGAATGAAGATCATTGGGTTCACAAGGATTGTCCGGGTCCGGGGAATTTGAGCTTGTACACTCTCTGTGGCGGCGATCTGATTCACAAAGCCAAAGCAAGAGGTTTTATGCCTTGCTTGTGTATGTTTTTTATGTTTTATTATCGAATATCCTTTGTGTTACGTCGGTAAAATATTATGTAAGTTAAAGCCAAGTGCCAAGTGGTAAAGGCGTCTGCCGTGAATGCAGAAGACGCTGGTTCGATCCCAGCCCTGGGCACCGGAGGCCTAGGTCACTTTTTCCTTTGCATATGACATCTATACATATAAGTTTATTATGTAAGTTACATAGTATAGATAATGAATATGATGATACACAACGAGAAGTCTAAACTGTTTAGGGTAGGACCTTGAAGTTTAAAACTTATAATCTTTGGATGTTTTGGAGGTCCATTAAGAGATAAGTTTTTCAAATTCAACATCTAATGGCGTGAAAAAGAGATTCAACAATTTTGAAATTTTTATATAATAATATTATTATTAATATTATAATATTAAGGTTAACATTAAAAGGACCTTTGTTTACTCCCAGAGATTGTAAAACCCTTAATGATTCTAGACTCTAATGAGCCGATGAGGCGATATATTTGCATTTAGTTTTAGTGCAACCAAAAGTCACGTATTGACGGGTCATACCTACGGAGTATTATACAAGTGTATTCTCTTCTGAGTATTCTCTTACACCTTTGCATTCTTAAGTCTACAAATATATTACTCGAGTTGAGGATATGATTGTATTTTCTAATGCTTTCTTGCTTAACTTTAAAAGCAGCTGCATTTCAACCGTCCACATGTATAATAACCACGACACGATACAATATACAATAATTTTTGGGATGCTCTCAGCTCTTTATTGGTTACGCTGCCAATATTGTTTACAGTATACCTTAGTATGCTAAAGTAAGTCTACTGCATCTTGCTCACATTTCTACAGAAATACAGAGTTTATTCGTAAAAATTGTAAAAACACATTTTACACGTCATTAAAATTACATACAATAAGTGAGTATACCATAACTTATTATACTTATTACATATTACATTACCTAGTAGGTAGAACCTGTTTTCGAACGCTGCTGGGTCAATGATTCACCTGCGCAATCATGAAGTCATCGATACGATAATATGCTGAAATTCAGTTTGGCCAATAAGCTTTACACTGGCGACACATAACTGTCGTCGAACATGTTGAATTCATTCTGGATCCTTATTCGACAAGCAATGACAAACTGTGACACGTGGATATCCTTGCGAGATCATAATGTACTCGTTTGACATATGTACTAGAATGTGTCAAAGTGGTCTCACTATCGAATGTCTGTTTTCGGTTGTATAAAACTGGCGACCATATTGTAGTTTTATGTCACTACGAAAGGTTGCTGAACTTGGTATCAAAGACACTGACTGTACTCTTATTATGTACTTATGCAATCTTATTAAATAAACATCTCTTATTATTATTATTATTATTTAAAACCTCGAAAGGGTTAATGTATTTATATGAGTATTATTACCCTAACAGTGTGTTAGGTTTACCTACCAGTGACGACACGTCCAAAATATTTGTAGACAAGCCGTGTCAAATTTGGTTATCATTTTATTCATAGCCCACAGAAAAGTCGCGAAATGAAATAGGCAAGCCGTCGGGAATTGAGTTTTATGGGCGCTTCGCCACCGCTACCTACTTGACTATCTGACGGCATGTTAGTGTTGAAGAATCTTTATATGGGTCCCCAAACGGGTAGCCCCTTGAAGTATGTTAACAATTTCAACCAATTTTGCCTAAATCACCATGCTAATAAGTTGTGAATTTTTCCGTAAGCACTTAGTTACTGAAATCCTTGGGGCGCCCTCATCTGATAAGAAACGCAATGTCGTCTCCCAGAACGACGCATGTCGGCTCACGGGACGACGCCTGTCGTCTCACGGGACGACGCCTGTCCTCTCGTGGGACGACGCATGTCGTCTCAGGGGCGACGCCTGTCGTCTCACGGGACTACGCCTGTCGTCTCACAGGACGACGCCTGTCGTCTCACGGGACGACGCCTGTCGTTTCACGGGACGACGCCTGTCGTCTCACGTTTTGACGGTGCCTATTGGAGGTCACTGCGTCTCGTCGCTGGGCCACGGGCACCGAGCGGAATGTCACAATATCTGAAGTAGCAATAATGTCGTCTCATGGGACAATGCATTGTGTTTTGACGGTGCCTATTAGAGGTCACTGCGTCTCGTCGCTGGGCCACGGGCACCGAGCGGAATGTCACAATGTCTGAAGTAGCAACAATCATTATAGAATTTGCTTTTATTTATTTATTTACATCTTTATGCAATTTGCACAAAATAAATTTCAAAGAAACTGTGCAATCATTACACAATTTGTGTTTGCAATTTACTTTTCGATATTTTTTAAACTTGATTGAGCACGTGTTGCTCGGCTGAGTTACAAAAGCGTACTGAGGAAAAATCAGCCTGGCGCTGGCACCGGGCGACATTAGTACCTGAGTGGCGCGACAGATGGCGCTACTAGTCGAGGAATTCACTCGATTAGGACTGAGTCACAAGGGTGTAATCTCATATGTGGTTTAAGCGAAGGCAAGAATACCTAAATATCAGAATTTACTTGAGAAATATTCCAACGCAACTCCAATACAACTTCAATATTGGTTGAATGTTTGTTGTGTGTTGGAGTTATGTTTGAGATAGGCTGTATTGTTAATGTGTTTTAAATTAGAATCTGGCACCCTGTATAGCCCGTGGAAGGTAGAAATAATTTCCGGGCGTCAATATTTGCTCAGTTGTGACGACTTTTACGATATCGTGAATCTTGTATGTTGTGTTTAGGTAAATTGGAAAATATATTTTTTTGCAGAATTGTTTTTTCTAATGACATTTTTGTGTTAGAAATCAGATTTTTCTTGTATAAGTATTATGATTACAGATAATATCGAAGCTATCTCCTTGTACTACTTACTTCATTTTATTGAAATATTAATGACGTGCTAGTATTTCAAGGATGATTGAAATTGTATTAAGTACGAAAACATTTCATGACAAGTCCTCTATTCTATGTCGAAGTACCTCACTTCTGCAGCTGTAGGTAATGTGCTTATCTTCCATTTTTTATTTAAGAACTTTTGTAAGGTTTCACAAACGAGGGGTATTCCATAAGTTTTTCACACTTGCTTTACCGTCTTTCGTTGTAACCATAATCGCCAATAGTTTTATATATTTGATGAAATTTCTCTTTTCTTTTCACCTAAAAATGTAAGTAAATAGCGACTGGAATTAATTTTGTCTCTGTTCTGTTATATCATATCTATAAAGATTTGTTTGTCCCGTTTATTTTGACGTTTGATTAATTGTAAAATGATGGTGGATTCGTGATAACAGTGATGGATGGATGTTTATTGTAGGTGTATCACACTTTATCGAACATTACTTTTAGTTATATCTTAAATATAAATGTGCCAACTGCCAGTTTTGTTTTGTCGTGATTTCAACTCAACAGTTTTGAGCTTTAAGTTTGAAACTTGTAGTTGTTGTCGAATGTTACTTTTTTTTTGTTTAACAGGTCTACGTTATTAGTTGACCGTTCAATACGTAAGACATAAATATATCTTGAATACTTTAATTACTTACAAATTCAACAAACATGAAAAATACTATTTATTTTGTATTTAAGTAGTACCACGGTGCCACGGCATATAATCTTTGTAGCCCTAATGAGACAGGTAATGACTATGATGGAGTTTACGACGGTTTCGCAATAAACGATTACATCGAGTTGTTATTGACTTAAAGGATAAAAAGTGGACTAGCTCACTTGAAATAGTATAAAAGGAACCTGTATAGGTACGACCGTCTTGCAAAAGTAAAGTGGTGGGTGATATCTGAGATTAACGAAAGGAGTTCTTAAAGTCGGGAGCAGCGATCTGCTTCATCGGATCAGTGGGCTGTGATCCGCGATGATCATCGTAAGAAACACGTGCTTTCCTTTTTTTCTTAAAATTTAATAAAAATACGGCCAAGTGGTTAGATCACGCAAAATATAGAGTTCTGTAACCCTGTGTTTTATAGACACTTTCAAGTCTTTCAACTGTAGGTTCCTTTTACGATTCAAAAGATAAAAGGGTAACGCTTAGATTTTTTTTGCGTAGGTATCTATTATAATTTATGTTTGGCTACAGCGCAGCTTCATAGGTAAAATATAACAATTGTTAAATTTTGTTTCAGGTATGTAACCTTTTGGTACTAACCGATGGAGACAGATCATCAAGTCAAAAGTACTTCCTAGTGATCACGATCCTCAGTAATGAGGGACCGACTGAAGAGAAGAGATGTAACCTTTTGCTGACCAAATACATCCGCCGGTAATATGACACGACACGGTATTTAATTTTATAAAATATTATAGAAACCTCCTAGTTATGATATATACTATTATGTAGTAGGTAATACGGGTGTAAATGATTCACGGGACAGGATCAGAATGACAAAATCCTTGTAACAAAAGTCAAGATTGTGTAAAGGTACAAATCGGTAGTGCACTATACATATAATAAAAAGCGTACCAAAAACAGTAGTTTATAATAGGTACCAAAGTTCTTAATTTTTTACAGGGAATCCGGAGCTAATTTGGCTTTCCTTTTTTCATGAGCTGTGACAAAAGTGTAAGCTACCTGAAAATTTAGGCAAGCCGGCGAGAATCGAATTTATGAACGCCCCACCACAGATAGACACATTATCAATGCACATGAAACCATTTGGTTCCAAGGCCACGCTGACCTTTGGCACGTGGACAGCAAGACCATTAAGGCTACCTGGTATCTACAGATAATTAACTTTGATCTGATATAAATTACGGCTTGAATCAGGCCGTTGTCATTAGTGGCGCCCGCGCAATAGTCGACGTCAATATTTTTGCACTTTTGCACCTTTATCCATTGTTATAAGGTGTAAAATTGTAAATATAACTTTATCGTTTGTGGTCGACTGAACAAGCCAGTGAGTATTACGATATTCAAATAACTTATGGACTATCTGCAAGTGAACAAAGACGGTAGCTGCGCAGCAGAGATACAGAGACGCATTGGAATGACCAAGGATGCTATGACTCGCCTTAACAATGTTTGGAAGAAGAGGGGGCTTGTCAATCAAAACCAAGATCCGTTTGGTTCGGGCCTTGATATTCTCCATCTTACTTTACGGTGCTGAGACATGGACTAATCTGACTCGTGAGAGGCAAAGGATTGACGCATTGGAGATCCACATCTCCAATGCGTCAACCCTTTGCCTCTCACGACCACCCACCATTTGCCAGCACCACTGCTGGAGGCGCATGTTGAGGATACCCTGGACCGCCCGTCGCACCAACGAGTCAATCCTTTCGCAGCTTAAAGTCAAAACCCGACTATCCACGATATGCCAGCAGCAAATTCTGGTCTATTTCGGCCATATAGTGAGAAAAAGAGAGCCTGGAAAAACGAATAGTAGTTGGAAACACTGAGGGAAGCCAAAGGGGCAAATCTCATACTTGATGGACAGATCAAGTAAAGGACTCATCTTCCTCAAAAGTTTACGGTGTTGTACAGAACGCCACAGACAGAAGCCGATGGAGACGGTTCGTACACACAAAGTACAGATCATCCGGTGATGACCACGATCCTCAGTCATGAGGGAACGCCCAAAGAGAGAGAGATCGACTGTCTGACACACAAGCGCCTAATCTCATCTCAATATGTAAAACGAAAGAGATGGTATTAAAAATACAATTCGTAAGTCAGTTGAATCCCATAGTAACGTGATTCTGATGAACATTTTGTTTTTCTTAGCTTGTCAAGCTATTGTTTCTGTTAGATCAGTGAAATTAGAACTAAATTGAATATTTCTAAATCAGAATTGTTGTAAATTATCTACCGGCAATCACTAAAATCAAATAAACTTTCAAAAGAATGAACCGGATGAACTCGTTTATATTCGATCTGTGTGTACGGTCAGCTGCAGAGAAAAAGGCCCACGTTGCATACAAAGTTTGTATGCAGGGGGGGTCTTTTTCTCTGCAGCTGACTGTACTATTTCCATATCTACACATATTTATCTAGTTTAATATACTTACTTCACGTCAGTCAGTCACAACTTATATGCCTTCATTCACTTCGAACTTCGGAATCCCATCGTGTTTCTTGAGTCACCTTTGTTTGTGAAATGATGGAACACTATTAAATTATAGGGTCATTTTGAGTCTTTGGCATTAAACATTAATTTTTCTGTGGTCTCTCGTCAATGTATCTGCAGTTTTTTGAGAGTTCGCGCGCAAGTTGATTGTAATATTTTTTAGTTTTTCAAAAATATAGGTAGCCGTATCTTGTAAAATATTTAAGGTAGACAATCTAATGTCGACTCAAATTAAAGGGCCTTCAAAATCGCTAAAGCAACCTTATTAAAGCCAGCACAAGTAACTAGCTGTAGCTAATAAAGAAGTAAATAGCTTTAACTAGTCCCCACAACATATCAAAAATCCACAACTTCATCACGCTTTGTGATTTTGATTGTTTAATTTCACTGGTGTCATGTATACCTAAGAGCGATATAAGTAATTCGTTTTTCTCAAATATAATTTGTAATCTGCTAATTACTTCTGGCAATGTTTACATACAAAACTCTTATACTTAATGAAGAATACTTTTTTTATCAAAAATAATATAAAGATGAATACGAGTAATTTATAAACAGTTGGATGTTTTTAAAATGGCTTTAGTAACATGCGGACATCTTTAAAAAATCATATTCTAAATATCATTTATTTCCACATTCACTTTATTTCTGATAAAAAAAATGTACCTGCCTATATCTACTCAGTGTACGGACTACGATTTTAATTATGCTGCTTACAATAAAATAAAAAACGAAATGTTAAATGAAGTTACCCAATTACCGAACAAATCTCTTCATAAATATGGAACAAAATGTGCCCCGCGCCCAAATAAAGTAAACATTGATTTGCATTGCTTATAATGTAAGCGGCCCCGTAACTTCTCGGCTGCTAACTCATTCATGGTTCCAGCTTTTATGAATGAACTCCGGCTCCCAGGCGTACTTTATGGCCCTGTCGTACTATATCACCCTGTTTATACGTAACATGGAACCTATTCTGTACACAAATGACGTAAAAGCGTACACCTTAACGCGCGTATAAGACTTTGTATTAAAATACGGCAAGTATACTTTGTTTCTACTATTTCACGCCGCTCCCTTGTTTTGTTTACAACTTTAGCGTGTGCGCGTTTGTTTATGATTACGCTTCTGGCGTGTTGTTGTAAGTTTGTAACTTTTAATCCAGCTGTGAGGGTAACGTTTTCCGAGTTTAATGTATGTTTGTAAAGTTCTCACTTTTCAGCAAAACCGAATAGGATTTTAACACATTTGATGTTGGTTCTTTTAGTCATTCATCTCAATAGGCATGATGATTTTTTTTCATGTATGGTATCAATCGATTCGTTTTGTTGTAAGGATCAAATATCTGTAAAGCAACACCAAAATCAGAAATGAGATTCAAAATCTGGCACTCGCGCTTTTGTTTCTCAAAACGCTCCTAACAAAATGCTATGCAACAGTGACGTCACGGTTGCATATAGTCGCCATGTTTAAAGTATGGAAAAATTATGAAATTATTATTTTGACAGGGAAATATTGCGTTTATGTATATGGTTGCCGTATAATTTATTTTACAGTAAACTGTCAAAAATCGAATGGTATTAATGGTTTTTTAAATATTGTACTTTCAAAAATCGTTAATTTTGAAATTTTGAAGTTCTTTGAACCGTTTCAATCTTTTTTTTTTAATTTCACTTTAATATGATACTTATATTTATCATTTTGCATCCATTTAACTTAATTTTGTAACAAAATTCAACATGTGTCATCATGCCTATTGCTGGTATACTTGTTTTAATTTTTTTTTAATTATTTGAAGTAGTTGGATTCTAACGTTATATTTTATTGAAGTTTTGATCTCTAGCCCGCCATATTGCCTGAGATTGCGGATGTTTCGTGTTTAAGGAAAGTTGTATGATTTATTGTTCGTATTTCTCGAGTTTTATGAAAACACATTTATCACGTTTAGTAGAAATGCAGCCAGAATTGTTTTCGTGAACTTATCTTGCAGAAATTGCAACCTTCATTTGCAAAAGTTTACATAACATTTTGCTGAATTTATAATTACAGTCAAGCAATCCAAATTATAAAACAGTAGGTATAGATAGACGATAAAAACAATATTTCAGTATAGTATTATCTATGTTCTAAGTCTAAGTTAAAAACTCCCTGGCCAAATTATACACTACTAGCTTTTGTCCGCGGCTTCGCTCGCGTTAAATTCGGGGTAACATACCATACAAACTTCCACCCCCCATTTTAGGGAAGCAGGGGGTTAGAAAGAGACAAAAAGTAGCCTATGTCACTCTCCATCCCTTCAACTATCTCCACTTAAAAAATCACGTCAATTCGTCGCCCCGTTTTGCCGTGAAAGACGGACAAACAAACAAACAAACAGACACACACATACACTTTCCCATTTGTAATATTAGTATGGATATGGATTAAGATAAAAATATATTTATTTCAAGTATCACATGACTCATAACTTACACAGTAAACTTGGAGCTCGCACGCACGAGTCGCACCAGAGATGCAGCATGCAGGAGCATGGTGGCTTTAAAACATGCCACATGCGCCTCCACAAACATCCCTGAAGCGCTGCAGTATCGCGGCAGCCACATCAGCGCCCTAAACGCGTTATTATATGTATTGTACTTGCCAGGCCCTATACGAGTATCCATAGGAAAACTATACTAACCAATATAATGATGTGTATTTTTACACGGCACCCGTTACCTACGGATCTGCGCTTCTTACAAAATAAAGGTGAACGGCCTCCTAGCCAAGTCGGTAGTGACCGCCCTACGAAGCAGGAGGTCCCGGGTTCGAATCCTGGTCAGGGCATTTATTTCTGTGTTTATCACAGATATTTTTTTTTTTTTTTCCTGAGTTATGGGTGTTTTTCCGTATTTATCCGTATTTATCTATTATATATATCGTCGTCTAGTACCCATAATAACACAAGCCTTATTGAGCTTACTGTGGGCCTAGGTCGATTTGTGTAAGATTGTTCTATAATATTTATTATTTATTTATTTAAAAGTTAGGCTACCTACCTACTCAGGTAACTTAACTATTCAATAATGTAATACCTAACTAAGCGCTAACCAAAAATCTCTTATTAATAACCATTCTACTTATAATGAATCAATAAGCAGTTCTTGAATAAGTATATCAAGTTATTTAAAATTAATGATTGTCTCTGAAAAATGTATGACTTACATGTAGTTGGTGTCTACTTAAATCTGCTTAAACAAAGATAACGGTCTTGAATCTACTAATTTTTCTTATGTTGGGGGTTAAGTAGGTTGTTAGTTATTCAGTAACTTTTAATTTTAAAGCCCTCCCAATTTCTTAAGTGGTTGCCCTAAAAATCGCTTCAATTTGCGTAAGGTTAGCCTGAATAAGTAAATAACTTAAGTAAGTATTTGTTAATATTGAACAAAAGTGATTACTAGTCATAAGTTTCAGAAACGTGTGTGCACTGTTTACTTACCTTACTTATTTGTATCGATAGAGAGTTAGGTCAAAGTTATCCTACGACTGAATTGATCAAACGACACAGACCATACTTTAAAAGCTATAGGAAAACGGACACATCTATCCTTTGGATCCGGTGGACGGATGTTCCAGCAAACAAATCTATCAATTTAGGTATGGTGGTAATCAGACACAGATATCTGAAGAGCAGTCTTACTACACGTACTTGTAGGGAATGCCAGCCATACAAAACTTATCGGTATTGCATTACCTAATACGTATCTGCCAAGCTAAAGTAGCTAAAAACCGACATACATGAGTACCTTCCTTTCCTTCATCCATGCTTTATCATCATTCAGGTAAAATGAAAATAAAAAACCAGCCAAGTGCGAGTCGGACTCGCGCAGGAAGGGTTCCGTACCATAATCTATAAAAACGGCAAAAAAATCATATCTGTTGTATGGGAGCCCCCTTAAATATTTATTTTATTCTATTTTTTAGTATTTTTTGTTACAGCGGCAACACAAATACATCATCTGTGAAAATTTCAACTGTCTAACTAGCACAGTTCATGAGATATACAGCCTGGTGACAGATAAAAACGGCAAAAAAAACATGTCTGTTGCATGGGAGCCCCCTTAATTTTTTATTTTATTCTGTTTTTTAGTATTTGTTGTTATAGCAGCAACAGAAATACATCATCTGTGAAAATTTTAACTGTCTAACTATTACGGTTCATGAGATACAGCCTGGTGACAGTCGGACAGAGGAGTCTTAGTAAGGGTCCCATTTTTACCCTTTCGGTACGTAACCCTAAAAAACGCCCCAGTTCAAGTAATTCACTGCAGCCATTATTTCTGCAATGTGCCCTTACGAAATTTTCGCCAAGAAAAAAGAAATCTACACCCGCCATTTGCGGACTACATTCTTGTGTTCTATTTAAAATGTCTAGCGCAGAATTCGCAGGTACGCGAACGAGATTATTCTAGGGTCGGTGGAGGAATTCACGCGTTACTTTCACGCTCAGGTGTGTGTCGCGTCACGGTGTCATGTCACCCGCGTTACCCGCATACCTGCTCACAAAATTCAAGTTACATAATTGTGTTAGGTTACTTTTAAATTATAGATGTATCTTGGAGTCTATCGGGACTAGGGTTTGCTCCCGGTACTCGTTTTCTATACAAATCCAGGGAGAACCGGGAATTCCCGGTTCTCACCATACAATATCAGAACGGGAGCATTCCTTAATTGGGACCTTTAACGCCTACTACTTTCCGTTTATATCCGCCACAGTAGACTTGTACGGTTTGTGTATTATTGTGAGTACTAAGCTTCTACTCACGACTAGTGTCGACTAGGGAATGTAAATAAGTTATTTTTAGTATGAAAATAACCGGTTTTCATTCCCTACTCCTCCCGACTCCTATTCCTCGCGACTTTGTCTGCGTAGATTTAGCACTTATACATACTATATTCCTACCCCCCTAGTGGCCCCTGTTCACCCTTTTAAGGGATGATTTCTGTTATAAAAACTATTCTATGCCCTTCCCAGTGACTTCAATCTCCATAGCTAATTTCATCGATTCAGCGGTTTCAGTCTGAAGTGGTAACACTAACGCCACGGTAACACACAGAGTTACTGTCGTATTTGGGTGAATCAACTTTTAGGACACCAATAACATTTTACGATAGGTATAAAAACTTAGCAGACGACTTTAGGATGATACTAATTACAAATCGTTATAACTAGACTTCCAAATTAACTGATCACACCATCAAATGTTCCTATATTCTCAAATAAAACCAGTAACGCAGCGGAAAATGCACATTTTTTATACAAAACCTGGGGACAACTTGCTCTCCTGCGTTACCATACACAAATATTTAAAAAAATATTTTCGTAAACTTGAGACTTCTAAACAAGTACTTCAGTATTTTTGTTAACTGTAACTTTAGGAAAAAGGTTTTAGCTATATTTTATTACCTAAAAGCTTTGCATCTCCTAATTTACAGGTGGATCCTAACAGTACGGGCGTTGGGGCCAGATTCATTTACTAATCTGGTGTATTATTAGAGTGGTCTGGCCAGTGGCATCGTTATCGCAATTTATCGGTGCTCCTCGGAACCATAGCCAGTGCAACTCATTAATTGTACGTTGTTAGATTAAAACAGTTCAAGTACGACTTTATATTTGGCGTTTGAGAGCTGACTAGGCTATCAGCGTTGATTTTTTAAATGACATATTAGGCAAACGAGCAGACGATTCGTCTGATGGTAAGCAATTAAGTACCGCTGCCCCTTGGACGCTCGCTACGTATTGCAATAAGATCCGTTGCACCAAATCGTCACCATCAAAAATTACGCTAAATGTTTATTCTTTGCATGTTTGATAATTCTCTGCTGACATATACAGGGTGTAACAAAAATGCTAGTGATCCTTTTAAGGGCATAATTGGTATCGTATTCTAATTATGAAAAATAAAGAAAAAAAAAATTTGTTTCGCGTCCAAAATTTTTTTCTTTTAATACTATAGGTATACCAATTATGCCCTCAAACGGATCACCAGTATTTTTGTTACACTATGTGTATTGTTTTACAATTTTTACATGTAGGTACTCGTACGTACATATGTGTTTTACGGCTTCAGGGTTCTTGCCCTCAGACTTGTCCTAATTGTCCTAAATGCACAATTAGTGTCATGCTCACTAATCTAGCTGTAATCTAGCACTTAGCTAGAATTAGAGAAGCTAGCGTTAATGCTAATATATGCTAAGCCGAGTAAAGGTCATGTCAGAGGCAATAACATAAATTATGTATCTACGTTACAAATCTTTTTTTAGGGTTCCGTGTCTCGAAAGGAAAATACGAAACCCTTATAGGATCACTTTGTTGTCCGTCCGTCCGTCTGTCAAGACCCTTTTTCTCAGAAACGCGTGCAGGTATCAAGCTGAAATTTATATCAAATACTCAGGTCTACTGTCCCTTGGAGCTGTGAAAAACTCAAACTTCTAAGCCAACGCAATCAAAAGATACCGCCGTTTATGCCGCAAATTTCCGCAGAATTTCGAAACGTGGTAACATGTGATAATCAAGTAGCATACATTGTACACTTGTTTACCACTTGGTATGGCAAGAACTGTCAGATTACTAAATAAATAAATTTCTAAATTCTGTTAAAAATCGGTAGAAGTAATGGGCAGTTGAGTACATCGTACCCCAGTAGGTCTGTTAAATTTAAATACGTAAGTATCTTTTATAATAAAAAAATCAGTGATTGTCTGGAATCATATATATATTCCAAGTTACAATTGCTGTTAACTATACTTCGATTTTTCAGATTAGAAAAATCGTGCGATTGAGTGCGATTTGTTGTGTCGTAGTGCGATTTTTGGGAATACTATTTAAAAATTCGCCATTTGGCATATTATTGGCTTAGGCGTATAACAAATAATGGAAAAAAGTAGTCGTGGTTAAATTTTTCCCTGATATGGCTGCATAAAATAAAGATACATTGGCGAAATTGACCGTTATTATTCTAATCTGACGAATACTAGGTAAAGAACACCTAAGTCTGTTTGAACTCATAACATAAACCTTTAGTAACAAGGTGCTGGTTGCGGTATGTTATTGGAAGCATTGTCGTTCGTTGCGGACTTTGCCTGCATGTAACACGATACTGTCACTCACAATGACTTGTCGCTCAATTACACACACTATACCATTGTTACGCGTACATTGCGTGTTTAACTTGGGATAGTGTAGCATACGGAAACAGGACACCGCAATGCTTTTCTGTCGTTAGACAAATTCAGGACTGGTCACGTAAATTGGTGGGAAGTAAGTCATGTAAGAGTAATGTGATATAAGACATAGTTTGTGCGAAATATGGAACATTTCTCATAGAAACACTTGGCAGTCCGCGGTTCTGTTTCTGTTATCGTGTTACAGTCGTGTGAATAGAGGTTTTGCTATAGTTGCCAGTAATTATTTGAAAGTAGATCAATTCTGGCAAAATCAGTATCATAAATAGGTACCAAAAGCATATTCTATTTGTATCCAATGAAAATAAAGGCCAAACATCTCTTTGCATATGTCAAACAAAAATACGCTAAAGACAAAACAGTCTATAAACTTGCATAACGCTCTAAAACAAAAGACTAACCAATGTTCTTTAAGATTGACCTTCTTATACTTAGGGCCTATTTCACAATGTCCAAGTAAAGTCCTGAATAAGCTACTTGCCACTTATCTGACGAATAAAGTCATCGTTGGCGATTCACAATCTTCAAATAAGCTTAACTGGTAGATAAAGTGCTAAGTTTTGTAGGTAGTTTTATCTGGCAGTTAATTTATTTGATAATTAGCTATCCAGTACTTTAGTTGGACATTATGAAACAGGCCCTTGATATCGTATTGTTAAGTCAAGCAAGACAGTAATCTGACAGTTCCTGCCCTACATTGTAAATCACTTTGTAATTGTCAGATTCCTGTCTTGAATTAAAAATACGATATTAGTACCTACAGGTTTTTCAGGTATGCGTTCTAGTTGTTCGGGTCTTTAATTCCTTGATTTGCGTTGCGTTTTGCGTTGCGTGTGAGTTTGACTTATTATAAATATTGTCATTTTTCGAAAAGCTTACCGGATAGCGAAATACAATACTAATTATTATTGCACTGTTGTCTCAGATAATTGGCAACAATAACGATCTAAACTAAGTTAAGCTGTACTGTAAGTGAACAAAGGATAATCAATATGCACAAACAGGATTGCAGAAACGCAGATTCGTTTGATCAGCGCGGCCGGATTAATCCGCCAATATTCACCGAACACACCGTTTTAATTGAAATCTGATTATAGATCGGATCATTGCGTATAATATAAATCAAGTATGCCATGTACATATGTACATATGTATGTATTTATTCTAATGTGTTGTAGAACTTGTAGAGAACGGCCTCCCTGATTCGTCGCGTGCGTGACTGTTCCAACAGCCTACTGCGCCTAGTGTTAGAGTCGCTTGCTTGTGCCTTCTGGAAACATTGGGACTCTGTTCGCATGTCATCCAGAGGTTTAGTGTGTAATATAATATAGTTTACGTCACACCTGGCCATAATGTGAGCATTACCGCACGCTACGCGTAGGTAGAGACGTAAAATTGTGTACTCACCACGGGCAGTAAAAAAAAAAGCCCTCTATCGCATACCTGCGATTTTGGGCTTTCTTTCTTTTACAGTCCTTTGGTAAGTAATGTACTAATAGGTTTTACTAACATAGTTTTAAGGGAATGTATACTAACACTATGGACAAATGATCTGAAATAAATTATTTGAATTTGAATTTTCACTTAACTGTGTACCATTAACGGCCGGTCAGCAACCGACACAAAACTGACGGTCAATGTCAAATCCCATACATTTTGTCAGGAATGGGACAGTCATACGTTACTAAAACACGACTTAAATCTTGCTTCAAAGTACAAGTAAAAAAAAATTGCCCTGATATTAAGGTAGGTACGAGTACATATCAATAAATTCCTTAAGTCTTTGGTAAACGTGGCATCTTGTTAAGGTTTTCATTCAGTACTTCATTACTTGCTTCTTGTTTGATATATGTTGTTATGTTCTAAATCACTTTTATAATTAAAATAAAACGCACTCTTTAAAAAGCTTCAAAAGTGGCAGAAGTAAGAAGCAATTGTGGATGAAATAAGAACTAGGTAAGTTGGTACTCGGTTACCGACACCTTGAAGAATGGGTAATTAGTACTTGCTCTAAAGGAATGAGTCATTCAATGGAAATGTAACTAAACGAGTATGGAAGTAAGAAAAGTTGTCAAAGAAGCAAACAAAATACTTACAAATTCCATCCGTCTTTGAAACTGTAACTAACCTTTATGCGTACGCATCCATACAAACTTCTCAATCGCGTGACTAAAATCTTAAGGAGCAAAACCAATCTTAGCGAATTCACCGCCAGGGGGGCAGAATTTGCATCCCAATAAATTAAAATTACGCTTCCAAGTAGTGTTGTTGAAGCTTTGAGTCTTTGGAAATATTTAGGACCAGACTCGATTTTTATGTCATCCTTTATTTCTCCCGTCCCGGTACAGTTTCTGTTTGAACTTTGAAGGAACCGGACTTCCAGCCGTACCAAATCGGTAGGTACCGGAGGCATGCCCTAGTCCTGGGGTTTCCAAACTTTTTTACCCGAAGGCTACGGCGGGCCTCCGCTTCCTCTTTCCGAGCCGGAGTGTATGGAATTGAGCTCTTTTCTCGATCCGGCCCGCGGGCGGCAGTTTGGAGACCGGGACCTACCGTAGTCGAAAGAACTTGAGTTGAACTTGAGATTTCTGTAAAAAGGCCTTTAAGACTAGAGTAATTTAATAGCGGTGGACTTTTCGTTACGTTTATCTCGATAAAACTGTAAAATTGATGGCAGAATATGTATTATACCTTCTCTTATAATCTTATGTACAAAAGCACTAATATGTATCCTTTTGAGTCACGGTCCAAAATTACCCATAAAATACTAGACTGACAACTCAAAGCATTTCAGAGCTGAGACTTGTAAAAATGATTCAAGTTGCTATATTAGACTCATAGACTCGAAGCTTACCAACTCTATTTCCAGGCCTGGACCCCGGACAAAAATTCCTCTCGATAATTTCAGTCGCACGTGACCAAAAACGTTCGACGGCGAATCGATTACGAAAAGGATTTTTAGATCGAATGCGGAAACCTGCTGCGCTTTCGATTAATGGGATTCGATTTTTGAAAAGCTGATTGGTAATAAGAGTTGACTTGGGGGTTATTAAGGAGAGCCTGTACAGCTCAATTTTCCGTTATTGGTCGTCCGTACATCAAAACGAGAACCGGAAGTAAATATGTGCCACAGCATATAATATTCTGAGACTCAATTAAGTCTACTGTACAAATATTTAATTTTAGTTAAATTTTTGTTGTGTATTATTTTTACTGTCTTTTTTATACGGACTTTTGTCTGAAATAAAGCTACATATTTTATAATTATTTTACATGATTTTTTAAAGTGGGGCATTCCACTCATACAATAGTATGTTATTCAATCAAATACAAACACTGAAAACATTGAAAAAATAATCAACCCAGCCGGACTTGAACCTGGCATCGATACGCCTTACCGGGGCTCGATCGCTTTACCAATTAAGCTATGGGTTCAGTTACTGAGTTGACGAAATTCTCAATGCCTTCAATCATCTTTTTTAAGGCGTAAGGGGTAAGGCGTATCGATGCCAGGTTCAAGTCCGGCTGGGTTGATTATTTTTTCAATGTTTTCAGTGTTTGTATTTGATTGAATAACATACATATTTTATATTATTTATTTAGTAAGTACATACCTCATTGAATAACAGGAGACGCCATCTCTAAGAAACTCTGCGCCAAATGTTTTAGTGAAAATCACTAAAAGTCGAAGCTACTATTTGATTCAGTGATAGCTGTCAACCGCCCAAATGGCGCACAAAATTTGTTTCAGAGAGGCCATCTGGTATTATAATACATAATAAATCTATGACATACCTGCAACTAGATAGATATCTATCGGACTTCGACATGTGTAGTCAGTTAATCGTTAAATTACCTTTTAAGAAATCGCTTTTGTCTATAGATATGTTCCTAAACGAGCGGCTAGTTATATCATGGTCTGTAGGTACCTAGGTACATAACAAGGATCTGAGATTTAGATCTGATATACATACACACTACACAGTATATACAGTAACACACACAGACTGACAACTTAAAACCGAAAATAGGTTTGAAACCCCAATTAACTTTTTGTCCTGCTGTACGAAGCAGAACTATATTTTCTACTTTTGTTATTTAGTTTAAATCATTTCTAACAGATTCGCACATTCATTAGACCGAGTATTTTATAGGTAGGTATGAAAAAATATTAGAGAAACGAAGCTATTATGAGCCAAACTTTTCGCTTCCAAGCGATTAAGACCTCAGGCGTATTAATCAATGAAGCGAAAGGATTAATATGAACTATTAATTGAATTTCGTGAATTGTACGATTCGCAGAAATTTTTAAATTGAAAATACCGCTAACCGAATAAAATCAACGTTGGATTGGTAAATTTTAATATACATAGGTATATAGTCGTATTGTGCTTAAAATTTTTCACCGTAACGTTAATTAAACTAAAATGAAACCACCAAATTGAGGTCAAACTCAGACTATAAAAACAGTTAGTTTCATTGCATTATTGCTTATTTGTATGTCATCCAATATTTGTATATTCCGAATTGTAGAAACTGCGAATGCGTTTAGTTCGAAATCGAATCTAATTACAACAGAGCACTTAAAGAGCTCATATTATGGAACCTCACGTTTTCGTTTAAGAGACATTTTTTATCAACTTCTTTTCCGTCATTTCTTGTCATTTTAAATTAAACCTTATTGTAAACAGAATATGGTAGTTATGAAGGTAGTAAAGAAATCATTGGTAAAGTAATTCTTTGTGGGATCAGCCAAGTATGGTGGGTGTTGTGAGTTGTGACCGGTTTGGTCTTCCAAGAGGCAGAAAGGGACAGGGGTCACTTTCCCACATTAATCTGTTAGTTTTTGCTACAAGGACTACAGTCAGTATTGATTGAATTACATTCATATGGCCTATCGAACTCGGTACAGGAAAACCAGTGAAAGTTTGATCCTCAACAACAATTTCCTTTACATTCGTTTTTATTTTTACTGCATCCTCAAATACTGCTACTATTCAACCGACTTCAAGATTTCGAAGGAGGCGGTTCTCAATTCGACGGGATCTTTGTTGCTTTTTTTTATGGTTGTTCACCGATTACTTCATTGTCTTTCGGAACTTTTAGGGTCTTTCTTGTAGTTACCAAGTTACCAAAGGTCATCGTGAGATGCTGCTCCCTCTTTTATTGCTCATCTAACTCAACTAAACTCAACTCAACAAAAACAACTATTATAATAAATAATAGGTACTTTTTAAATACATCACGGAAAGTCTAGCCAATTGACAATCGTGTATCGACAACGCCGATCAAAACTTTAATCATCCTTGGCCTCTGGCGCTGTAGCCAAGATGACAAGCGTTTCCAGAAAACGAAACGAAACGCTACACGCTCTCGCTCACTCTTCATTACTGCGATAGAGAGACGGATAGCGTTTCAATGCGTTTTCTGTGCCAAAATAATTACTTATAGGAAAACATATTTGCGTCCAGTAAGCGATATTTTTTTTAAATCCTTTACCTACTTACAATAGCTTGGACGAATCAATACAAGACTCTCCAATTACGCACAGTTGATACAGGTCAAGATACACTGGTTATCCAAAAGTCTCTTCCACGTTCCCACCAGTCACAATTCGAGTCCTCTACTATATGGGGCTGACTTGAATTGCGACATTCGGTCTTTATTGGTACGTGTATGTCGTGTATCAGAGTAATTGCATTCTTGCATTCTGATGACCGTAGTAGGTAGTAGGGGAGCCTAATGAACCGGCGAGCTTGGGAATATTGGCACGAGTAGGAACATTCCCAACAACATTGGAATTAGTCCAGCAGTTATGTACATTTCACCTAGAAAGTAATCCAAACTCAATGGAACTTTAACGGGTAGTTTGGGGGTATGCCAGGAAAACACTCATAAGTTTTCGACCTCGAGGACCTTGTGGAATTTGGAGGGGGGACAAAAACTACTTTTTTTTTAGTTTTTTGCTTATATCTCATAAACTAATCACTTTATGTGTACACCTTGTATGGCAAAGTTAAAGAGCAATAAATTTCCTGAAAGTTAGCTGTCATACCAGATTTTCAGGCCAAATATTAAACGAAGATACAGCCAATTTATTGTTGAGATTCCAATATGGCGGCGGAACCACAATTTTTTTAGCAATTCTGAAAAGTTATGACTTTTCAAGTGTCATAACACTTGACAGCTTAACTAAAAATAATACATCTAAAGGTTGTCTGGAAGAGATCGCTTATTAGCAATAGGGCCGCCTGTTGTTTGCCTCTCTTCATATGTACATAGGTTTGCTGTGCTGTTTTCTTATTCTGAGGTGTGCAATAGAGAGGATTTAACTTTACTTTTACTTAATATCCACAGAATATCATACATTAATTGCTATTAATGTATGATGACACTTGACAGCATCACAAAAAATAATATATCCACAAAGTTCCGATGTTACAGGTTTTCAAAGACGTTAATATTGGTGATAGATCGACATAATTAACATAGCAATGATGAAAAACAGATGAGCTACTTTTTAAATTTTAATAACCTATTTTCGACTGTATCTTCGTTAATATTTGGCCTGAAAATCTGGTATGACAGCTAACTTTCAGAAATTTTATTGCTCTTTAACTTTGCCATACAAGGTGTACACAAAAAGTGCTTAGTTTATGAGATATGAGCGAAAAACTGAAAAAAAAATGGTTTTTTGTCCCCCCTATAAATTCCACAAGGTCTGCGAGGTCGAAAACTTATGAGTGTCTTTCTTGTATACCCCCAAACTACCCGTTAAAGTTCCATTGAGTTTGAATTACTTTCCAGCTACCCTTAACTTCATTCGACATATCTGCTGGATTATAGTGGATGAAGCCACGCGTAGTTTAAATTGACAAGTGCTGACTATTTCTGACAGTCCATATTTTTTTTATTTAAGGAATTCCAACAGCTTACATATATACAATAAAAAAAGCACATTTTATTACAAGCAGACTTAAATATTATAGTAGGAGATAATAGTATTCCGATACAAAACAGGATATTTAAACTCAAACACACACAAAAATTAACACTATAAATGTATTAGCGACACCGGGCAAGACTAATAAGATTAGGGACAAAAGTCTACAAATACTTACACAACAAATTTCATTAATTTTTACACTATGATTATAATTATTTTAATTTAATCGCTACCTGCAACTAGTTAGTTTTCGAAGCACCGTTTGGCTATACAATTACAACGCGGTAGAATAAATACATGATGAACATAAAAAAAGAGGCAAACAACAGGCGGTCTTATCGCTAATAAGCAATCTCTTCCAGACAACCTAGATGCTTAAGCAATAAATAGGTAGATAATAGATATGTTACAATAGTAGTTTATGTAACTGTTACGTTTTAAGGCCTAATTACGTACAGTTGCATACACTGCTTTATCTACACTCATATTCTCTTCTCTCTCTTCTCAGCATATTTGCGTCCACTGCTGGACATATGCCTCTTTCATGGATTTCCATGTTGTTCTTGACGCGGCGGTTCTGTGCCAGGTCGGCCCTGCCGTCTTTTTAATGTCATCCGACCATCTGGCTCGTGGCTTCCCGTCATCTCGTCTTCCCATTCGAGGCCTCCAGAACAGAACTCTTTGGCTCCATCGGTCGTCGTCCCTGCGGCAGATATGTCCGGCCCATTCCCATTTTAGTTGCGCAACTCTTCTGGCAATGTCAGTAACTTTAGTGCGTTGGCGAATGTTCTCGTTCCGAATTCTATCTCGCAAGGATATCCCGAGCATTGAGCGCTCCATAGCTCTTTGAGCCACTTTGAGTTGGCGTACCCTTCCGACTGTTAACGTCCATGTCTCGCAGGCGTAGGTCATTACCGGAAGGACGCATTGGTTGTAAACCCTGGTTTTCAGTGACTGTGGTATTTTTGACTTAAAAACGTCGTTTAGCTTGCCAAATGCGCCCCAACCCAGTTGTATTCGCCTACTGATTTCAGCGTCCAGAGGGTAACTGTCAAGCGTTATTTTCTGGCCAAGATAGATGTAGTCGCTTACTCTGTCTATCGTTTTGCCTTCCAATGAAATGGTTGATTCTTCATCGGTGCTCATCCACTTTGTTTTTTCCATATTCATTTTTAGACCAACTTGCATTGATACCTGGCTTAGATTGTTGAGCATTTTTTGAGATCTTCAGGTGTCTCTGCGAGTAGAACGATGTCGTCAGCAAAGCGTAGGTGGTTCAAATATGTTCCATCTATTTTGATACCTATACCGTCCCAGTTGCATTTACAAACGCACTTGAAGATGTCTTTAAACAATTGTTTAAAGACATCTTCAAGTGCGTTTGTAAACAGCTTTGGAGATATTACGTCTCCTTGGCGTACTCCTCTTCTGAGTGGGATCATATTATTTATCCTAAATGCCGTATTCCGAAACCATAGAATGGCCGCCATTGCACCGCCATGGCCAACTCGATTGTGCCGGCGGTCGGGAGGGAGAGTGCCGGCGGTCGGGGGGGAGCGTGCAGGTGTACATTATGTTATCAAAGCTCATAACACATCAATAGTTGAGCATGTAAAGTTAAAATTACGTTACTGCCACAGATAAAAAGCTTATCATAGTAAAATCGGTTGTGGTAATGCTAGCCATTGCCTACCGTTTTTGAACACGTTTTAGAGGACTTACAATGTGAGTGTGGATAAAAAATGTTATATTTTAATATCCTCAGCTGTAATTATTGTTAAGATCGTGATGGCCCAGTTATACCCAACTCTCGCCGTAGTGGTGAGTTGAAGGCAAATTCGACATTTTATAATGATAGCTTATGATATGGCCTTGCATATGAAAGTAAACAAGACTTTACACATTGAAATCGAATGTGAAATTTAGAGGGCAGTTTCAGAAAGGTAGCACCAGCCAATGCAATGACATTGTGTTGACATTTAGCTTACTAAAAACTCGAATTTTTTCCATTTAATATTCGTTACTTTTCAATAATGGATTATCATATCAACCCGCTTAAATACAAAAAAAAATTGGTCATATTACTAGCTGTTATTAAAACAAGTGGAATTTGTCTGAAGCCGATCATTATCTCATACGGTTAATGTTCTGAGCTAGTGCGTATTAGAAACAAAAATGACGTACAAATAAAATACAAATTCAATCTGAATTTAATTGCGTCTCGTTTACACTCGTTTAGCTCCACCCTGGAGAGAGCGAAACGCAATCAATACATTTTCGATACCATTATGATACGTAAAATGCATTTAAGGTAGCTGTCGTGTTCGTGTGATATCTCGTCGGCTTAGGAATTTAATCTCCACTGCAAGACGTGTGCTTGTAATTAAGGTTTGATACCTCGATAGGACGTACGTGTATGAGATCTGTGTCGGTGTAGTTATACGAGTATGTATCCGTTATCGGAGCGGAGGTGCAATTTGGTAGCTTGACGTTCTTAGGGATCGGTAAAAATATTTATGATGTCGATATCGATACTCTTCCATTTCTTAGCAATTAGTTGTATAAACCATCTTTAGACTAAATCAGAAGTAGAAGCCGCTATCAGTAGAACAATAACGATATGGTTGCTATTTTACTTTTCTAATGTTTCGAGTTACAGACAGGGCCGTGCCTGAATGCTCTTGAGATAAACCTTATCCATAGAGGTATAATACTGGCCACCTATAAATTACTTATTTACGTCAATAGATAGTCAATGTCACCTCACAACAATATTTACGATTATTTAGCTGTATTTACGAGCATATTTTATTCGTATGTAATATTTCATAATATTGAAAATGAAGTCACTTCACAAAAAATTAAAGATTGAAAATTGTTATTAAATAAAAAAATTGTTAATAAATATTCAGTTTTATTTAGTCATGTTTTACAAAATAAAGACGTTTAATTAAAGTTACTCTCATTATGGTAAAGGAAAAATATCGACATACAGCTGGTATTTCAAAATAATTTTTACCCATCCCTAAGAATGACAAGCTACCAAATTGCACCTCCGATAACAGGGTCCAGTTATATTTACCTTCTCCGAGCAGCTGTTTTTACTTTATTAACTTAAAAGAAAAGAACCGACTTCACTTAGCCTTCACCTTTCCAAAAGCAAATGCTCGAGCTGCTGTCAAAAATACTCAAATTACTATAGGTGTCCCTATAATAGTTGAAGAGTTCCCTCGATTTCTCCAGGATCATATCATCAGATCCTAACCTGGTTACAATGGGATCAACTGTGACTCTTTCAAACAAATAAAGAAGTTTCCAATTCGGTCTAGCCGTCTTCGAATAATCGGTGAACATACCTACATAAAAAAAATAGAAAAAAAAACAAATATCCCGACGAATTGATAATCTCCTCCTTCGAAATCTTGAAGTCGGTTGAAAATGCTAAAATACCTTGACAAAAAATTCGTGATTGAAGATTCCCAAACGTATATATACTCGTAGCATCCTCTAGTAGTCTAGTATATATTTTTCACCTCAGCAGCAGGAACGAGGGTTCTTTGATACCTAAAAACAGTGAGCAAAACTCAATTTTGCTGCGAGCGTGAGACACAATGACCTTGTTGACCTTGGAATTACAATGTCAATCCGCGCGCGAGATCTAATACAAATTCGAAATACTCGGAAGCTATTCTTGCTGTCTTTTTCACGTCATTAGTAAATAGAGAGAGACAGAAATATTTTAAACGTCATTCAATCAAATTTTATTTAATTTTAATTCGTATTCTGAACTTTCGATTCGACCCCTGAAACAGAGTCAGAACGAAACGTTCCGAAATGCGCAGAAGTACTAATTTGTAAATATAATTTAAACAAATTTTAATTTTGAAATGTTTAACCATACAACACCTAAAATAATTTACGTTCTTTATTTCAAGATCAAATAAGTATAAACGGAAAAATTACAAGATTATTATGTGAAAAATATTATTACTTACAACAATCTCTCGTATTGTGATCAAACAGTAGTTACCGAACGCAGATAAAAAAAAGTTGACAAAAGTCAAAATGGCGCTATAGATATTTTAAAAATATTTAATTTATTTTGATTATTTTTTGTGTTATTAACTTATAATTGAGGTTTTTGAACTCAAATGTAAGAATATTATAATAAATACAAGTGAAAAAAGTGACAAAGAAGGATTAAGCATCACCCAGGTTGTATTTTTCTATGTATTCTCATTGCTGAGGTGAAAAATAGTGTGTTCAACATGAGAATAAAGTTATTTACATCTTGTGCTTTTGAGTCCCTCTCTACGCTCAAGATTCTAAATTAGAATCACTCGCTACGCTCGTGATTCTATTATAGAATTTTTCGCTTGCTCAGGACTCAAAATTAGCACTCGAAGTAAATACGAACTTTCTTCTCTTGTTGTACAAATATCTATTAATGCCTGTTTTTCCTTTTCCTGGTCTTTTTGGCGTAATTATTCATAAATTTTTTTCGTGCCTTCCTTAAACTTTTGTGTTGTTTTTGTGTGGTTCTTGAACGGAACATTCAACTGGCTGAACTTTAAAGTACTTTTTCTACTCCAGCACTTCTATATGCTAATTAAATGACTGATAGTGGTATCTAAAACTACATCATTTAAGTGAAGGCGCTAAAGTCTATTTGTCTATAGGTACTTTCTATAACTGCTAGCAGTCACACAAAACATATTGTGCAACTGTTTTTGTTTTTTTAATACACTGACTTCCAGGTGCCATGTCTAAAAAGGGTTCGTTCTTGTTTACAATATAAATTATATTTTCAAATTGATATACACTTGAAATTATTTTTGCACAAACTATGATAAAAACATTATCATGTCTTTTTTAAAGTATTAATATCTTAAATTATTTAGTTTCATATTTATGAAAAGCATAATAGTACTTTAATGTAAACTTTTGCATTGAGAGTTACTTGAACGAAGCCATATTTTTTTGCAATTAAAAACCAACTCGTGATCTGTCTATGACATTTAGTAAAAAGTTAATATTTAAAAAGTTTCAACACAATGTACGGCTTAATTTTTGTATTTAAACTCGTATATTATGTTAATATCAAGAAGTTTATGTTAATTTTGATAAAATAAGTGACAAGAAAACTTCACAGTGAATATCCGAAGACTTCGGCACAAAAGTAAGAGTTATTAGTTGATAAAAAAAATCTTAAAACAAAATTGATTTATGTACTCGTGATACTTAAGAACTTTAAAATTATTTATTAATTAAGTTTTTGCTACTGTCGTAGAAAAAGTTTCGTGTGCAACGGTACATAATTAGTTCTTAAAATTCTCGGGTCTGTTATTACAAAATTCGGCTTCGCCTCATTTTGTAACTTCGACCCTCGAATCTTAAGAACCCTTATTATGTACCTGTTGCACAAAATACTATTAAATAACTTTTTGTAATACATAAATAAAATAAAGCTTTCTATCAATCTAACTAGTGATGTGTTCTGTGATTTAAGGAGCTGTAGCGTTTCGCATCCTACACGACACTTCCGACACTTCAATTTGTATAGAGAATATCACGTGATCCACGGAGATCACGTGACGCTTTCTATACAAAATGAAGTGTCGGAAGTGTCGTGTAGATGCGGAATGCTACAGCGGCGCTAACCATTACGACGGACGTCGAATTTTTTTGGTTTAAAGGTGCGACCACACCGCTGCTTAAAATACGGTGACGCTACGGAAACGCAGTGACGCATCGTATCTATACCGTTTTTATCGCATGCCCTCCACACCGCTGCTTAAAATACGCTGACGGTACGGAATCGCAATGACGTGCCGTAAGCGTCACGACTTTAACGCATGCTCTCCACACCGCTGCTCGAAATACGCAGACGCAACGTGTACGCAGTGACGTGCCCCATACGACGCGAACCTTCCTATTTTTTTTTGTATTTCGAGCAGCGGTGTGGAGAGAATGCGATAAAAACGGTACGGAAACGATGCGTCACTACGATTCCGTAACGTCGCCGTATTTTAAGCAGCGGTGTGGTCGCACCTTTAAAACGTTACACTAACGATAATTTAGGTGCCTATTTAATCTAATTTACATTTAATTTGTTTTATTTGTAGGTACCTACTTTTTACAAAGACGGCCGTTCTTTTGTAAGGCTATAAATAACAGCTCTCATGTTAGATTGTTAAAAGTCGTAAATAACCAAATGTGATTCTGAAATGACTCCAGATTGTATGTAATTTGCCATCATTACTTGAATTGTAGTGTTAATAACTGAGCCAATAACAATTTTATTAAGCCGCAAAAAAAACGGTCGTCGAATCGATTGGATTTATTGCAAAGTAAAAAGGATTGTTGTTCTTGTTTCGTGAAGAGCGTATCGCCTCTATTTTAACCAACATAGGTAAGGCAGACATCCGAATGCTCGTCACTACCCCAATACGTGTCTTACTTAAGTCGTAAGGTGGTAACAGGGTGTCAACTGTTGGAAATTAGCATGTCGAACGCGTAGTTGTTAGGTCTGTACATCATCGCATGCCGAGCTCGGCGTCAGCAGGGCGTTTAATGTTTATACTTGATGATTTAGATAATCTTCGGCCGCGACTATTGCGTTTTGAAAAAAAAAAAGATCCTTTGGGGAACGCTCCGGTCGTAGAACAGTCTACCTACTCTCCCTGCCGAGGTTTTTTCTCCTTGCAGAGTTGAAAAAATGTTGCCAGTGGCCATATATGTAGCACCCCTTGAGTTGAAAAGACTGGCGTCTAGTTATACTGGTTTACTTCAGTAAACGATGAGCATGTAAGTCTACGTGGTTATTATATGGACGGACACACCTCGTCTGGGTAGTGGAGTGAAAGAGGGTAATGAACTCTTGTACTTTTAATATTACGAAGCTTTGGCAAGTGGGTTGGGTATTTGCGCCCATTATGCTAAAGTACATCATAATTTGCCCGTTTGATAATGAATTGGCAAAAGTGACAAATACATCAATTGGTAATTAGTTCATGGCTTTGGGGAAAACATGCAAACGAGACCATGAAGTTTTATATAGGTACGCGTTTTTGTGGTCTTCCTCTAACTTAAACCACTGAACCTGACTCTTTGAGGCATTCTTACGTCACAAATGATTATAGGTACTTAATCGTCCATACATCAGAAAAAAATTTAAGAAGATCCAATCGCAGTACCTATAAGTAATTAGTTAAAAAAAATCATGGAGACACATAATGTGATTTCAATTGTAGGTACTATACAAGAAAATGTATTTATTTAAATTAATTAGAGCAGCAATTATTATTCAGAGTCGCATGTTACTTGCGTGGCGATTGGCGATTGTCTGATGTAAAGTGACGAGCGGTTACCACCAGTTAACATCGTACGTTGCATACAGCCTCACATTCTGTAGAAATATCACCGTCGTATAATATAGTATGACGCAACGACAACTAAAAAAGTTATGCACGCTTAAATCCTGAAACAAAGTCAGTCAACACTTTAAAGAAGAGTTGAGTCATCCCACCGCATTGGAACTAAAGTTGGGTCAAGGCTAAACACCTAAATATACGACACCCATGGCGGGCGATACCCGATCCGTCTTAAAAATGGCAGGACGTAAGTGTATATGTAGCTAGTTAGAAATATGACGTTTTAACACTCTCTATCTGGTGTAATGTTGAATGACAAAAGGACACATGATGCTTTGCTTTGTAGACAGATATGTCGTTTCAATTTCAATTGGGAGCATTGTCGACGGTTCACCTAATCTTTGCGCAATTGAAATAAATCCTGAGTAACAGTTTAACAAAAGAACCCTTTGAATCTTGTTTTATATACCATGAAAATAAATAAATTCTCTATTTAATAAAAGATCTGTTGCCCTTTCCCTTGGTCATCTTTTGCAAAATCCAAACTTGAATTGGGTGTCATCAGTCAGCACTAAAGTCAACGACATGTTGAATTAATTAGGTATATTTAGGTAGGTACATTACGTACCACCTTCGTATTGACATCAATGTTTCAATACTTAATTACTGAACTATAGATATACTATAATATAACATATAAGTCAGTTAACGATTCAATAATAACTTATCGACTCGTTTTTGTCTTTATGACGTAACCAATCACATCAAGCAGCTACCGATACATAGGAGCACCAAATGTATCAAATCAAACTCGTACTCGGTTGTGCCTACAACTGGCCTGGAAGCTCAAATGTGTTTTGGGGTACAGTCAGTTCCCGAACCAACTTCTATTTTTTATTTTTTTTACTTGTTTTCTTTATTGGATAAAACAAGCCAACAACATGTACAGATAAGCAAACATAATTGTATTAAGGTGGCATTGCTATCGGAACAATACATATACCTCTCCTTAAGTAAATCTTAAACTAAAATATCTAAACTAAACACACAATGAAGAAGTGTTGCAAGTACCACTTATAGTGCAATAAGGGGAAAAAGCCAAGGTGGGAAAGTACAGTGGTCTCGGCGTCGATATTTTTGTCCCATTCGGCGTCGAGATCCTTGGTCTCTAGATCTCCGAGTCTCTTCTAAGACCTATCGAAGAGACTCAGGGATGCCACATGAGACCGAAGAGCTGGCAGCTATTTTGCTCAACGAATTAGGTTAGCGATTCGGAGATGAAATGCTGCAAGCATCTTCGGTACTTTATATATATTTTAGTTTTAGTTAGTTTTATTTGTTATAACATAATATGTTAAAGACTCAATATTGTATTTGAGGAATAAATATTTAATTTATCGTAATTGATAATTCAAACTTATAAGGGGAATAAACTACAAATTGAAAATAGGAACCTATAAATAAATCAACAGTTATAAGAGTTCGCAAACTCTTGTCCTGGTTTCAAACGACTTTGTAGTTGACAAGGTTTATTTTCGCTATTATATATAAATGTTTTTGTTTCAGGTATGTTCACGTGTTTATACTTCTACTTCTCAGCACTGTGTAAGCTATACAATATGTTATATCACTTATATGTACTTAACAATTTAATATTTTATGCTACCTTCAAGGTCCTTAGGTTTGGTCTCAATAAAGAGCTAGACGAGGTATGTTGATTTTGATTTACAAACGATTATGAATACTTATAGAAGCATAGGTGAAGGTCTGCTGGCATAGCATCGAAAATGTTAGCGAAAGGTTCAAAGATGTGGTTCAGTAGAGATAAATATCGTTTATCTTTATTGTATTATCGGCGAAGACAATTCAGCGTTGCCTTTGTAACTTGGGACTTTGGGACGTTATCTCCTGTTTTCGTGTGCTCGATTTATTTACACGCTGAAGTATAATATTGGACTTTTTAACTAAAATCGGGCCCAAACATTTTGGAACAGTCACGAACCGCATAAAAAAATTACATAATCTTATTTGTAGAACCATAACAGCGTGTCATAAACATGTGTTGCGAGTTTAATTGTGCAAAATATTGCAGTTGACACTTTGACAGTATCTTTTCGCTACTTTTGATTTTAAATTAACGGTAATATACAATACACGGTCGGCAGATGTAGTTTAGCGTTTGAGATGTTGAAAATTACCTTCACATGCTCATTCTCTTAACAAGTAACAAGTTCTTTTTGAACACCTACTTCGGCTGTCGTGGATACTGTCTCTTGTATCTCTTGTGTATCGTGAAAATTAATAATAGAAACCCATTTGTTATTGATGAAACCAAAAGTTTCCGTTCAAATCTAGTACGGAACGCAACGCCGTTCCTAATTATCGGTACCTATTTATTTTTTATAAAGTAATGATCGCAATGAAGCTGGTTGGATTCGATTATCACATCCGTCACGCTGCTTCAATGCCACGGGCCAGATGGCTGTCCGCGGACAAGGGTTATCATGGAGGCGGCAGTTTGTTCAAAATGTATAGAACCCTATGATTTAAAATCTAAAATTGAGGACAGCGGAAAAATATAGGTACCTATTTTTCGGCACAAATTATTTTCTATCTATATATATATAATTCTAAACAAAAAAGAACCGACTTCAGATAGTCTCCACCTATCCAAGAGCAAATGCCCGAGTCACTGTAATAAATACTGAAATTACTATAGGTGTGCCTATAATATTTAAAGAGTTCCCTCGATTTTTTCCAGTATCCCATCATCATATCCTGACCTGATGACAATGGGACTAAGAATTATACCCTTTCAAACAAAAAAAGTCCAGCCGTCTTCAAACTTCCGTCAAAAACACAAAGATCCCGACGAATTAAGAACGTTCCTTCGCAATCTTGAAGTCTGTTAAAAATAATTATGCAGCAAAATCAATTGTCCCTGTCACTAGAAATAACGTGATAGGTACTTTTGGTCGGTACGTCGGTAGGTAATATTAGTAATTTTTTTTTTCTTTGAATTATTTGAGGTTTATCCCAATGACACAATAGGTTTCTCATGAGTTTTGTCATATACCTACAAGCTTATACGCAGTCAAGGTTGTCATAAATACATTTTTAGAGTTAAGTCACACAATGCTCCTCGCACTAATGCAGGAAATATGTATAGTCACCGTATACGTCGACAATTATAGAAAAAAAACGGTTACAAACTGGAGTCCGTCTTAACTGAGTCTTCACCCATAAAGTGTATCAGTGCTACTCTATAAACGGATTTTTTTCATAGAATCTTAACATTTTTTAATTCATATTCCGCACTACTTATAATAGATATTTATATCCAAGAAGTCCAATGAACTTCAATGTCAGTGCAGAATTGACGTAGAGGGCGTGTGACTATATTTTGTTCCTGTTTGTTTTAATAGTTCATTGTATACATGGAAAGTATAGAACCTAATTGATCTGAGATATAATTATTTTAGTGTGCTCAATAATATTATTTAAATTAATGAACAAGGTACATTATTAATTTATTAACCTATATGAATATCCTCTAAAGCTTAACCGATTACTTTATTCCAAATGACAAACGGCTGCCTTCCTAATACTTACTTCCCCTAAAAGAGCTTAATCCGTCATAGTGCTACAAAGAAAATTCCTTTAGTGGCGGCCAAAGATTCAGTTATACGATACTGACACTAATCCAATTTATTACTTATAACGTTAACGTACCCATTGAAAACGGATTTACCTTTCACGTAGCCCTTATAAATAAGGCGGATGAGTACGTTCGTCTTCGATTACTTGTACGAAAAAAAAAACATTGAATTACTTTGAATATTTATTCTTTATGCAGATGAATTACAATTTGATACGTTGAAAGCACTTACCCACTTTAATTTAAACTGTCATTGTAACAAGTGATCTAGTTAAAAATGGGTTGAATGCACATACCACATCCAAAATGATGCCTACCAAGATCTTAGTATTCCTCAAAAGTAAAGCGTGCGGGAGTAATCAGCTCGCCCAATTGTTACCGTGCTGGTATGTACATATCTACATCAAGTACCTACATTACGTATTAGATTATATATAATATTATAGGCGGGCTATGGGTGAGGTGAACGGCCGAATTACTCGCTTGGGCTCGCCTTAGGTGTACTTGTAGTTTTTTTCTGGTTAGATGTTTTTTTGGTGTTGGTTAAGTTTTTTCTAAGATGTTCAAATGTTAGTTAAGAGGCAGAAAAAGCTACATTCAGTCCCTCTCTTTTTGAACGCGAGTGAAAGCGTGAACTGCGTGTGTACCGATTAGTATGGGAGCGAATGAATTACGATATGAATAAAATAAAATAATGAAGGTGTAAGTATGAGTATGGTGGAATTGTTTTCTTAATTACAGCGGTATTACCACCCTTACGTAAGTAACAAAACCAAAGACGAAATAATTTAAAGCTACGTTTAAGATGCAGGTCACACCCAAACTATTTTCTATCTATCTGATTTCATCCAATCGTGTTTCGAATTCAGCAACGGTCTTCTAAATATGATGAATAATAACATAGGTATATTTTATTATTTTGACAAAAACGGGACTTAATCGCGTACACTTACTTGACGTCAGGGAAATAATTAAAGTAAGTGTACGCGATTAAGTCCCGTTTTTGTCAAAATAATGAGTGAAAATCGTGTAAGTTTAAATTAGGTATATTTTTCTTAATTTTCGGCATCGGCTGTTGTCAACATCCTAAATAATTTGAGTTGTCCTATTAGTCCTGCAAGGTTCGTTTGAGTTACCTATAGCTGTTATATGTAGGTTAGCTTAATGTTTGTCACTGTCGGCTGTACGTTTAAAAAGTATTGATTGTCCAATTATTGCATATTTGTTCTAGAAGCTTTCAGCGCTACCTACTGTCTTTGTAGTTATATGTACATACCGGGTGTTTCCTGTAATAGGGGCAATAAATTAAACCGTAGATTCTACTCTTCAAACTGGACAATATTAGTTCAGCGACTATTAAAAATAACTTATAATTTGAATTTCACTTTAGAGTTTATTCGAACACGCAATGTATTGCGAAATTGATTATTTCTGTTGGGTGACAAGAGTGACAAGCAATGTCAATTAGACGGATTTTAACGTACATTGAAAATACTATTTAGTATGTATGAAAAAGAGACAATATAAAAACTATTTTTTTTTTAAATTGTAGAACAAATGTTTCATTGTTTGAGGAGTAGAATCTACGTTTTAATTTATTGCTCTTATTACAGGAAACATCCTGTGTAATGACTGATAACGCAGCATGACATTAATTAACTATGCAGTTCGTTGTTTGATCACAATCTGAAGTCTGACGTAATTAGGTAATCGGAAATGAGTCGTTTACCCATCTCGGGATTAGGATTTAGTAGGGTAGGGGTTGCAATTCGATAAAATAAAGTTGGCAGTATTTTAGTAAGTACACATTTATTAGTAAAATCTTTAACCCCTAAAGGGGACGAATAAGGGATTAAAAATATTAGCGACTTGCACGGTCGCAGTAGGACTAGTAAATGAATAAGTACCAATGTAACACCCCAACTATAAAAGTTTACCCAATTACCCGCTAGATGGCGCTAGCGTCGAGATAGATCGCGCAAGCGTTAGCTTAGTGTAGAATAGTTACGGTCTTAGGTTAATTTTTGTTATTTGAGACTATTGTAAAGGTGATACGGTTGCATTAAGGTCGAGAATCAGCTGCTCTGAGTACTTTCACTCGTGTTATACTCGGAGACTGTTTTTCCTACGTAACTGTAGCCCGTGGTTTTGTTTGCGCTTGAGAGTGTTTGCTCCTGCATGCTTCGGTTTGTGGGTCTGCACGCTTGACACAAACAGTGTTGCCTCTTTTTGTGCACTGTTACATTGCTGTACAAAATCCCCGCCAAGTTTAAATAAACTAAGTTGTTGTCAACCTCTGTCTTTGCTGATTTGGAACGCCCCATCGATCCCGCCACTTACAATCTGGCGTCCAACGCGGGCACTTCGAAGGAGACTGACTACGTCGTAACGAAGTCGGGGCGAGTAACATCAACCACGATCAAGCCGAGGGCAGTCGTCAAGACAAAACAAAAGAAGAATATGGCAGTCAACATGTCCGATGCTCAGCTCCAACAGCTGATTGGAGCCATTAGCCACACTCGAGTCCCGTTTGCTGAGTCTACAGCTGCATCACGTACCACATCTTTCGCGACGGCTACTTTCTCCTACGACGGCGAGAGGGACCCGACACGCGTGAAGACTTTCCTGACGGCAGCATCCTGCTTCAAACGAGTCGAAAAGATGATGACGATGCAGATGCGATTGATAGCCTACCACTCATTTTGAAGGATGACGCTGCGGTATGGTGGAATGGAGTGGCTGACACCGTGTCGACCTGGGACGACTTTAAGGACAGGCTACACAGGGCCTTCGCTCCAAGGAAGCCAGCGTTTGCTATCTACCAGGAACTCGTTGGAGGTCATCATCAGCAAGAAAATGAGTTGACAGACTTTCATCGCAGCAAAGAGGGATTTGCTTGCCCAGCTGCCTACGCCGCCACGCCTCCCCGAGTGCGTTCAATTAGATTTGGTGTATGGAACGCTATATAAGAAAATCCGCGTGAAAGTCTCACGGGAAGCCATCGTCACATTCGACGAACTTCTTAGGGCAGCCCGAAGCAACTACAAACTGGTTACAGTTTGGCGATAACAAAACTTATTGTAAATGCATGTACCTTATGAATAAATAAATTAAAAAAAAAAAAAAAAAAAAAAAAAAGCGCAGAAGAGCTTTTCGACATCAAACCTCAGCCAGCAACAAAAGGTCGTCTCCGTTGCATTTACTGTAAAAATCCTGGGCACTCGGTTGACGTTTGCCGGAAAAAGAAGTTCGCAGAGGGTAAATCGTCCACTACGAATACTACGATGCCCGAGACAAACAAACCTACGGCAATCCAGATAAATAAGCCTGCGGTTATACAAACAAGCAAGTCTACAGCACAGACACAAATGCCCTCACCATCAGTTCCGAAATTCAATTGCTATGGTTGTGGTGCACCAGTGGTAGTACGCACTAACTGCCCCACTTGCTCCTCGCAGCCACGATCACAACCGTTAAAGAAGGAAGAGCTGAGCTTCTACGCAATAGAAGATGAGCTGGATGACAGATCAAGACCGGTCGTATGTATCTCCATCAAAACTATTCAAGGGTATGCATACGTCGATTCGTGTGCAAAATCATACGTGGCCTCGTGGCAGCTATACCGTCAACTCAAGGATGAAGGGTATCAGTTTACATCCGAAACCGTAAATCTTACCATGGCAGATGGAAAACCACGGAAGCGAGAAGTGCTCAAAGTGAGGGTAGAAGTAAAACTTGCTGGACGGGTCTTCCCTACTCAATTTGTAGTCCTACCAGGATCAACGGATAACCTTACGTTGCTGGGAACCGGATTTGTGCAAGATGCTCTGATGGTAATCAATATACCTCAGTTTACCTGGTGGTTCTTGGATGACCCCGATCAGATTTTCGAGCTGTACCAGGAGAACTTCTTAAAGTTTGATCTCAACGCAAACGTCGGTTTGGGTGTCTCAAAGGTAACCATGGAGGTCAATCCATGTGATAAGGACACCTGTGACTCAACCTCGAAAGCGAAATACGTTACCACGGTCCGAGAGGTTGGTGGCACAGAGCACCAAGCATCCAAGATCCAGAAGGAGACCGATGGGGTCGTTTACCGTCTTCGAAGATTGGAGGACACCATCGTTGATAGAAAGTACAAGACTTTCGACGGCTATTTGCTCCAATGGGACTTTATGCTCCGAGATGCACAAGTAAACGTTGAAGAGGAAGATGTGAGCCATTCTCCACGATCGCAGAGTCTTTTCCCCGGGTCGGTGAAGTACAAAGAACTTAGTATTGACTCGCTCGAAATCGGCAGCATAATGAACGAACAACAACAAGAGTTAATGCATAACCTGCTTGACCGGTTTGAGGATGTATTTTTACCAAAATGCCACGCAGCCAAGCATATTGAACACCACATTGACACCTCGAATAGTCGACCAATTGCCGTGCCACCTTACCGACTCTCAGCGCCTCAAAAGGAAACTTTAAAGAAGGAAATTGAAACCATGCTGGATGAGAGGGTCATAGAGCCACAACAGACACATTGGGCGGCACCGGTGGTCCTTGTGCCCAAACCAAATGGCGAGACCAGGGTATGCGTAGATTATCGTAGACTTAATGCGATCACAGTTCCAGATGCCTACCGAATCCCTCGGGTGGACGATTTACTGCATGAGGCTAAGCCTACCCCATATATGTCGACTCTCGATCTCAAGGCTGGGTATTGGCAAATCAGTGTTCGGGAGGAAGATAGGTAGAAGACTGATTCATAACCCCCTTTGGTATATTTATTTTTAAACGTATGCCCTTCGGCCTCCGAAATGCTCCAGCTACGTTCCAGCGCTTAATTGACAGATTCCGGGTCGAGCTCAATAATATCAAGATGCTAGCATATCTAGATGACTTGATCATATTCTCAAGTACATTTGAGGGGCATCTGCAGGACCTTGCTGCAGTATTCGTCTTGATGCGTGAGTATAACCTCACAGTCAATCGTCAGAAGTGCCGTCTTGGATGTTCGACAAAATATCTGGGGCACTATATCACCCCAGAGGGCATTCAAGTGGACCCAGGAAAGGTGTCGGCGATCCTGGAGCTACCTACGCCCACCACTGTCGGACACCTTCTGACTTTTCTACAGACTTGTTCGTGGTATCGAAGGTTCATCAACAACTTCTCGGCCATCGCGGAACCTCTAACAAGACTAATTAAGAAGAACGCTGTGTGGACGTGGTCCCCCGAACAAGAGGTCGCGTATAAAAAACTAAAAGAGATGCTTACTACAGCCCCCGTCATGAAACAAGCGGATGAGAATAAGCCCTATATACTGAAGACGGACGCAAGCAACTATGCAATTGGCGCAGTTTTGGTCCAGTGGGAGGGACATGAAGAACACCCTGTAGAGTACGCAAGTCGATTACTTACCCCAGCAGAAAGAAATTATTCTACAACCGAGCGCGAGGCCTTAGCTGTCGTTTGGGCCGTTACGAAATACAGGGGCTACATTGAGGGTTTGCCTACCATTGTCATGACCGATCATCATGCTCTGAAATGGCTCTTGTCTCTAAAGTCACCTACAGGCAGATTAGCCAGATGGGCTCTTACACTACAGGCCTTTGACCTCACGATCTAATACACTCCGGGTCGTACTAATGTGGTAGCAGATACGCTCTCCCGTCCACCATGCAATGAAGACACGCAGAAGAATTGCAGCATATGTGGCGTTACGCTCGACATGCCTGTTCGTAGCTCAGCAGAAATAAGAGAAGAACAAAGAAAAGATCCGAAAATAGCCAAGATTGTCGATACCCTAGGAGGAAATGACACCGAGAACGCAATGTACTGGAGTGGAAAAGGTTACCTCATGAATAATGGATTACTCTATCGTCATTCACCATACTCCAATTCAGAGGATGCTCAATTGGTAGTGCCCGAACACGAGTGGGCCAACACACTCCGTGATACCATGATGACCCTTTGGCAGGGCACTATGGGGTAGAGAAGACCCTAGAAAGAATCACGAAGAAGTATTTCTGGAAAGGGATGCGAAAATACGTTGACAGTTACATAAAACAATGCGTACACTGTCAGCGTTATAAACCTAGCAACCAGAAACCAGCTGGTTTGTTACTAACAACAGCCATGAATAAAAGGTTCGAAGTCATCTCGTTCGACTTATTCGGACCTCTCCCAACATCACCACAAAATAAGACGTGGATATTCATTGTAGAACTCGTTGGATAGAGCTGTTCGCTTTACAGACCGCAACAGCAGAGAACTGTACGGAGATACTACTAAATGAAATATTCCTGAGATATGGCATACCCCGACGCGTCACCGGTGACAACGGTTAACAATTTGTAAGCGCTGTAATGCAGCAGGTGGTTTACTGTCTGGGAATAAAACATTCATTGACACCAGTATACCACCCAGAGGCTAATCCTGTGGAATGCCGGAATCGCGACCTAAAGACCCAACTCGCTATACTAGTAGAGCAAGATTACTGTGACTGGCCGGACAAGTTGCCGAGCATCAGATTTGCCATGAACACAGCGCAATGCTCATCCACAGGTCGTACTCCTGCATACCTCACTTCTGGCCGAGAGTTGAGAACACCAACCGAGATTGGACACGATTTTCGAGAAATAGTACTATCGGAGAACTTCATACCGGAAATCACCCCTACGCTGCTTCAAATCTCAAATACCCTGAAACATGCGAGAGAGATACAAGAAATGAAGGAGGAAGCCCGTAAAGAGTACGTTGACAGGAAGCGAAAGGAAAGTCCCACCTATTCTCCCGGAGATCTGGTGATGGCGAAACTACACCCTGTGAGTAACGCTGCCCGAGGGTACAGTTCCAAGTTTGCGCCGCACCGAGATGGACCCTATGTAGTCACCAAGCGATGTGGTCCAGCATCATATCAGATCGAAAACCAGGAAAATCCCGAAACTCCAATTGGGACCTATCATGCGTCTGCGCTAGAGCCCTACAAGGGGAACGAGGAAACGTTACCCAGCCCTGTGCAGCCTCTGCGAAGAAGGGGACGTCCGCGTAAACAATCTGTTTAACTGTCGTCCAAGGTAGAACAAGCACTAGATTACATTACAGTTTCGTGGTCGAGTCGCTCTACGAAACTGAGGGGGAGAGTTGTAACACCCCAACTATAAAATTTTACCCAATTACCCGCTAGATGGCGCTAGCGTCGAGACAGATCGCGCAAGCGTTAGCTTAGTGTAGAATAGTTAAGGTCTTAGGTTAATTTTTGTTATTTGAGACTATTGTAAAGGTGACATGGTTGCATTAAGGTCGAGAATCAGCTGCTCTGAGTACTTTCACTCGTGTTATACTCGGAGACTGTTTTTCCTACGTAACTGTAGCCCGTAGTTTTGTTTGCGCTTGAGAGTGTTTGCTCCTGCATGCTTCGGTTTGTGGGTCTGCACGCTTGACACAAACAGCGTTGCCTCTTTTTGTGCACTGTTACATTGCTGTACAAAATCCCCGCCAAGTTTAAATAAACTAAGTTGTTGTCAACCTCTGTCTTTGCTGATTTGGAACGCCCCATCGATCCCGCCACTTACACCAAGCCGTTTTGAAATCGTAATACATGCCAATATTTTAATTATTATGGCACTTGTATAAGCGAGCTTGCAACGGTTGCACTTTCTCTGCGCGTGCGACTACACGCAGACCAGACGCAGTGCGCGACCGCGCAGTAAAATTATTATTTATTGTGACTACGCGGTTGCGCACTGCTTCTGGTCTCGGCGTCGAAGCGGTACTCGTACATGCACGAAATTACCAACCCACCAACGTTTCATGGTTTTATTCTAGCATAAACTAAACTTAGTAATATAAGTACATAAATACTTCTAAAGGTCCTGCAAAAAATCATCCGATGCCATAGAGTTTTAAAATGATTTTTGGGAATTCAACCCTAAGGGGGAAATTCAACCCTTGGTTCAAATCTAAGGGGGTGAAGATTTACGCACATTACAATGCACTTATGAACGTCAGAGAAAAAAAGCTACCACCGGTAAAATGGAGTTGATAGTTTTTACGATTAGATACTGCGCGGACGAAGTTGTGGGCCCCCCGTCCACAACTTCGTCCGTCCATCTATCTATTTCTTTAATAGGTATAATAACTAAACTATTTGTTCAGAATCGAGAGTAGAATCGATTACAACAACGCAACAAATGTAGAGTTAACAATTGAATAGAATTGCAAGGAAAACTAAACATACTTACGAATATTTTTGAAATAAGTAACTGATCGAAAAATAAATACTCGAGATTAATTAGCAATAATAAAAATCTGTGTGGCTCAAGTAACACGTTGTATGTGTATTTATTTGTAATTTATTTTAGCATCCAATTTTAGTCTTAGTCTCATTTTATGTTGAAGTTATGTACTATCAAATAATTATTATTAAGATGTGTTTTTTTTTTTTTTTTTTTTATACTACGACGGTGGCAAACAAGCATACGGCCTGCCTGATGGTAAGCAGCTACCGTAACCTATGGACGCCTGTAACTCCACAGGAGTCACATGCGCGTTGCCGACCCTTTACAAAAAGGAGGATTCACTGTGTTGACGGCTAAAGGAACAAGAGGGTCCCTCATCGTCAACACACTGGGTCCTCTTTGAGCTCTTTGAACTTATTACTTATGTGTTACTAACAGCTATGGATTTGACATCTGAAATTAACAATATACTACAATACAATACAATATAGGTTTTTTAATAGCACAACGGTGGCAAACAAGCATACGGCCTGCTTGATGGTAAGCAGTTACCATAGCCTATGGACGCAACGCCAGAGGAACATGCGCGTTTCCTACCATAAAATTCACTGGTCTCTCAATAAACACCATTAGGTACCTATGTACCTACATAAAGACAACTGTCTCCCCTCGCTCGTTAAGGTTGTCGACTGCAGCTCATTTCATTTCTATTAGCCGTGAACGGACATTATGTTTTACACTTATTTTGAGGCGTTAGCTTTTTGTTTGTCTCTTTGGCGTTTATGATCGTTTCGAATTAATTGGTCTCGCCTTTAGCTACGTCTAGACTGTTTACTGCTGACAATTATGGCCCTTATAGTTTGTATAATAAAGGCTACAATAGAAATACACGGTTGTAGTAGACTAGTAGCAATGAAGGAGTGTTTTACTTATTACTTTTGTCGCTTTGTTGAACAATTCGTTTTATGACCATGTGTTTATTTTACAGCTCCAAATTTGTATGCCGCATAGGAATACAAATAAAAATTGATTTATGACATGATATACGCCACAGTGTTTCTCTTTGCATAACGGGTTTCATATATCCGATACATTTTTCGTGTAGTACGGTCAGCTGCAGAGAAATAGACCCCCCCTGCATACAAAGTTTGTATGCAAGGGGAGGTCCTTTTCTCTGCAGCTGACCGTACAGAGTACTGTACTACACGAAAAATGTATCGGATTTATATGCATTTATCTGCAATTTTTATCATCACCATAATTCTGATGATAATACGTATGCAGATGCCGTTTGATAAAGACCTCCCAAGGATCTTAGCCACGAATGGCTTTGTTCTACGAGTATCCCCGTCCAACTTAATATCAACTCATCGGGGAACCTTGTAGAAGGGTTTTCCACACTTTGTCTTCGCTAGCATATAGGTATGTGTTGCAAATAATTACCTGCTAACAGTAGGCCAATATCACTCATTACTACCGTTTTACTAACAGTTAAGTAATCAGCAGCTGCCATACAAAATTTAATTCAATTAAAATGCTACTTTAGTGACAAAGAGTGGAGGGCCAGCTTATGCTTTCACGTTTATACGTGAAAGAAATAAAAAAACATAGTTTACGGTAGCACATGCAGAGTAAGCGTATTCGGACTCTATGTACACTGTTGCAGACACTGATGGCTAGTAATTACGGCACGCTTGTCACCGGACCTGTTTTTCCTGGTAAAAAACACAGGTATCAATTTCCTTTGACGCAGCGGAAGCACTGACACAAAACATGGCTTTCCTCTCAGAGGATCGTTAGAAAAGTAGCCGCTATGTTTTTGAAATTAAATTTGTACAATTTAGATAAGAAACATGGAATTGGTAGTCGTTAAGGGATGTTGCCTTGTTAATAGTGATTAAATAGTTATGTTACACAAGAGTTTCCGACCTCAGAATCAAATCGGGTCAATGTCAAATTCTGAAGAAAGACTAAAATTTTCGTTTTATTATTGATTTCTAACGTTTTTTCTCACAAAGGACGTATGTTACGGCAAAAGTTCTCAAGAACACTTTATAGTAGACTATATTTGCAATATAATGAGTTTACAAAAACCTCATAGTTCGCGAGAAATGACTCTTCAAAGTTGCACGTACCAGTACTGACTTTTAGTAGTTTTAGTATTTTGTTAGTTGAAGTAGGATAGGATGCCAAAACTGCATGCATATAGTCTAAATAGAAACAGTCTTCCGAGTAATGACGTCATCAACATTATTTCCTCCTAAAACCAAATTGGCCTCATCTTGTCGCAAATTTAATTTACTTATAAATAAAATTGTTAAAGTAAATTGTAAAAACAATTTCAACTCAAACACGCACACTTTGACTTCGCTACTTTAAAATTCCTCGGAGTTCGGGCGTATACTGTACATTTTTTTTTTGCAAGTTGAATGGGCTTTCATTTGGTACTCCATATGTGTGTGTGCAATTCACAAAAGTTGGTTGACAAAAAATTACAACCTCTGCTTCAAATACGTGTATTTCAACTCCAATTACGTTCATAGCTAAAGGTAGCTTACAAAAACGCCTTTGAAACTGAAATAAATATAGTACTTACTTTAAGTAATGTCTTCTATCTATCTGAATAAACCCGTATATCTTCATTCAGGCCATTGAGACACCTTTTTTGACCCTCTACGGCAAGGACACGACTTACCGGCCGGGTACTGCTATTAGCGCGAGCGAGGCGAACTTTAGACGCCAATGTAATGTGACCTGTAGAACCAAATATAAAAGTAATATTAAACAAAAAAGAACCAAATTCACTTAGACTCCACCTTTCCAAAACCAAATGCCCGAGCTGCTGGTAAAAATATTAAAATCACTATAGGTGTGCCTATTATATTTGAAGAGTTTCTTTGGTTTCTCCAGGATCCCATCATCTGATCCTGACCTGGTTACAATGGGACCAACTGTGAAGTATACTCTTTCAAACATAAAATAATTTTCCAAATCGACCGTCTTCGAGTCGTCGGTGAAATGAAGTGAAGAATACATGAAGTCGGTTGATAACATATTGTTTAAATTTTCCCTTTATTTATAAACATTGTGGCATCGTTAGAACTTAGCACACGTCTCTGTTTTTACAAAATCTCAACAACGACTGCTCGTTTGCTGCCGTCGTCCAACAATTTCCCTAAGGTTGTGTGGAAGAGATCGCTTTCTAGCGATAATACCGCTTGTTTTCACCTCTAATTTTAATATGCGTACTGTACTTTTCTATTTTATTGAGGTGTGCAGAATATTTGTTGTTGATGATTTCATGCGATGTTACTCGCATTGTCAGCCCAACTACAAGGGCTGCTATTTATATATCCGGAAACCGGGATTACAATCTTCTTAAATAGCATATTTGACCTCCATGGTAAAATTTGAACTTTTTTAAGTACTGGCCGGTATATTTTTTCTTTCTTATTAACGCTCGTGTTTTGTTTAGGCCGGGTTTTAAATGTCATCTCGCAGCAAGAATGGAACTCACTCGTGAAAATATTCGTGCTATGATTTATTATGATTTTCGGCGTGGTTTAACGCAACATCAGTGCATAGATCAACTAACTTCAACTTTTGGTGATGAAGCCCCATCTAAAACCACTGTGTATCACTGGTTTAGTGAGTTCAATCGTGGACGTAGTATGCTTACGGACGAAGTTAAGGCAGGTCGCCCGAAATCGGTCGTTGTACAACAAAATATCGAGGCTGTGCGAAAACTTATAATGGACGACCGACATGTTACGTACTGCGAGATAGAGGCGACTCTGGGTATTTCTATGACCAGCATTAATAGCATATTACATAATTATTTGGCTGTAAAAAAAATTTGTTCGCGTTGGATACCCCACAACTTAACAAAAGAGCAAAAAGATGCTCGCGTCGAATGGTGCAATAAAATGTTAAAAAAATATAACCGTGGTGACTCAAAAGCCGTTTATAATATCTATACAAGTGACGAATCCTGGATCTATGCATACGATCCCGAAACGAAGCAACAATCAACGGTATGGGTGTTTCAAAATGAGCCGAACCCTACGAAAGTTACTCGTGCAAAAAGTACATGGAAACAAATGGTGGCCTGCTTCTTCGGTATTAATGGCCATGTAGCTACAGTGCCACTAGAAAACCGTAGAACGGTTAATTCAGAGTGGTACACGACCATTTGCTTACCGGAAGTATTTGAACAAATTCGTAAAACTAACCAGCGACGAAGAATCATTCTTCATCATGACAATGCCAGCTGTCATACGTCAAGCGAAACAACTCTATTTTTGGAGGGTCAAAATGTGGAATTAACGGGTCATCCGCCGTACAGCCCTGACTTGGCACCCAACGATTTTTATTAATTTCCAAATATAAAGAATAAATTACGCGGTCAACGATTTTCGACCGCTGAAGATGCTGTCGACGCATTCAAACAACACGTTATGGAGGTACCTCAGGCGGAGTGGCAGAAGTGCTTTAAAAATTGGTTCACGCGAATGCAAAAGTGCATAGATCATCAAGGGGAATACTTTGAAAAACAATAAAACCATTTTCAGCCGTGTACGTTTGTTTGTTTTTTTGTTTCCGGATATATAAGTAGCAACCTAGGGGCGTCTACCGATACGCGGTGGCCACTAATCACGAGCTACCCCAGCCACCATCGTATGTAAACTTTGTTGCAATGTGTCCCAATCAATGCTGCTTAAGTCTGAGCTTTGCCGACGACCTTAGTTCTTTTGAGAATCTCCTTGAGAGCATCTTTATTGAAACTTAATGTCGCTCGCCGTAACAACTAAGCGTAATCAGAAAACGGACCTACTTATTATTAAAACTTTTTACAAAAAAAAGATAAACCGACTTCAAAAAGGATAAAATAAACTATTATATTATTTATATGCGTTACAAACTGATATGTTTGAAGTCGGTGCCAAGCCAAAATCAAAATCAAAAAAATCAAAATCAAAATATATTTATTGAGACTATAGGTGTAAGAACAGGTGTTACATTTGTTTGAGGTACTAAAACCATAGCCTACCATGTCAATGGTGTACAATATATCTTAGAGCTAAAATAATTGTGAGTTCAATGTCAAAAAGATACAATAGTAAATTTTAAGTAATATACATGAGTTAAGAAGCTTAACTAATAAGAACATATTAACAAAGAATTTAAATATGTATTTAACTAGGTTTCATATATGTCATTCAATTCACAAATTGCCTTTATTTTCTAAAAATTCATCAGTCGTGTAAAACATTGTATTTAGTAACCATTCATTAATTTTCTTTTTAAATTTATCATCGTCCATACTCTTAAATTCATCCGGAATACAATTAAATATTTGAATTGACATAAAATTAATACAATATCTGTAGAAAGCTGTGCTTTGGGAATGAACACTGACTAATTTATTATTGTTTCGAAAATTTCTATTATATTTGGCAAAGGTTTCAAACAAATATAGGTGTTTTTTTAACAAACATTGCCACCTCTTTAATATACACACATGGTAGAGGTAATATTTTATACCTAATAAATAACGATCTACAAGAATCGCGCTGTGAAGCACCACAGAGTGCCCTAACACATCGCTTTTGAATTTTGAATGCCTTAAGCCAATCCGTAGAATAACCCCAAAAAATAATACCATAGCAAAGCAATGATTGTACATATCCAAAATATGCCAAGAGGCCTGCCTTTTCTGATGAACTTTGCACAACTCTGCGTAATGGAAATAAAAATCTATAAAGTTTACTACACAGATCTTCTATATGTTGCTTCCAATTACAATTACTATCAATTAATAACCCAAGAAATTTTGAATTGTTTGACATATCAATAGATGCATTATAATTTATATTAATTGGCAATGCTGGACGATACACGGAATGGAATTGGACTGTGTGTCTTTGAGAGATTAATGCTTAATTCATTAGTATTCAGCCATTCAACAATGTTACCAAGTGTGTTGTTAATATCTTGTTCATATTTTTCTACAGAACCTGTAAATTCTACAATAGCTGTGCTGTCATCAGCGTAAAGTACCATTTGGTTGTTTGTATACTTGGGTATATCATTAATATAAAACAAAAATAGAAGTGGCCCCAAAATACTTCCCTGTGGAACCCCCCTTTTATTAATTCTATATTCAGATCTTACAGTGTCCAATGTCATAGTTTCTTCACAAAAATTATTTAACTCCGTGCATTGTTGTCTATTAGTAAGATAACTTCTCAACCAATCCAATATTTTTCCTCGTATACCATAACAATATAATTTATCAAGAAGTATCCTATGACTAACACAGTCAAAAGCTTTCGACATATCGGTGAATAATGCCGACACATGTTTTCTTTTGTCTATACATTCATGTATGGTTTTTAAGAGTTGAAATATAGCTAGGTTGGTAGATCGGTTTTTACGGAAGCCACATTGTTCGTTAGTTATTAAATTGAATCTATCAGAGTAGGCAGTTAGTGGTGCATATAAGAATATGCATCAGTCGTTCAAAAACTTTTGAGAATATCGGTATTAACGTGATCGGCCTGTAGTTGTTAATTTCGTCTGTATTTCCAACTTTGTGAAGGGGTTTTATGATTGAGTACTTTAAACTTTCTGGAAAAACACCGACTTCAAAGGAAAGATTCACAATATAAGCTAAGGGTTTTATTATACATATGGCAGATTTTTTAATTATTTGTGTTGATATTTCATCATAGCCCACTGAACGAGTATTTTTCAAAGATCTTATGATTTTGAGGATTTCATTAGGACAAGTTGGATATAAGAACATGCTGGAACCCATTTTCGAAATTTTCTTACATGCGTCTCTGGATTTCCGGGGTGAATTGACTGGCAGAGAATCAATGAAGGAGTTATTAAATGCAATAGCCATACTTCTAGGATTAGTTATTTTCTCATTCTTTAATTTAATTTCATCTATAAGTTTAGACATTACATTTCGACCACTATATTTTTTAATCATATTCCAAGAGGCCTTGCATTTATTATCAGATTTTTCAATAATCCTGTGATTGACCAATCTTATTGAGGCTTTCACACACTTTTTTAACAAATTTGCATAACTATAATACAGTTTTTTCTTGTGTTTTAAGCCTTTATAAATAGCCTCCTTGTACAAAGATCTCTTTTTTACACTTGAAATTTTTATACCTTTTGTAATATATTTATCCTTGTCAGCAGATTTAATCTTAAGTTTTAAAATCGGAAAGCATAAATCAAAAAGTAATTTATAAGTGTCAATAAATCCCTTGTATGCTAAATCTACATTTTTCGTACTAAGCACTTCATTAAATGTTAAGGAGCTCAAATAGTCTTTAAATTTCCTAATATTATCCCTAGAGTAGTCACGTTTGTATGCGTACCAAAAATTTGGTATTGATTTTCTCTTAAGTTTTACTGTGATACTTTGTGCAGTATGGTCAGACAGGGCTAGCTGGTGTACTTTAGCAATTCCCGTTTGAAAATTACGTAAAATATTATCAATACATGTCTGAGACTTATGTGTTATTCTAGTTGGTACTGTTATACGCACGTTTAGATTGAAAGATTCGATAATGTTAATAAAAGTACTCCTATAATTTTGATTGTTTGCCGAAGGCGAGATATCTATATTGAAGTCACCACACAAGACCAGTTTATGTTTCTTATATGATAACTTGAGTAACAACTGCTCTAGTTTGTCAAAAAATATATTTACGTCACTGTCCGGAGTCCGATATATACAAACAATAGTTATATTTTCATTTGGCAGATTAATCCAAAAAGTTACAATACCGGCAAATCAGCTTCAAGTCTGAAAATCACAAAACAGTTAATACGAACGAGGCGTATGTGTTCAGTGAATTGTTCTTCATACTATAGAACTATTCTAATACGGTATTGACTGCACGTAGGTTTTCATTCAAGTACAGAGAGAAAGTATAATCACGCGTCTTATGATATTTGTTATTAAATTTTTGAATAGTTTTCGGACTAACCATATCTCGAACGGAGCCCGTGCTTCGGTTTGAATTATTTATCCTAATTCATCTAAGGAGTAATATCGAAGTGTAAAGGAATTCAATGGCAAGATTGATCTTTCTATACTCAGACACACTGGGTGTGTGGGGCCCACCTTTTCAGTAGAAAAAGGCGCGATATTTAAATTTTCTATGGAAGGAATACGTGTTTATATATGTTTTTTTATTTGTTGCGTTTTTCTGATTATTGACAAAGTAGACGTGTATCAGAGTATATATACATGGGTACCTCTTTTCATCAAAATTGGATTAGTAGTTTAGACGTGAAAATGTAACAGATAGATTCACATTCACCTTTGCAATATAAGTAGGAATCGAAATGTTATGTGATTTTCAGACTTGAAGCTGATTTGCCGGTATTGTAACTTTTTGGCTTGGCACCGACTTCAAACATATCAGTTTGTAACGCATATAAATAATATAATAGTTTATTTTATCCTTTTTGAAGTCGGTTTATCTTTTTTTTGTAAAAAGTTTTTATTTTTCCATTTTTAGTGGTTATAAAATTATTATAATCGGACAACGGATCTCGCAATAATCGGTGAAGATATATAAGAAAAAGTTCATGCTACGTACTCAATGTAATGAAAGTTCCACATATCATATGTGGTCTTCATCATTAGGTCCACTCCATCAAATTAGTGGTTTTGGAGAGGAAATGCTTGAGTTGCTTAAAAAAACAACCAAATCATCACGCATGTGCCATTAAAAATTGAGGAGCTCCCTCAATTCCTTATGGATCCCATCATCAGAACAGCACCAGATTAATGTGGAACTATCTCAAAGGTAGTTACTTTCAAACAAAAAAAAACTTTTTTTTACCATATGGGTCTCGGAATAATCGCTGAACATCCTACATTTAAAAAAATCATGATCATTATCATCAAAACAACCATCATCATGAGGTTCACTTCATCAAATTGGTGGATTTCGAAAGAAAATCCTCGCGTTGCTTAAGAAAACACCTAAATCACCATACATGTGTCTTTAAAAATTGAGGAGTTCCCTCAATTCCTCATGGATCCCATTATCAGAACAGCACCAGATTAATGTGGAACCATCTTAAAGGTAGTTGCTTTCAAACAAAAGAAGAATTCCTCAAATTGGACCACGGGTCTCGGAGTAATCGCTCAACATCCTACATTAAAAAAAAATCATCATCATTATCATCAAAACAACCATCATCAAGAGGTCCACTTCATCAAATTGGTGGTTTTCGAGAGAAAATCCTCGAGTTGCTTAAGAAAACACCCAAATCACCATACGTATGCCTTTAAAAATTGAGGAGTTCCCTCAATCCCTCATAGATCCCATCATCAGAACAGCACCAGATTAATATGGGACCACCTTGGAAGTAGACCCTTTCAAACAAAAAAAGAATTATTCAAATCGGACCACGCGTCTCGGAGTAATCGGTGAACATACATAAAAAAAAAAGCCCAAACCGAATACAGAACCTCCTCCTTCTATGAAATTGAAGTCGGTTAAAAATGGGACTTAATCGCATAAACTTACCCAAGTCGATTATTTTGCCTGACCCCGTAAGTTCATGACATCGCAGGCAGAATCCGTGCTAGTTTGGCTAGGCTGCCCTGTTGACCTGTACTTACATTGAGTCTAAAGGACGGTGTGGAATGACACATATCTACCCTAATGTATCTTCAGTTATCCAATTTTCACTTGAGCATCAGTTTGCATAGTTTAGTCAGAGGGCTGAGACATACCCTGAAAATAAGGGATTTTATGTCATTGATTCAGTTTTTTATTCGATAGCAATATACCATTCCATGTTATTTCACAAATTTGTATAAATCAAATTGACTAGAGATTATTTTAGAGTTATATAAATTGCAGAAGTATTTAAACATCGTTCCATCGTTTTTTTAACAATTTTATTTAATTCTTCTTATTTTAATTATTTTATTTTCGGTATGTGATCCCAATAGCAACGTTATTGCCCTATTATGAGTATTATTGCAGTCGTTCTAAGAGTTAATAAAGGATAAAATATATGTTTAATTTAATATATGTATAAACAGAAAATGGTGACATTGTAACCATACAAGTACTTAGGTACTACGATATCCATTATCGGTTGCAGCGTTTTCGAGTTATCTCCAAAAACCTGTTCTATAGGCAGATGGCAGATACGACCTTTTGATAATTATTTTTCCTATGCCGTTGAAGGTACGGCCTCCATTATGCGTGGTCCGACACGGCGGTTTTTCTTAAAACTTATTGTATTATATTTATTTTATGGCCTGTTTGACAATCTCCAGTTAAAGCATATCTGCCAGATAAATGTTTGCTGTCCTTTTCTTTTATATGTCTGGAGAAAAGGATAGCAATAATTTTAACTGGCAGATAAGTTTATCTGGAGATTGTGAAACAGGCCCTTAGTGTTATTACAAATAGCTACTGCTTGTTCAGTCTCCTATTAAGTATGTCATTATTGAGCGTGCGACTGACATGCATGCGATGAAGTGAGAGGGTTGTCTTTCTTGTGTTTGTATTATGCATTATCCACGGCAAAGCATATAGCATGTGTAAGACTGACTTTTAATTATTAAATAGGAAAACATCGTCTGGTTTAAACAAACAGCTAGCCTCAAAGCTCGCACCCTTTACATCCTTCGCAAGTGAAATGTCTGTCTCTTTCAACCACGTGGTGATAAAAAGTTACATCTGCATTGTCACGCCGATAACATGAGCGTCCATAATGAGCCCTCAGTTGATATAAACGCTGCCCGCCCCTCTTCAGCTAGCTCCAAGCCCGCACCCACAGAATAACTAATAGTACTACCGCCGCACCCTTTTAATTTGCGCTAGTTCCAAATCCTACCACGTCTGCCTTACGAGTATCCCGCCATTTGTTAATACCCAGTTTATATGCATATACGCTACTCGCCTTGCTAAACGCTCCGCTTCAGCTAGCCCCGAGCGCGCACCCTTCGAATCCGCGTTAGTTCCAAATCTTATCACGTTCTGCCTTATACCGCCATTTGAAAATGTCAGAGCATAAAGAGCGTCCTCGCTCAATGCACGAGTATGTCGGCGTCGGTTCATTGTTCCAGAAACTTCTGTAAAGTGTGCCAAGGATTATCAAGATCGTGGCAAGTAGGGAATTAAAAGGGAAAAACTGTGAAGCAATGTTTCAGCTCGGGATTTAATTTCTTATATTGCATTGAGATTGCAGATGAAAAACGCAAATAATAAGAATCAAAGGTTTTGCTTATATAACGGTTTAAGTTTTGTCGATTTTTTGGAGAAGCAGGTTATTATTAAAGCTTGATTGGTGAGAAGTTTAATGGTTGAATATTTAGCTGCTTGCAAAAAAATATAAAAAAAATACGGCGAAAATCTCACCAACCATCTGAGTTAACTGTTAAAGCTGTATAACTTTATCCATCAAATTCCTACAACACTTAAAATATACAAACAAACAAAAAGCAAAGCTAATCAGGTTAACAACCTCCCGAAACTTCCCGGACAACCTTTGAACTCCAACTCCTCAAAGGGAAATCTTCTAAAACCGCTAACGCCCTTACCAAATATTAACTTCAAATCCTTGGCATAAACAAGTTTCTCTATGGCCTCCATTGCAAAAAGCCTCTTTGATTTACCCATGGACATAAACGGAAAATCAAGAGGACTGACAATTTTGTATAGTTATTCCTTTAAATTTCATGCTATTTCTAGATGGCGTCACTAATATAGCTAGTCTCAGTTCAGAGAGTTCTGATTCTACAGTGCCATTTACTTAGCACAATTAAGTTATATTGAAACGAGGTTAAAGCTCCGAACAAAATTTTATGGAGACTTGATGCGTTTTTTCTCTTGATTTAATCGTTCGTGTCCTAGGGTAAATCGACCAACAAAAATATACATACTTCGTCATTTTGATGGTTGTGTTGTAATAATATTATTCAAGTTGGTTCGTGTAACGACATTAGGGCACTCGCGCGGTTACTCCGTTCTTTCGGCTTAGGACTTTGAACTTGAGGCAGCCCCCTTGGAGGTCGGGTATTGCTGGTACATCTGATGACACATAGGTCAGTGTTGTGTTATAGGTATCATACCACAAAATAAATGAATTAGATAATAGTTGCGTGGGTTAGTTGGGTTCAGGTGCACTACACTGTCTACAAACAAATTAAACAAAACTTTAATTCGACAAGACTTTTTAGTAGAAATAATTCGTACGCTCTTGACAAGATTTTAAAAACATTTGCTTCAAAGGATTTTCTGTAATAAATATAGACAAAAGTATGAAAAATGTGTACCTATCTTATAAGATAAATTAGCAAATACACTGAAGCAATGTAGGATAATATTTTTAAATTGAAATTCATTCTATTGAAGGTATTAGCTATATCTATAGTTTGTGAAAATACGTCTTCGATTTACTAATGTGTTCACAAAAGTAACAGTTCGCGTAAGAACAAAGCGAGTTAGTAAAACAAACAATCGCGAATCCGTCAGCCATTGGTAGCCGAAGCACGTATAGTTCAAGTGGGTCCGTGTAACGACATTAGGGCACCCGGTTACATCGTACTAATGGCCTAGGACTTTGAACTTGGGGAAGACCTAATTTAGAATCAGGAAATTACCCCTACTGGATGAGGATTCGGATTTTAAAATATGATATAGATCTAATGTGAACCTTAATACGTCTCCTTTTGCAAACATACTTGACTTGCAATAAATTGAGTACCTATTCAATATCAAATTGAGTATAAAAAGGGTTGAAATGGCTAACAAACTCAATGTCAAGTCTCGCTGGCAGCAATATTTAAAACATAGAAATAGAGGGCAATACTGTGTATTTTTGACGATAAATTGCGAAGGAAGGGTTTATTTATTAGTGATGCTCCTTAATAGAAAACCATTTTAAAGGAAATCGTGAGCTTTGCTACAACGCAGTGTGTAGCTAAACACTACCCGTCAGTGCTTCCTTCCGAAAACAAGAGATAAATGAGAATTGACAGATGCGCTCGGGGAGCGCTGAATGCGAGACATGCTGCTAAATATGCAATAACAATAACGTAACGCTACAGGCAAATTATGTACATTAATGTCCCTTAAAGTGCTACGAAAGGGTTCTGTGCTGTTGGCATTATACGCTTTTGCCAAGCGACATGTACTGCTGGATCAGGCCTTACCCAAAAGAGTCCATGTGACGAATAGCTACAACGATAGGTACGATTTCCTGTTAGGTCCACACCGACCCCACCCCACGACCCACGGTCCTTGGGCCTTTCGAATATTTTTAAATATTTTATATCGCATTGATTTTTAATATATGCAACATTCTTGAAAAACCCGATTTCCCTATTGTGCCATTTACAGCAATTTCGTATTTGAAGGACCGTGATACCGCGCCGTTGCGAATATTGAAGGGAGTAAATCCACTCACGTCGTCGGGCCTTTATACGTGCACATCATTGTAATCAGAACACACTGTTAAGTGTCAATGTCATTGTGTGAATGATTTTAACCGGCTGCCCTAGAAAGAAATGTTTTTGTTATAGCGGAGCGGTGTTTTGGATTGACGCAGCTCGACGCAACCGTCAATGGTAATTATGACCTAAATGAAATAATTAAAAATAATCTTAAATAAAAAAGACTTTCACTTAGCTTCCACCTTTACAAAAGCAAATGCTCGAGCTACTGTAAAAAAAACTGAAATCACTATATAAGTAGGTATAGCTAATATTTGAAGAGTTCCCTCGATTTCACCAGGATCCCATCATCAGATCCTGACCTGGTGGCAAGGGACCAACTATGAAGTTTACTCTTTCAAATAAAAAAAGAATTTTCCAAATCGGTCCATCCGTCTTCAAATAATTTGAGAACCTCCTATTTCGAAATCTTGAAATCGGTTGAAAAAAAAAACAACTTTTCACTACACAAGCTACTCCACCATTCCAAGAGAAAATGCCCGAGCTACTTTAAAGAATACGCAAATCACAATCATCATAGGTGTGTGTTAATGTTATAATAAAAACTGCACTGGTTCATTAAAGATAGTAATTATAATGCAAAGAAACTATGATACATTGACAGAAAAAGACCAGAATGAAGCATAAAACAAAATCTATCAAAAAATAGAAAAAGTATAAAAAGTAAAAATATGTGCCAAGAAGGTGCGTCGGGCACATTTCCTCCCTTTTTTCATGAGGATCCAGCCACGTCCAGCTTCACCAGCTTCCTTAGTGGCCGCCGCAAAACGCCCGCCAGCGTGCGCACGTCCGCTACACGGACGATGCCATCAGGGCCTGGGAAAACAGCTGTAATCCGTCCGCGGGGCCAGGTTCCTCGAGGAGTGTTACCGTCCGCAATGAGCACTAGGTCGCCGATCACAATTTGGGGAACCTCTCCTCGTCCACGTCTTGGAGTCAGGGTTGGGAGGTACTCCCTCATCCAGCGGCGCCAGAAATGGTCAGCTAGTCGTACGGCTTTACGCCAGCTGGCTCGTGACACTAGGTCAGAATCGGTCAGTGTCGCCGGTAATGCACGTCCAGAAGATGACGACAGTAAAAAATGCATTGGCGTCAACGATTCTTCATTTACAAGGTCAACTGAAACATGCGTCAGCGGTCTAGTATTCACTAAATACTCTGCCTCCGCCAGCAATGTCCGTAGGACTTCATCTTTCGGTGCTCGTTCAGTCAACGTCACTTTGAGCGCTGTCTTTATACTTTTCACGAGCCTCTCCCATGAGCCCCCCATAAACGGAGCAGATGGAGGGATGAAACGCCAATTGATCTGCTCCGTTGCTGCGAATTGGGATGTCGCATCGGCGTATAAGCGTCGTAGCTCTCGGTCGGCGCCTACGAACGCAGTTCCATTGTCCGACCATAGCTCCGATGGTGTACCTCTTCGGGCTATGAAGCGGCGGAGGCTCATAATTGCAGAGTCAGTGGAAAGGCTGTCGACGACTTCCAGGTGGACGGCTCTAATTACGAGGCAGGTATATAGGGCGACATATCTTTTTTCTCGTCTTCGTCCAACGGAAATTTGCACAGGGCCGAAGTAGTCAAGCCCAGTGAATGTAAACGGTCGCTTGTGATGACCTAAGCGCGCCTCTGGTAGGTCTCCTGTAGGAGGCTGAAACTGCTTGGCATTCCGGATTCTGCAGAATTGGCAGGTATACGCCACCTTGCGGACGGTACTCCGAAGACTTAACAGATGGTATTCTTGCCGGAGCTCATTAACTACAGTCTCTGTGTTTGCATGAGCGGCCCTGCGATGCACGTGTGAAACAAGTAAGCGTACGGCTTGGTGTCTGCCGTCTAGTACAATGGGGCTTTTCATTGAGTTCTGTACGCTTCTCGCTGCTCCAATGCGGCCGGATAAACGCATAAGCGTGTTATCTCCAAGATGAACTGTCAGTTTGGATAAGCGGCTGGAACGTGGCACCGGCTGGGTAGTATGATTTATAAAATGAATCATCTCGTCAGGAAATGTGTCCAGCTGTGACCGGTGCAAAATATGCAGCACAGCTAGATGAAGATCTGCGGCAGTCAGTGCCGCAGATGTTTCGCGCGTAGAGCGTGGGTCGGTGTACTGTTGCCATTGGCTTGAAGGCTGAAACATAAAGGTACACAACCCTCCCTCGATACGGACTAAATTATCTACACACAGACCCCTTCGAGTTAGACTACGCATTCGCAATAATGTAAGATACTTATGCGCTGTAGCTGTTGCACGTACCAACCTTAGCCAAGAACTGAAACGAGTAGGGTCGGCTGAGACTGGCTCATGCTTGTCACTGTCACTAATGAGATGAACTAAGTCAGAACGAGCTGCACGTTTGCTTTCTTCGTCTATACCTGGATACTCAGGTGTAGCAGGCTCGCTGGGCCACTCTGAAGAGAGCAAAAATTCAGGACCCGATATCCAACGTGACTCTGGAGATAACGTGACTCGCTTCATACGGGTAGCATCGTCCGCAACATTAAGCTGACTTGGCACCCATCGCCATTCTTTGACGTCAGTTACCTCCATAATCTCAGCTACTCTGTGAGAGACAAACGGCTTAAAAAAGCGCGCCTCGCTTCGTAGCCATCCCAAAACGGTCATACTATCACACCAAAAGATGCGGTTTACTGGCTTTAACCTGTGGGCTTCACAAATCGTAGAAGCGAGGCGAGCTGCAATCAAAGCTCCTTGGAGCTCTAAACGATTGATGGAAATTTGCTTCAAAGGAGCTACACGAACTTTGCTACATATAAGTGCTAGCTTCACTTCACCATTTTCTAAGACAAAACGCCAATACGCGACCGCAGCGAAAGCTGACTCGCTCGCGTCGCAAAAGAGGTGAAGCTCGGCTTTCTCAACTTGCAATTCGCTAAGGCAGTAGCAGCGTGGAATCTGTAAACCTGAAACGGCAAATAAATCTTCAAACCAAAGTCTCCACGCTGCACTATCACTCTGTGACAGCTCCTCGTCCCAATCGAGACCCTTACGCCACGCATCTTGGAACATGATGCGACCCGTGATCACTACTGGCGCCAGGATACCGAGTGAACCGACCGCATCACGTGAGCCAACACTTCACGTTTGGTGAGCTTATTTGGCAACGAACATTCTCTTTTTATCCCAATGTTAAACCCAATCGTATCGGAAACGGGTTGCCAAATAAGTCCAAGTGTACGCACGGGCGCAGAAAGGTGACCGAGATCAACATCTACGTGATTGCTAGCTACAGGCATTTCAACCAGGCTCTCTTTTGGAAGTAAAGCAAGAGCAGAGGTATTGTTTGAAACCCACGCACGCATCTCGAAGCCAGCATGTCGGTGAATAAGGTTGATGTCAGCGGCAAGTTTTGCGGCTTTGTCAACGGAATTTAAGCTCACAATACAATCATCCATGTAGTGATCGACTATGATGGCTTGAGCAGCGTCTGGATAGCGATCTTGCCATTCCTCTGCGTTTTTGTTTTTAATATAAATTGCAGTGAAAGGACTAGAAGCGGCACCGAAAATCATAGATGACATCCGGTATGTCCTTATGGGCTCTTTTGGGCTGTCTCGCCACAAAAATCTCTGCGCATCTCGGTCCTCTGCTCGTATTTTTATTTGAGGGAACATTTCGCGAATATCTCCCGTTAGAGCAACCTTTCCCTCCCTAAAACGCAACAAGATTCCGAGCAGAGGTTGCAGTAAATCGGGCCCAGTAAGTAAAAGCGAGTTTAGTGAAACTCCATTACTTTTAGCAGCAGCGTCATGGACAACCCTTAATTTATTGGGCTTGTTAGGATTGGTTACGCCGAAATGTGGTAAAACCCAAACAGGTGACTTGGCGCTCAGCTCTTCCGTGCACAGTTCAGCATAACCTTTCCCAATCATACCGTTTATATTTTCCCGGTAACGCTCTGCGTATTGAAAATCTCTTGCCATTTTTCTTTCGAGACTAAGAAATCTAGATAACGCAAGCTTGAAACTATCAGGCACGGTTAAATCATCTGCTTTCCACAGCAAACCGACTTCGTAATGCCCGTTAGGCAGGCGACGCGCTGTACGGTCAAGAATTTGGATAGCGCGCTCGTCATCAGCGCTGCGCGCTTCGCGTTTGGAAATACCGATTGAATCTATGCTGTATTGCTCACGAATTAATTGCTCTAATACTGTGCGATCGCCTACCGAAGCGACCTCGGACTCATTAACCATCGCGTGGTTGACAGTTTCAAGCGGAGCAGTTTTGCTACACCCAAAAGCGAATAAAACCCAACCGAGAGCGGTTTTAATTGCGACCGGTTGTGTCTTAGTGCCCTCACGCAAATCCCTAGGCATAGTGAGATGCCAGTTGTCGAGACCGACTATAATCATCGGCTGCACGTGGCCGTAACAAAACTCATCTGCAATATCTGAAAGATGAGAATACTTGGACACACTCGATTTATCAGCAGCCTGTGACGCGAGACCTAACCCTTTCATCGCCCGGGCTCTACTAACATCGTAAGTTTTGTTAGCACGACTACCTTTTATTTGAAAATCAACATACTGCACTGTCGTATCTTTTCCTAAACCGCCTACGCAGTCTAGTCGCATACGTCTTTCGGATCCACAAGCGCCTATCTTTGCAGCAATCTCTAGTTCTATAAAAGATCCTGTGGCCCCGTCATCTAACATAGCGTATGTATTCACTGAACCTAATGGGCCGGATACTGTCACGGCTACGATCTTCAACAATGGTCGAGGAGGGGGCAATGGCTGAGCTGATAAGCCCACAGCAACAGAGGTCGACGTGTGGGTAAGAGTATCCTTGGTTTCGACATCGTATGAAGCAGGGTCGTGCGTGATAGCGGGTGCCGGAGCGAGGGCAGGGCCCCGCGGCGCAGCGCCTGATGTTCCCGCAACCAGCTCGTCTTCCTCTACTTCTACATGCGCGGCTGCAGAGCGGTCATAATTCGCATTATGCAATAATCTATGGTGACGGAACGTACATCCGTCAACGTCACAAGTTTTCTTCGCCTTGCAAAAATTCAACCTATGCCAACCTACTTTGAGGCATCGATGACAGACTTTTTTCTTTTTAGTTAGATTCCATCTGTCATCGATTGACATTGACGCAAATCTATCACACTCAAATAATTCATGCGGTTTTTGACAAACAACACACGATTTATTTTTAGGTGCAGTCGTCGATGAATTCAATTTAGCGGTATTTCGCGATGGTGAATTTGAATTCACGGATTGATCGTCAGCGGCGACATGCACATTATCCCTGGCCCGCCTACTATCTACGGCGTGTGACGCAGTAGTCGGCTCAGGGAGTATGCCGAAGCGAGACTGCAGGTCGACTTCGTTAGCTAGAAAATCGGCCAGATTTTCGAGCTTCGACAGGCCGGCAGCCTCATAACGAACGGCATAATCTAGCCATTTGGTTCGCAGCAGTGGGGAAATTTTCGAAATTAGAGCTTGGAATAGTTCTGGAGAAGCTAAATATTCTGTGTGACCTAGCAAACGGATAACTTCTACACAGTTGCGAACCTTACAGGCAAAAACAGCTAAATCCTTACCTTCCGAGCTTACGCGCGGCAATGCGCGCACCGCGGCTACTTCGTGCGCTACCACGATCTCAGGGCGGCCGAAGCGCGCATCAAGCGCGCGCACCACAACGCCGGGCTCGTGCGCCGACACCAGGAGCGCTGCCACTGCCTCGCGCGCTGCGCCCGTTAGCGCCGAATTCAATCTTGATAGATTATTTGCATCTGTATAGGACCCTTGCGTATTTTCGAATGCTTTTTTCAGACTGAGCCAGTCTAGGTAAGATTTCCCGTCGAACTTAGGTAACGGAACGCGGTTTATAGCGTGGCCAATGCCTTTATTAACACTATCAACTAAAACACCTAAGCTCTTCACTAGCTGCGGGACTTCCGCGCTCGCAGGAGGCGCGGGAGGGGCCGCTGACATCGCGGCACCGCAGTCATGAGGCACGGTCACTGTCCGCGCAAGAGACGCGACACGGATCCGTGGTGCTTTAATTTCAGAATCCCTGAAATCATAATCATTATTTAGTGCTATTTTATCTTTAAATGCAGCCTCTGACTTACGAAACCACTCGTCCAAATGGCTACTTCTTGAGCTATGCTGACTCGCGTCTGCCTCGATGGCGGCGATTTCAGCTTTTAGTTCAAGCTTGGCGGTTGTACGCTGCAGGTCGGCAAGGCGGACCGCGTCGGCAGCTTCACGGCGTATTTGTTCCGCCTCAAGCGCGGCGAGGCGGCGCGCGTGTTGCGCCTCTGCCGCTAACTTTTTGGCCAACACTGTGGCTGAAGAGCGAGATGACGTACTTAGACGGGAGGAATGAGACGGCGCCGGGAGTACGGTTGTCGAATCGACAGGAGGGGCTGAGGGCGCGTTAGACGGCCCTGCCTCACTCCCCGTAACGGTCTTACCTTTTTCACTCTTCTTACCCATGGCTGTTTCGGATCTCGTAACAACCATTTTCTTATTGCAACGATGTAGCTTCTTTAGAATACTATCAATTACTTTTTTAATCCACGAGGGACCAAATGTTACTGCCACTAAGGAAGCTGGTGAAGCTGGACGTGGCTGGATCCTCATGAAAAAATAGAAAAAGTATAAAAAGTAAAAATATGTGCCAAGAAGGTGCGTCGGGCACATTTCCTCCCTTTTTTCATGAGGATCCAGCCACGTCCAGCTTCACCAGCTTCCTTAGTGGCCAAAAATTCAACCTATGCCAACCTACTTTGAGGCATCGATGACAGACTTTTTTCTTTTTAGTTAGATTGGTCCACCCTGCACCGCTTCCGCCCAACCGAGTAAGTAATGAAACAATGAAAGTAGTGGTTTTTCAGCGTCGATCGCGCGAGACGACCTCCCACTTGAGCTTGACTCTAGTCTGGCATTGTAAGGAGACATGAGAGGTGTAGCATAAGTGGGAGGTCGTCTCGCGCGATCGACGCTGAAAAACCACTACTTTCATTGTTTCATTACTTACTCGGTTGGGCGGAAGCGGTGCAGGGTCGTTTATAACGGCCTCTGCACGGTGTTTCGATCCAAGCGTGCAGAGTGGCGTGGCGTCGGCAACGGCGTTGCGCCGTACAACTCCCGCGTGATCCGGTTCGAAGGACCAAATGTTAATGTTATAATAAAAACTGCACTGGGTCATTAAAGATAGTAATTATAATGCAAAGAAACTATGATACATTGACAGAAAAAGACCAGAATGAAGCATAAAACAAAATCTATCAAAAAATAGAAAAAGTATAAAAAGTAAAAATATGTGCCAAGAAGGTGCGTCGGGCACAGTGTGCCTATTTGCCTAAGATAGTATTTAATGAGTTCCCTCGATTTCTCCAGGATCCCATCATCAGATCCTGATCTAATTACAATGGGATTAACTTTCAAGTATACTTTTTCAAATGAAAAATTGTAATTTTCTAACTCGGTACTAGCCGTCTTCTATTACTCGGTGAACATAAATAAAATGCAAAAACAAAAATCCCGACGAATTGGGAACCTCCGCCTTCGTTTTGAAGTCGGTTGATAACAAAACTACCTACTGAGGATACTCGTGTATAGGTATGCTCTTTGAAAAGTATTCATGCAATGAAAGTCAGTTTCCATAAATGTATAATGTAATAGCTACTTATTTGTATTATGTGAATAAGTAAAAATATAAGTCTCACTCTATTAGTTCCGTACAATACCATGCTATAATAATACTCGTATCTCTTGCAATATCGAAGAGGTCAACAGAGCGCAATAAAAGCTATATGAAAAGCAATATCTCCTAGATCACGTCTCGCTCGGTTTTTGCTAGTCCAGTCTTCATCATATTAATTTTTCCTCTACGCATCGGTATGCGGGGATTTCTAGGGGTCCTTGGGCAGGGTCTCTAATGTCAAGGTTAATTTGGTACTAAGCAAACGGTTGTATTGAAGGAAATTGTAGGTTACACTATGCATGAATGTTTCTGAACATAAATGTAATAAAATATTACGGGATACACCGGACACAGTAGTTTGATCAGTAGATTTACATGCTACACAAAGGTGTAAACGTGTAGAAGAATTGAGCCTGTACGTTTTTATCGCAATGCACGATGTTACAAATTAATTAGTATTTGAACCCGTTTTATGATATTAAGTATAAAGTATACACGGTGGGGCCTGTAACTAAAGCAAAAAATTAAAATGTACATTCTTCTCCTCAAACTACGCAACGTTTGTTTGACGACTTTGAAAAAAACTTGCGGTTTGAATTTTATTACATTTTAAAGTTAATTCGAACACGCAATGTACTATGAAATTGATTATGTCTGTAGAGTGACTAGACTGACAGGCGATGTCAATTAGACGGAGTTTTAAGTACATTGAAAATACTATTTACTTTGTTTGAAAAGAACAATCTAAAAACTTTATGATTTTAAAAAGTTGCTACACAAAAGTTGTCTGGTTTGAGGACTAGAATCTACGTTTTAATTTTTTGCTTTAGTTACAGGCCCCACCCTATATATTCAAGTATAAGCTACAGCCTTGGCCAGAAGTGTTGAGCATAGCTGTTTTTTGTTTACAATGTTGATGTTACGTATTAATCCCCTATCATAACAATGTATACGATGACGTAAAATGTTATATTTTATTGATATATCTAGAAAACTTCACATAATAACACTTTCAAGATACCTATAAAACATGAAAAGTGGAGGTAACAAAAATGCGAATTTTCGTCGGTGCGACAAATTGCAAATATTCTATGCAGTTACTACTGACTTCAACAAAACATGCCTGTTCAGTTTGAATTAATTGATAAAATAACTTCAAAAAAGATAGAAACGCCGGACTAAACCTTCGAGTTTTGTATGAAAATCGCAATGGTGCTCAACACTTCTGGTTAAGGCTGTATGTACCTATATCCGACATTCCAATTAACGATAACCGAGACAAAGGGTAACAGATCGTTACAATTTGTCTTGTTGTGCGTAATGTATCTTCAACTTGACTTACCTATAATGTATATCGTAGGTAGTGAATCAATAGCCGAAGAACCTGCTACAACTGACATTAAATAATTCAGACTAACTTCGTAGGTGTCTAACTATTAACATTAACCTTCACCTAGATGTTTCGGTTTGGTCGTCAACAACACGAATCCGTCAGAAACTTTGTCAATAGGTCTTATGTACAGTCGCTATCAAATATATCGGAGCGGCCAAGGTACTCCAAAATATCTGAACATGCACTTTAGCGCCTTGACAATAGAGGAGTTGTTGAGATATTTGTGGCCACCTTGGCCGCTCCGATATATTTGATGGCGACTGTACAGTCGACGTCAAATATATGTTTACACTTTTGGACCTTATCAAATATCATTGACGTCGACTGTACTTATTTTCTAAAAGTAAGAAACTTATCTGACCGTTTTCAGTCCTTATCTCGAGGTAGTAAGATTTACATACGGTCAGGTCAATTGACACTGTTGGCTATTGTTCATCTTCCATCGCCTATTACAAATATTACAATACGTTCAAAGTAAGTTTGAACTTGACAGATAACTTTATCTATTTGATATTCTACCTTAACACAAAGAAAATAAAGTCTATATTCAAAACACGGCACCAAATGGTGTGATGCTTGTAAAGTTAACTTTATGATCATGATAACAAGGTAGATATTCAAATGTATAAAACTCATCTGTCAATCGCAAACTGACTTTAATTCGTGTGTACGTCTTTTGTTATCTTGGTGGAAATGTTCTGTTATGTTATTTTACCGGTCAGGCTAGATTTTCAATGCCATGGTTAATGTAAATATAAAGGTCGTGGTTTATGTGGTTATTAACATATGTTATTTATTGCTATTATGGTATAGTTTATAAAATTATTAGTTTGACCTTATTTTATGCTGATGAGTTAACCCAACCCATCACAGTCCAATGCTTGTCATCATTTTATCGTAAAATTTATAGTAGGTATTATATTTATAACCTTAAGATAAATATTACAAGACATAAATTAAATATTAAATACAAATCTAAATAACTTAAAAATAAAATAATTCTAAACTTATAAAATAAATCTAATCTACAAAAAACCCACTCCGAGCTGCTCCCGGTGCAAAAGTGCCCATCACGCTCGCTGCGTTTCCGCGTTGGATCGCGATGGACAACCTTTGCAGCATGAACGACCCAGAGCGGGGGTCAAGACCCCTCTGCTGCAGGCGGCGACCCAAGATTTATAGTAGCGATCGAGCCCGCAAGGCGTATCGATACAGGTTCAAGTCCTGTTGGGTTGATTATTTTTTCCAATGTTTTCAATGTTTGTATTTGATTTAATAACAATCTATTTATAGTATATTTAGAATGTTGAAGATGTATTGTGAATGTTAGGTACTTACTCAAACACTTGACAGCCTTCTAAAATCTTTCAAAAATCTGGTTAAAAAATCTTACGTGAAGTGCTTTTGTTATATTTAATAATAGCTAGTAAGAAAAAAAATCTTATGATTATATTGATTATGCATACTAACCGTTTCGATCTAAAAAAATCCTAAGAAGAGACAATAATTCGAGCTACGATAAATAGAGTAGGTAAAGAGTAGACACAATAGGTCATTAGGTATATAAAATATTCAATTAAAATACTCGAACCGTTAAACCAACTAAAATAATAGACAGAGGCCAATACCTGCGTAGTGACACGGTCATTCAGCAGTTTGACTGGTATTAATATCGGACGTCCCTTGTTAGCGATGCCCTTGGGTTCTATTACCGGTCAGCCTATACAGCCAATGTTACTAGTCAAGTTATCCCTTTGTCACAGCAATACAGAGATACTATAGGGGTCTGTCTGAGCATGCTCTATCGTGAAAGAGACAAGGTTCTACATGGATTAGATCGCAAGGCGTATCGATACAGGTTCAAGTCCTGTTGGGTTGATTATTTTTTCCAATGTTTTCAATGTTTGTATTTGATTTAATAACAATCTATTTATAGTATATTTAGAATGTTGAAGATGTATTGTGAATGTTAGGTACTTACTCAAACACTTGACAGCCTTCTAAAATCTTTAAAAAATCTGGTTAAAAAATCTTACGTGAAGTGCTTTTGTTATATTTAATAATAGCTAGTAAGAAAAAAAAATCTTATGATTATATTGATTATGCATACTAACCGTTTCGATCTAAAAAAATCCTAAGAAGAGACAATAATTCGAGCTACGATAAATAGAGTAGGTAAAGAGTAGACACAATAGGTCATTAGGGGGCGTCCATTAATCGCGTCATACGTTTTTGGCTTGTTTTAGACCCCCCCCCCCCATGGTGATCTTTGGTGATATTTTCAGGACTCCTCCCCCCCCCTGTCCAATATGACGTGTAATTTTTTGCTAACTAAAGTAAGTACAGTTTTCTAACAAGTGAACCTACTACTTACGTAACGTACGTACACGTAAAGGGTAAAAAAATGAAACTTCATGTATACATATAAAATAAAATAATCTTTAATAGAAAAAACCGGCCAAGTGCGTGTCGGACCACGCGGTTTCGTACCTACTATCGAAAAAGTAATATCAAAAGGTCGTATCTGCGTATGAGTTTTTAGGAGATCACTCAATAATTCCTAAACCGATAATGTTCTCTATTTTTTTAATATTTTGTGGATCTCCGGTTCAAAAGTGACAAGTTTTTTTAGGCTTACGGGGTGATTTTTTCTTAAAATATTCACTAAATAAAAAAAATATTCGAACAGACCTCAATGTTATTTTGAAAGACTTATCGAGTGATGTGCATCATGACGATATTTGGTAAAAAAAATTTTTTTTACAAATAATTACATGTATGGAGTAGTGCCCTTCCTTAAAATATATTTTTCAGCAATTTTACTACAAAACTAAGTAGCGGCATACAAAAACACACCTTATATTTAAATATTTATTAAGATACGTTTTATAGTTTCCGAGTAAAATGGCTGTGACATACGGACGGACGGACGGACAGACGGGCATAACGAAACTATAAGGGTTACGTTTTTGCCACTTTGGCTACGGAACCCTAAAAACCTACTTCACAAAATAATATGTCAATTGCCATTAAAAATTATTTACAATCATAGTGCTAGTGTAATTTTACTCTGCTTTTGACAAATTGATTCATTTAAAAGTTGATAATTTTTATTTTATTGACCAAATACAGTATAGGTTGCACAAGGAACAAAAAAATTACACGTGATATGTGTCCAGACCCCCCCCTCCCCCCTGTGGTGATTATTAGTGATTTTTCTTGACCCCCTCCCCCCCCTATACAATATGACGCGATTAATGGACGCCCCCTTAGGTATATAAAATATTCAATTAAAATACTCGAACCGTTAAACCAACTAAAATAATAGACAGAGGCCACAATACCTGCGTAGTGACACGGTCATTCAGCAGTTTGACTGGTATTAATATCGGACGTCCCTTGTTAGCGATGCCCTTGGGTTCTATTACCGGTCAGCCTATACAGCCAATGTTACTAGTCAAGTTATCCCTTTGTCACAGCAATACAGAGATACTATAGGGGTCTGAGCATGCTCTATCGTGAAAGAGACAAGGTTCTACATGGATTAGATTGAGACAACGCGTGAGGGTTTCAATTAGATCAACTAGAAGATAAGGCGATTAAAGGTGATACTTGGGCGCAGGAATATCAAATTTGGCACGATTGCTGAACATATATATAACAGGTAAAGTTAAATTAAATCGTGCCTCATACATATTTTATCAAAAGGTCAGTCTAAGGTAAACTGATATGTACCTCTTAAATGTTCATCAAATTAGTTGTAGCTAACTAGGGAATATGCAAAAAATTGTATGAAAATCGTAGGTAAATTACCGGTTGACCGTCAATTTCTATGATTTATTTACCCATTTGCATTCCCTGTGCCATATTCTACTTTTAAAATACATAAACAATACATTAAGAATACAATCTATTTCAAACCTAACTTCATCACACAATAAATAATCAACCAATGTTGAAGTTCTATTGGATTTGCATTGGAATAATTTTCAAGCAAATTCTGATATTTGTGATGCTGACGTTTAGGCGCTAGCTGTATTGCATAGTTAATGCATTGGAGTTGTGTTGAAGTTGGATCGTGTCTAAACGTGTTTTAAAATTAGAATACGGCATCGGCAGTATCGGCACCCTAACTGTAAGCATACCACCTCAAAATGTTTAGGCTTTTCTAGCTGTTTATTATGAACTTCTGGCCGATTTTGGTGACCGCAGTATTGGAATTTGCTTCTGAAATTGCAAATTTATTAACGCTACCGACTTCCAATCACTGGTTTTGTTGTACGGTCAAATACTGGAATCCCGGTATTAACATACAAAAAAACTGTTTTACTCTCCAATGCGTTTAAGAAACTAAATATCGTGCTATAAAAATGATAGGTAAAAAGTGATAAGAGTATTAGCAGCAGAATATTAGCTAATATTGTAAGGCAATAAATAAGCGATATTGTGGCGTGGCCTCGAGCTTACTCATTACCGTAGCCAGTGAGCTATGACTGTATTACTCTCACCCAGATAACGTAGATATTGAATACATAAAGTACTTTCGATTTGCACAAAACGGTTTGCAGAATAAAGATGTTTTTAGACATCTATTTATATTTATAGTTCTCGGTATAGACAGGGTGTTTAAACTAAATAGGGAACAGTGAAGGAACATGGGAAACTCTAAGAGAAATGAACAGTACTGAAGTTTTGCATTGCCTACAATGCAAAATAAATAAAAAACCTACTTACACTACTCCCAATGAACCGTTTGAGGTGTTGTAGATTGTATAAATACACAATATAGTTACTTTGGGTTTGCAATCCAAATCCGGAATTCCTGGATTTTAATTCATTGCAACTCTTAACAATTTGCTATTGGTTTATAAAAAAAAGGTTATTCAGATTTTCCTTTTGACATTTTGATTTAATTTTTTGTAAAATTATTATAATTAATTGTGATATCTACAACATTTTTTTTAAATAATTTATAATTATTGCTCTAAATAATATATTCACTTAAGATAATATTTGTAAATACCGATTCGTGAGTGAAGTGATTATTGCTATGCCTACTTGAATAAAGAAAATTTAGACATTAATCTGTATAAAATGATCACGGATCTTCCAACACCATATATATTCGATCCGTCGTCGTGCAAACTCTAATCAACCCCAGCAATATCTTGGTGAATTTGAAAAACTAACTGTTATTCACAGTTGGTTAATCTGAACAGTACATTCGACTGTCATATCCATAACATACTATATTATTTTCCAGTCATAAATCAAACTAACATATGCAATTAATTCTCTAAATATTCACCTGCTTCTGACACGTTGTACAAAAAAACAAAATGAATGGTCCATCAAAACAGTTATTGCGTGAGTGGCATGCCCTTGAGCCATGGAGCCTCCATATTTGGTGGTGTTTGAATCACGTGTGCTTATCATTACTTACCGTTTATATTACAGAATATTCTTCCTTTATTTTTATTGCTATTAGCTGGATTACTCTTTGATTTTTTCGTACGTATTTGAAAGTTTGCTACGCACGTGTGGTTAAAAGTATCAGTACTTAAATGATTTTCCGGTTTGGATATAGATATATATATAAATGCAAAGCATTATGAATAGTGGTGGTGGCTATGAAGGAAGCTGGTCTTCAACAGAAGGACATGATGTCACGATCCTCGGCTCCGAGGAAACGACTAATGATGAATGATGATGATGAATAGTTGAGTAAATCCTTAGACTATCTTTTAGCATTTTAGTGTGTTATAAACTCGTTTTCCTTGATTTAAAACCACATAACTCTTATTAAAGTATTCCGTGTTAAAAACAGAAGTTTTATGACCTGAAATAAAAATTAAGTAGGTATATAAATTGTACTCAAATAGGTACTTAGTTACTTACTGTGGAACATGATACATGCTATGGACTACCACACGAGTGTCTTAAAGGTGTCATATAATCAATTTGAATTTCTACAAATAGTTTTGAATAAAATATATTCCAAATTTCAAGATGCTCTTCAAAAGTAGGCTGTACGTCGTGTGGTATCCCGATTAATTTATACAAGTATTTAATATAGAATATTAGGTTTACACCTAATACGCCGTAACTCGGCTCACCTTATTATTTTCTTGGCTACAAATATAATGGTAATCCGTTCGGTATTTTGTGACAGGTAGGTAAGAGTAATTACATAGACAATCCTGTTAGTAGGGTTCCTTCATATTTTCATCAAATTTCTTCTACGAATTGTTGTAACACTTAAATAAATGTTGTAAAAAATATCAACTTTGAACCTCACTGACTCGATATATATTGGGTAAAAATACTTGTAAAGCATGATCCTTCCTTAATCGTTAGTGTACTAAAAAACTCGAAAGCCTTAAAAAACACAAATAAAACTCGTTTAAGTACATATTTATTCCGTGTCGTTTGCTGGAACGTTAAAAATTCAGGGTTCGTGAATTTATTTATGCTGTCCAATGAAAGCGCTATGACCTAAAAAATCATTCCGAGCTGTATTTCATTATAAATCGAGCTGACAAGAATTAATGTTTAAATTCGACCAAAATATAACTTTTTTACCAACACACAAAATGACATGAAAGCTGTTATTAAATTATAGGCGTAAGGATTGTGTTTTAATAGTTTGTAAATATGTATCACACTCTGTACACGATGTATCGTCTGACATACCGAAAAAAGGTACCAAAACATATTTAGAAATTCAACCATACAATTCATCAACGAGAATGCTGATTGCTTGAAGACGTGATATGTAGATATAATGTTTACTTGTTTAACTAATGTTGCCGGAAGCCAGTAGATGTGAGAAAAAATATAATATATCTAAGAAACGTTTAAAAATACATTACCTAGATCTAGCTTTATAGATATATTTAAAATTATACGAATAACATAAAAATAGATGTTTTCAATGAGACTACGGATCCCACAGTCAAACTGTTATTACAGTTTTGTGGGACAATGTACTAGTTTTAAGTTTAGCATTGTGTTTATTAAATAATAAAATCAAGATACCTATAAGCATATTTCGTTGACAGAACCCTACGTATCTAACTTTCGTTTTCTTTCTACCCTAATCTATTGTAGCGTAGCATTATTATCTGGCAGAAAAACGTGTGAGCCGCCAGCAACGTGGATTCCCCATTATTGCCAACAGTGTTATTCCCATGTTCTCAGATTAACCAGTATACGTGTACCTTTAATATTTGTAAAAACTATGTGAACTATCATAATCATAAACCACATTTTTGCCAATTTAGCAAAAAAAGTTGCTAAATTGTATGGAAACGTTGATTCCAATCAATCAATTGATTAAACATTTATTAGCAAATAGGCCTCAATAGGTACAACGATTAATAATAATTCAGAAATGTATCCAATTTCTATAAGTCGAAGCGTACAAAAAAAACGCAAAAACAGGACAAAGCTTGTATTGGCAGATGGCAATTTTTGACTGCTAAATAATTTTAAAGGTAGCTAAAATTATCACCTAATTTGTGCGGGTAACAATAAAGGCAACACTCATACTGGTAGCAAACGTTCGCCTCGTGTCGGCAAGTTATGGGAACGCAGGGCCAACTAATGCTTGTATAAAGAATTAAGACGGATCACATTGGATATGAGATGAAAAAAAAACTTGGCAAAAATTACATTATAATGTATAATGCGGTTTCTTAAAGCATGAAGTCATGTCAGTTAAATTTTTATAGGTCTCCGATTAGAAGGAAAAGCCTTTTTTAGTAACATTCGAAATCCTAATTTAAAACAACCTTGTGAATAGCTAACCTAATTGCGTAACATAAGTTAGCAATGTTACTGCCTTACGTTGAATATGTGAGAAAACGATAATGATGTAACTGCATTATATAATTAATTGCGGTTACTTACTTACCCTACTTACTGCAGTGGCGCAGTGACCCAAAGTGGATCTTGGCCTCCGACACCAAATATTAATCGTCAGGCTTCTCTGTTAACAGCCGTCGCGTCATCTCGATACAGGTCCAGATCCAGATCGCTCTTCGTTGCGCGGCTGCCGTACACAAAGTGTTAGTGTCCAAGCTAATGACCTGAAAGACAAAACTACGCATATAACAAACCATTATAAGGCCAATATTGACATACGGAAGCGAAGCTTGCACACTAACACAAAAAGAAGAACAGGCACTGCTGGTGGCTGAGCGAAAAATCTACCGCAAAATACTGGAATCCATTAGCAGAGAGGATGAAACCTGGAATTATGGTTACACGATTATATACCATCTCACCTAAACATGCCAAGGGGGGCCTGATTTTATACTTAAGTACCTACTACAATTTTTTTGAAACATGTTTTCGTCTGGATATATACTTAGTATTGTGCACAGACTCTTTTCTGAAAACGGTTAACAAAAAAAAACCCTTTCGTTTCTTACAAAGACTTACTATTTGATACAAGTATATAAATAAATGTTAACTTTTCGCTTTATATGTTAGATAGGTCTAAACTAAAATATTTCCACAGTATCTACGTAAAATACCTTCCTATTTAAAGCTGCCTTTAATTGATAATTTTAATTAACATCCGATTAATAAATCGATTACTCGCGTACTCGCTCGGAATCGAATTAGAATCGGAACAAATCGAAAACCATTAACGCGGAGTAATAATCACCATAATGTTTAATTAGAGCCGGACATTTATTTCAATGTAATTTAATTAATTTTGGATTGTTTCAGCGGTTAATGGGCTGTTTGTAGCGTTCGGAGTTTGCTTTGCGTGTGCAGATTTGGTTGGAAACAAGTTTTGGTATTCACTAAAATATCTCTGATTTATTAATCGTATGGCTAAATGTCACTGGATATAGATAGGCATTTCTTCCTTGGGTAGTAGTAGTGGGAAAGCAGATGATAAGGAAAATCCAGTGAGTGCTGTGAGGTCCAGATGGGACAGTGCAGCTGCCAAGTTTGTTACTCTTTTAGCACCACCCGGGGATCACGTGTAGGGTTGTCTAAGGTGTTTCCTACGGACGCCGTTTCCGACGTTTCCTATCTCTGATTTACTAATGGGAACTGAAAACGGAAGTTTTTCTTCTTCTTTGAACTCTATTAAGTATCTGCCTAAATGTAACGAGAGTCAAATGTAAGATACATTACCCCAAAAAGGTCAATTGGTGTTTTATCATTAAAAAATTCTGTAAGCTGTAAAAAATGTTTCGTTCCATGTGATTTTAACCATACTTATATAGTCTGGCAATTTGGCAAACTAAAGTGAGTAGCAGCAGTAAGAGAGAAATACCTTATAGTTATCCCTTTTGTGGGCTGATACTACTAGAGTACAAAAAAGCCCTCTTCAAAAGTTCGTCAAATCTTAAGTAATAAGCCGCTCCCATATATCTGATAGCGACAGTACCTACCTAACCAATGTGTAACCCGTTCCATATTAATCTTCAGCAACATTTATAGCTGCAGCGATTGAGTTGGGCCGTAAAATGACACTTTACATTAGTGTTTAACGTCTATTTAATACGACATATTGTTAGTCATGGGCGTGATTTTATTAAGGGATTGATGGATAGATTGTGCTGTTCGGCGTGGGGTATTCTAATTTATTATGAGGTGTGGTTTTATTAATGCTATGTTTTTTTTGGTAACTGAACGAATGAATATTTTAGGGAATGCCCTAGATACCTAAAATATAATGAAATATTACAATAACCGTTTTTTCGGTTAAGAAATGGTTATTTTCATATTAAGAATATAATGGTAGATATATAGATTGCTTTATTATTCGAAAAGTATACATTGATTTATACAGTGCCCTGCAAAACTGTTTCCACAGTTTGTCTGCAGGTGAGATAGTTAATAACTAGTTATTCTACTGTTATGCTAATGTTATGCGTTACGATATAATGGTGCGCTCACATGTCTGGTTTCATTCTATCAGATAGATGTATGCATCCCAAAGGACGAGACCATACATGTGAAGGCACCATGATACCGTGGCGATAAGGTTTCCTTCCGTCAACAGTGAACTAAAAAAGCGACCAATATGTGTGTAAATATCAAAACATTATCTTATAACAATGTTTTTTTTTTTGTTACAGGTATGCAATCTGTGGATATAATTTACAACAGAAGGATAGAAAAATACGTTTTATTAGTATTGCACTGTTATCGGTGTGTCGGGGTGTAAGTGAAATCGCATTTTGTATTAAATGTGCTGTATGATTTGTTTTAATTTTATTACTGCTGCACTAGACGTTTACTATCAACTCCTATACTCTATGTCTTTAGGTATTTAAATAAAAGTAAACAAACGATTTTTACATTTTCGGGTAGTTATAACTTTAATACAAAACTGCCTGGATCTATCACTTAACGACCTGGCTTTAACCAATATTATTTGATCGTGTAATGTTTTCATCTATCCTCAACTGGCTTAAGGAGCCATTTGAGGGTAGATCTTATTTAATTTTATTTAAATACCTAAAGATACAGAGTATAGTAAACGTTCAATCAACGTAAAATATTGGTTTACCTACACTTTGGCACCTTACTCCTTTCTAATAAGCATACATCGTTATCGCGGGAGCAAGAACGATTTGACAGTACTCAAAGATTATGACAAATAACAAATAACAGAAGTGACAGTAATATCAAGACATTTGCACCTGCGGATTCAAAGTTTATCGATGATTTTTCTGATATCTAACCTTCATTCTCGACTTGATAGATATAGTACATACTTAAAAAATAGCCTTGCAATCCTAACGACAACCTCTTCAGTCATCTGTTATTTAAAACATTTTTCATTCGTGATCGATTTGTGTGAACTTGTAGATAAAGAACTATTTTAGATACACGAACAGTTTTTTTTTCTTCAAAAATCAACGTTACTCGTTATTATCATTTAAAAAAATCTTCTGTGAAACGAAATTTCAACTCAAAAATACGCAATTTAACGAACGTAGAAAAGGAGAAAGACAAGCTTGATTGATTATTTCTATCAAAAAAATTGTGCTAGATATAAAGAACTTCTTAGAGGCTAAGACGTGTAGGCAGAATATTCTGTTTATGTTAAACGGACAGTCTGTTATACATATTCTTCAACACATTTGTTTTTGCTCCCGCGATAACGATGTATGCAATAAGGTATTTTTGATGTTGACTAAATGATTAACGAAATGACACATCTCTTGTACAAACGTCGCGCTATAAAAATAAATACGGTGTCTAGACTTAATCCAGATTAGTCACCGGCGTCGATTGGTCAGGCATTCCCACTTTGCATTGTTTAATTAGTCACTTAGGTATATACGTCCAACTGCTGAGCACAAGTCACTTAAGCCACGAAATGACACATTTCTTGTACAGTGTCGTTATAAATGCGGTGTCTAGACTTATTCCAGTGTAGTCACTGGCGCCGAATACTCCGCGCGACGTTTCCAATTCCGTTGCGTTGTCTAATTATTCACTTATTACCAAACTAGCATTTGCCCGCGACTTCGTACGCACCTAATTAAAATGTAATAACAACCATTCAATTATAGCATATAAAACTCGGGCGGAGTCTTTTCACCCCCTTAAGGGTTGATTTTCGGGATAAAAACTATCATTTGTCCTTTCCCGGGATTCAAACTATCTCTATACCATGCTTCATCTAAATCGGTTCAGCAGTTTAAGCGTGAAGAGGTAACACAGACAGAGTTACTTTTACATTTGTAATAGGTATTATTACGAAAATATACTATGTCCCATGCACTGCTAATGCTGGGCACAAGACGAGAACTAAAATAAACAAAACATAAATAAATTCATTTAACTGTCTTCTCTGTCGTATGTCGTATCCTCATGACTGACCTCAGGGACGTGTCGATTGTGGAGACTTTTCACCAACGCTCTCCAAGCCACACGATCCAAATCGATCCACGATCCACGATCTGGATCGTATTTAACTATGCAAATATATAAATCAGTCGGGTTAGCTACAGGCTGACAAACAACATGATACATATAAGTACTCTTGAAAACACGTAGAGCCCCACTAATAAATTATTTGGAGAAATCATTTCCCCAAGAGGGTGAAAGTGGGGTTGATAATTTGAAGACCTCTACGTGATGAAGCCACGGGCAGAATATTACTTGTACTGCCAGCTGCAGAATTGCATACCCAATTTATGAATGAATTCATTTTTGCACTTGCAGCCTCTGTACCTACGCGTCAATCACAATATCAAAAATAGCCAGTCCTCATTTTCAACCGACTTCAAGATTTCGGAAGGTGCTCAATTCGTCGGTAGGTATCTTTGTTTTTCCTTTTTCTTTTTAAGTAAGTATGTTCACCGAATATTCGAAGACGGCTGGACCATTTCCGAAAATTCTTTGTTTCGTTTGAAAGAGTATACTTCACACTCACAGTTGGTCCCATTGTCGTCATCTGATGATGGGATCCTGGAGAAATCGAGGGAACTCAGGGATATTATAGGCTCACCTATACTAATTTGAGTATTTTTTTAAGTAGCTCGAGCATTTGTGAGTAATAATGTCTTGTATCAATTTTACAAATCAATCTTCAATTTTGCAAATTACTTACTTCACAAGACTTACCATAAAGTGATCAGGAGTGGTCATAAAATAAAAACTAAGTTTCCAGACTACCTACGTTATTAAATCTGTCTGGACTTGACTCAGCGTGGACTGTTGGTATGTGAAATATGCGTGTAACTCGTGTAAGCCTGGTTGAAAAGTAATACTTTAGCATTGAAGTGGATCATTATTATCCCATCAACGTGAAGGTAAAAACAACGTTTTGCTTTCTGTCTTTTGTTTTAGTAGCTTATATACATACCTAGTTTTAAATTGAAATAACCTTTGAAATCATGTTGACTTATTTTCTTTAAACACAAATAAAATATTTACCTAACATATCCCAGTTATTGAGTAACAGAAGATGACATCCCTAAGAAATGATTTACGCCATAAGTTATTGTGAAAATGACTAAAAGTCTAAGCTACTCTTTGATTCAGTGACAGCTGTCAAACGACAAATATGGCGCACAAAAGTTGTTCTAGATAGCACATCTAGTATTTAGAATTCATAGCAAATCAATGATCTCAATATGTGGAGACTGTAGATTATCAGTAAGGAATTGATAGTTCGTTTAGCTGTCAGGCATGTAACAGCTAAATCAATTAAACCTCAGGCGCAGGCGCTAATACTGGCCTGAAGGAATTACCAAATCGAGATAGTTGTTAATTGGCACGCAACACCTGCTATTACTGAAACCACTAAATTATATTTAACCTTGGACTGGTTTCGTATAATCGTATAGCTATCAAGCAATCTCACATTTCGCCAAGATATTAACGCTAAGGAATAACTGTGACAGGCTCATAATCGCACTTAATCTGAAACTGATATGGATGTGTTTTCTTCTATTGTGTTTCGATTTGAAATCTGCGTAGGTGTTCGTTTTGCATATTGTCTTAACCTATTGCAGTACCTAGTGTATATTTTAGTGTTGTTGTAGGTTGTCTGGAAGAAATCGCTTTTTGTTTACCTCTAATTTAGAGAGAAAGAGTATTTGTATTGTATTGTACCTAATCTTCAAATTTGTTTCATGATATGTTACTAAAGCGATACTTTCTTATTTTGCATAGTTTTAAGACTTATACGTATTACGAGATGGCTGTTGTCTAAAATAGTTTTTTTAGAGTAATCTGACTGCTCCTGGATTACCATTTTTTGTATAAAGAAAATGGTGCTGTGTCGCCTGTGTCGCCTGTGTCTGAGAAATCGATCATCGTTCAAATCACCCATTCAATGCATAAATAATTATATCATTGTATTTATTATGTTGAATTTGATATGATTTATTAATATCGATTAAAAAGTTGATGTAGGCTAAATATGTGTACAAATATAACAACATAATGTTATAGGTTACAATGTTTTTTTTTTGGGGGGGGGCTCTACTATAAGTACTTTATAACTCGGAATTGCATTTGTAGTGGTTGTATAGTGATAGTACCTTTAAAAGGAGAGAAAATTTAAATTTGATAAACAACAATTTTAGGAAACAAGAGCAACAAAAATATTTATTTAAAGTGTTTTTCGTTGTATTTTCATACATATGTATGTAGGTTTTGGTTCATTCACTCTCAACACAACATATATTACTACAATAAAGCTTGTATCATTAATATCATTATATTGCAAAGTGACATAACTTGACAAAAGATTGAATATCAAAATAACTTCACTCAAATAAAAAAATCACTTTAGGTATCCTATTTATGTTCTAAGTTACTGGAAAGTGTAGCGTTGTTATTGAGGTATAAATTTCCGAAAAAACTTAATAAAATCAAATCGATAGCCGAGTTAGAGTATTTACGAGATTAATTTTGTGTAATACACCAGCTGGAGTAACAAGATGACTTTATTAAGATCGCATGTTAGAATAATGATACCTAGAAATTAATATAGGCAACCGAAGTAAAACCACTCGTAATATGACATTCTGTCATATGATATATAATAATGACAGATGGGTTATGCACGCTCAAAAAGTGAAGCACTTAATATGAGTGATTTCAAACAATTGTCGCTAGTCGCGCACCGGCCATTGTGAGATGCGGACGTGCCAATGAGCTCCAGTCGCCCGCGTGAGAAAGAGACAAACTGTAATTTTCTAACAATGAGAGTGACAAAGATGTAATGATTATCAAAATAGATAAACATAACAGAGTCGTTGCTAGGTTATGAAATAACTCTGGAAGTATAAAAATAGGTATTCTAACTGACCCAATTAGAAAATCGGACCAGGAAATTTCTAACAACACTCATTGGTGGAAAATGGAGGCCATGGCTTTCCGAAATATGTCTCGCGTAGTGGCCAAAAATATGTATATAATCATAAAATTATTACTTATTAATTTCATTTATTATTCAAAACAGTTACACGGCATTATAGTAAAACCCAAGGCACTGCGAACTAAAAAATAAACATATAAAATAATACTGGGCCGATTTAGGCGATTATAACAAGTATAACCCATCCATAGTAAATATCATTGATTCTGTCACAGTTTCTTTACATTGCTTCGCTGTTTTACTCGATTATTCTAATAGCAGAGAAGCATATAAATTATTTCCTATGTAAGTACGAGTAAGTTCAACCGATGTGGAGCCGCTTTTACTACTACATTCTGCTATAGTTTCCGTACATTGCTTCGCTGTTTCACTCCATTATTCCAGCAGCAGAAGAGATGAAGATTCTCGAATTTTGAATCTCACTTTAACAGCTCGACGTTGTGAAACTAGATTTTCAGGCTTTATTATTCTAAGATCGCGTGTTATCGAATCGAAAATGCCAATAGAACGGCTGCGTACACTGTACGCTGTACAGTCGCCATCAAATATATCGGAGCGGCCAAGGTACTCAAAAATATCTGAATGTGCACTTTATCGCCTTGACAATAGAGGCGTTGTTCAGATATTTGTGACCACCTTGGCCGCTCCGATATATTTGATGGCTTCTGTACGAAAGTTGTAAGAATGCAAGAATGTTACAGATGAGTGGCGAAAGAATCGTTCAATAGTCTAGACACACGGCAGTGTGTCCGCCAAGTTCGAGCAAAAAAAAGCGACACACCGGCCGTGGGTTATATTACACGAACCATTTCGGGCCAATTTCAACCACCCTATAACTCAAAACATATTTTATCTACGCATATGAAATTTCGAGTGTCTGTTGACATCCCCTTAATTGTCTAGAATACAAAATTTCATTATTCTACCTATAGCAGTTCTTGAGATATTGACGTCAGAAAATCGCTATTTTTACTATACACTCACTCACTGACTCACTCACTCATCAAAAACCTAGACCACTTCCAATGGTCGTACTGACTTGAAATTTGGCATGGAGATAGTTCTTAAGGTCAAAGTAAAGGGAAAAATCTGAAAACGGCCAAGTGTGAGTCAGTTTTAAAAATAGCGAAGGTGTAACTTTGTTCTACTATGAAGTCATAATGAATTAAATGGATCTATCTTCCAATGGTCGTACCGACCTGAAATTTGCCTCGAAGGTTTGTCTTTAGGTCGAAATAAAGTAAAAATCTGAAAACGGCCAAGTGTGAGTCAGTTTCGAAAACAACGAATGTGTAATTTTGTTCTACTATAAGTAGGTATGGAGTGGAAATGAGATAAGACTTATTTAAATTTAGATACATACCAATTTAAGACAATACATGTTTGTCTTAAAGACAAGAACAATAAAATTGTTCACCACTCTGTGTGTGTCTGTTGCGGGAACCGAACCCACGATTTACGAAGTGTAAAGCAGGTCACTAGGTACACTAGGTGCGCTAAATCAGTCAAACAAAGATGAAAAGACTATTTTTTCTCGCATAGTCTAAATAATTTCTAATTTTACAACTAATAAAATCGCAGATTCAAGAACATGGAAATCATATATACTCTAAGATGGAATTATATATACTACTGCCCATCTCACCCTCCGATACGTCACGGGATGAGATGGGATGGTGCACTTCTAGGGCTACATAATGGGCCACCAATTATAATACCTACTGGTAGGTAGGTATTACCAAGTTATTAATTATCTATGTAGGTAGCGTACTTACTAACAGAATAAAGTACGTTATTGATGTATGTAATTCTATGTAAGTAGGTACATTTTATAGGTGTAGGGAGCCAGTTTATTTGTAAAAATCACCTATAAATAAATAGTAAAATAGAATTAGACGCTTAGTATAAAGGGTTATAGTATAAAGTACATACCTAAGTGGAATGAGACATTTCCTAAAGCAAAAGTGATAAAAAAAAATAAAGAACCTACACCTAACAAAAATAAATGAAATCCCATCAAAAACATAAATGTGAAAGGCTGCCAAGTTCGATACTATGGGAATGCTTCGCCTATAAAAGAAGTGAGATCTGAATAAGGACCAAGTTCCATAAAAATACCTCAAATCATAAATAGTTATAGGAATGCACACTTGATTTCCAGCAGTTTTTAAGGTATATTTTGAATAAGTATCACGTTACATAGAAATACCTAAAATTATAATAGTCAGAGAAACGCACACCGGTTTTTTTAGCAGTTTCCTGATAACATTTATTATTTTCAGTACTTTTTAATGATGTAACTTGGCAAGTTTTAATAGAAAATTATATACTTGACACATTGCAGTCCAAAGGTATACATTGCATTGAAAAGGTGTGTGGTGTGTGAAAACTTGCCAAGTAACATCATTAAAAAGTACTGAAAATAATAAATGTTATCAGGAAACTGCTAAAAAAACCGGTGTGCGTTTCTCTGACTATTATAATTTTAGGTATTTCTATGTAACGTGATACTTATTCAAAATATACCTTAAAAACTGCTGGAAATCAAGTGTGCATTCCTATAACTATTTATGATTTGAGGTATTTTTATGGAACTTGGTACTTATTCAGATCTCACTTCTTTTATAGGCGAAGCATTCCCATAGTATCGAACTTGGCAGCCTTTCACATTTATGTTTTTGATGGGATTTATTTTAATGGGTTCATTCATTACCTTATCGGGGATAAAAACAGTATTTGAGTTATGTGAGAAATGGATGTTTATTTCATTTGAATCAGCGTACTTAATAACAAGTCACTTTTTTTAGATGTTTTAAAATTAATATTAAATAGTAGGTAGGTATCTTAACTGAATTTAATAACCAAGTATTTTCTTTGATGAAGGGCGTCGTTATACTCTTGTAATATCTTCATAAAATTAAATACATTCACAAACCTGACATAACTAATAGGTACCCATAGGAAACTTATTTGCATTTTGCATTCAACGACATACGTAATTATGTTAATGTCAGTATCTAGTTAATCTCAGTATCTAGATTGTAATGTATCACTCCATTATTTTTCAGACTATTCAAGTGTAACATGCAAATGTAGTCAATTTATCATACCATTTTTGTGTTTTTTTTATTGTAAGGCCTGGGAATTTACGGCTATTAATAATCAAAGGGTCCGTTTACATATCGCGGTCAGAAAAGGAAATTTACTCTTCTAAATAGACACTTTCTTGATAAGCATGCTTTATCCTCGATACCATTTATTATATTCATCACATAAAATAAACTCAAGATTTGGTAATTGATACAGATCAAGTGAAACTTAAGAACAGGTTGACAAAGTGCTGGAGGATGGAAAGCTAGCGCAGACGCACGCTAGACGGTAATTAGGCCCGGAGCAGCTTTCATACTTTAATAATCCGATCTTGATTTGATATTTAGTTTACTTGCGTTGGAACTTCTTTAATATTGTACCTTTTAAATGACGACCGAAGTCACTGAGGGTTATTAAATCAAGTTGAGGCTTGTAAGCTTAATGAATGCCGCTCCCGATTATTGTTATAGCCGCTCATTTCAGCCAGCTGTGTAATGATTTTCCAGTCGAGATAATTTTAAAACTGTCAATTAGTAAATATTATTACGTATCAAACAAATGGCGTAGGGTATACCCTATTTCTATTCTGTCGCCAGTAGCACTCAGACTTTTCCAAAGTGGAGGAAAAACTGTGTTAATTCGTTTTATTTTATTAATTTAGTATTTAATTTAGTATATAGTATAGTAGGTAACTTCACTTGTAGTCGTAAGTATCGGATGAATAAAAACGGGACTGGCCATACGCGGCAACTTGTCATGAAAGATCGATATTTCCCTTGAAATCTAATATAATTAAAAAGTGTCCAATTGCTGCATATGACCATGATCATTGCTTGTCCATCACCGGATACTTCTAAAAGCTCTATTTCTATTCCAATTTCCTGTCTTTTTCCATTTTAATGGAATAACACACGCGTGGTTTTAAGTACTTGTTATTCTCAGAATTTTAATTCAGTCAGAAAAGACAACAATTTTCGTACAGACTAGAATATTTTCTATGAAATTTAAACGAAACTTTACGCTTTAAGGAAAAGCAAAAGCGATTCTCATGTTGCGAAACTCATGTTGATTAAACTTCCTCAAACATAAAATGTTAAATTTAAACTTTTTAGAATTCACGCATAAAAAGGGTTCAACATTCCTCAAGTTTAAACTTTAAGTGAGAAGAGTAACAGTATTACAGTAATAATAACGATATTACAAATTCATAACGTTCCCTGCGTTTCCACTGAGAGAAGTTGCTAAATGGTTCAGTTTGAAGTTGGAAATGGTTGAACTTACGGAGTTATAATGTCGGTCAGTTGTTATAATGTCGAACTGAGATCTCGCGATTTACTTGCAAAAGAATTGACCACTATAACAAGACCTTTATTTTTGCGCCTTCTAGCTCCATAAACTCTCAAATTATATGTATCTTTGCTACAAACCCAACGAATTTCATAAATGGCAGAAAAACGTTACTAAAGTTATCGTGAAACAAACCCTCAAAATAAAAAAAACCACCGAAATGCCGAGACGTCCCCGAAGCCGAAGTTGTTTGTAAGAACTTCACTTCGCTCCGCTCCTTCGACAAGCTTTATACAAAGGTCCGTTACTCAAAATTCTTGTAGACTTGTCTCTTTAACCAGGTACCAGTGCCATCCACAATTATAAGGTATATTTGGTATTTCGTGCTACATCGTGTTTACTTCTGTTAAAATAATACTGGAAACTATAGGTCTAAAGCTAAGCAAATATGTTGTAATTGTAACCCTTGTATGACTGTTTGTTTCATATTAAAATTTAAAAAATCTAAGAGTAGCTAAAGCGCACCACAAAATGTTTGGTTTTGACATTTTACTAAGTGACGCAAATCGACGCTATCTTATATGCCAAGAAGCGTTGCTTCGTACATAAATTGACTCTTTATTAGCTACTTGTCTCTGCCGATAATTATTTCAGTGTTACCGCGTTGCGTTACGTCAATCAATATGATATTACTGCACCCAGGGCCCGTATTCTAACTTTAAAACACGTATAGACACGATCCAACTTCAATACAACTCCAATGCAATAACAACGCAATACAGCTACGGCATAAACATCGGAATCAAAAGTATCAGAATTTGCTTGAGAAATATTCCAACGCAACTCCAACACAACTTCAATATTGGTTGAATGTTTGTTGTGTGTTGGAATTATGTTTGAGATGGGTTGTATTTTTAATGTATTGTTAATGTATTTTTAAATTAGAATCCGGCACCAGGGCAAGAGTCGTTGTGCGCTTGCACATGCTTCAGGAATGCAAACAAGACCCGCTGGTGCTAAATATCGCTTCGTGAACGTAAACAATTTTGCCATATGAACCGCAATCGCTTGATACTTCCACGAATCTAAAATGTAGGTACTGGGTGCGGGTCAATTTTCATACAAACTAAATTCATATTTTTAATTAGCATACGGTTGAAAAGCATAATAAACGTTTTCCATAACAACAAAATTCATAATTTTATATATAATAACGACAACATTTGCATGCTCATTTATCAGAACAACCTTTGTTATAACGTTTACTATAACATAACGTTTAATTAGATAATATTAAGTCTAACGTATATTTTGACTAAAATAATTTGACATAGTATTTTAACCTTTAGAAACGAACTACTGCTCAAAAAGTAGGTCAGGCTCATCGTTAAAAAGGTAAAAAGCAGGGTAAGATGAACCTTACCCTAATAAGATAATAATAGATATAGATTTGATTATGAGATTAAAATATAATCACGGAAGATTATCATTTAGCAGAGTCAAGATAGGTGCGACGACGAGCGAAGCGAGGAGGAACGTGTTTTTTTTTTTTTTTTTTTTTTTTTTATACCACGACGGTGGCAAACAAGCATACGGCCCGCCTGATGGTAAGCAGCTACCGTAACCTATGGACGCCTGCAACTCCAAAGGAGTCACATGCGCGTTGCCGACCCTTTACAAAAAGGAGGATTCACTGTGTTGACGACTAAAGGAACAAGAAGGTCCCTCATCGTCAACACACTGGGTCCTCTTTGAGCTCTTTGGCAACCTTACTCACCAGCAGGAACACAACACTATGAGTAGGGTCTAGTGCTATTTGGCTGTGGTTTTCTGTAAGGTGGAGGTACTTCCCCAGTCGGGCTCTGCTCCAGATTTGAGCGATGACATTCGCTGAACGTGCCCTACCACACTTAGCGAGATGCCATTCGCAGTGCCCATACCTCTCTTTATGGCGTAGTTTAAGGACATACCCAGGTCCGGACGTAGTTTAAGGACATACCCCGGGTCCCGGGTGTTAGGTGAACTGCGAACAAACAGTGCGCGCAGCCGACCGAGCGAAGCAAGCGTGCCGCGATAGCGCCAGAACTGATTTATTTTGTTACCTATGATGTGGTTTGATATGCCTAGGATACGATACCAGTTTGTCGTTAAACGGATAACCACTATTTTTGTTACAAGCCCTGTATTGAATTTAAGTAGCTCATAGTAATAATTTTAAGTAATCTTGGCATTGTTGAAACAGTAAGAACCGAAGAAGATCATTTCGAACACTCCACCCGCTTAAATACTTCTGCTGCTGAGTGTACAATCTTTTTTAAATAGTCGAAATTCGTTGTCAACATTTAGTAGAAACTGTCCCACAAATGTAACAAAAAGATAATGAAAACCACAGTACACTGGGACTGGGAGCTTCCATGGTCAATATAAACAAAGTTTTGTGTACCCTGGTAACGGTCACTCGTTAGTCGCGGGTCACAACCTAAACCAACACGAAAACTATTGTTTACCATTAACGTTATAACTATTCCGTGAAACTTGCTACTGTTATTTGAAAATGATCCTTAACCGTTTGGAATTAAAGAGAATATAGCATGTAATTTTTTGTTCGTAGTAAAAAAATCGTAGTCCTCAAGTGTTATGTATCTAATTAGTTTAGTCAATGTGGCATTATTACATATCTTTATTCGTCTCAACCTAAGAAAGGTTAAGCTATTAATAATATGATTATATAAAAGTATAATAAATAAAAGCTTGTAAAAAACAACATATAAAATACATACACTTTTTACATGTTTGATAGGTCACAGAGTTTATTGGATGATGTTAAGTATAAATCACCGTAAAATGGGGTGAGTAGGGATTGCGTGGAGAGTTGGGTTATGAATGGGGAGAGAAGGGATGCCAGGGTGAGATGGTTTTTAAAGGCTACTGCTACCTAAATAATGTATTCGTATTACAAATGGAGCTATAGTCATATTCATAAAAACAATGTTCCAAAATCACCTTTGTATAAAATCCCATCTCACCCCAACTACGAGGTACTACGGGGTGAAGAGGGATTTTGTGACAACTAAAAACGAAAATACAAACGTCGGAACATTTACCATTCATTTAACATATGTAAAAATAAAATGTTATCGAGGTTTCTAATGTCAGTTTTCTCCCTACTCACCCCATTTTACGGTACGTAGCTACTACGAGTAGTGTAATGAAATAATCCGCAGTTGAATATTGTTCGTGTCAATTATACTCCGCTAAATCTACTGAAATCAATCATGTATTTCGAGCAGTGCATCCTCTGTTTAGGAACTTGTAGGTTAATGGTGATTGAATTATACTAGTAGTCCACCTCGAACTGAGAACTCGCGATTTACTTGCAAACGAGTAGACCAATATAACAAGATCCTTGTGATGATGTTTTCGCACCTTCTAGCTCTATAACCCCTTGATCGATAAACGAAATGTCAAATTGTACTTATGTCTGCTACAACCTCACCAAACTTCATAAAGATCAGAAAAACGATACTAAAGTTTTCGCGGGACAACTATTCAAAATCAAAAGGCCATCGAAATGTACAGACGTCTAGGTAGCCAGCTGACAGTCCGAAGTTGTCTGTAAGAACTTCACTTCGCTTACGCTCCGCTCGTTCGATAAAAACTTCACTTCGCTTACGCCCCGCACGTTCGAATATGATATGTTTGCCTCTTTCAACTAATAATCGTTTGTCCTTATCTATCCCTTTAACAGTTGTGTTTGTTAGACACAGACAACACAAATTTTAACTAAACGAAGTTTTTAAGACTTTTTTTTTTATCGTATGGCTACATGTCACTGGTTAGATAGGCATTTCTTCCTCGGGGTAGTAGTAGTGGGAAAGCAGATGATAAAGAAAGTCCAGTAAGTGCTGCGAGGTCCAGATAAGACAGTGCAGCTGCCAAATTTGTTACTCTTTTAGCACCACCCAGGTCACATTGATCCCCAAAAAAGACGTTTAAGAATAAGCGGGTTAGAATTTATCCTCCTTGTATGTTGTTTAATATCTGGGTAAACGAGAAAGCTCAAATTACACATTATCATGCGTACTTTATACTTTTTTGTGAAGTGGTATATGTTATAAGTTCACTTTATTTATAGACTAATTATGGATCTTTTTATTTTTTTCTAGCCCCCTTCTCTGATTCTCTCTCTCTCAATAGCTTGCTTACCAGGGATATATAGGAGTATATTTATATTTCGCCAATGACAAAGAACAGGCCATGGTCCTCATAAACGGTTTAAACAGACTCAGTGCTCCAGTGAATTTGTTTCAATCAGAGGTTAACTACGGTCAGAAAATCACTGCCACCGTCCATTTACATCAATTTAGGCGCAAAGAAGGTCGGTCTTAGCCATATATCAATTAGCGCAGTCCTACTCGATTGTTTACTATGATTGGGCTAAAATGAGTCGTAACTGATTAGTGTAGGTGTATGCATAGACATATAAATTAAGAAGACGTAATCCCACGAAGGTAAAACTGTGATTCCATCATGAGCCGCGATCTCGTGCATACACACTCACTTTCGACGTTTGAAGCAATCACCGCTCGTCCACGAGTTGTAGATGTGTGCGTGTCGCGCGTAAACACGAAGAGATCGGCTTATTATGGAATCACAGTTTTGTCTGCACGGCGTTACGTCTTCTTATTTTATACGTCTATGGGTGTATGTGATTTAAAAAAGAGTGGTGTTTATAGAGAATGGGTTATTTACTGTTAAACTAACGGTTTTTAATAAAATAAATGCTAGTGCTCGACATACTAATGTCCAATAGTTGACACCAGCTTTGACATTTATTGCTAATGATTTATGATTAGAATAACATGAAGATACCTACTGCGGCAGTGACAAGCTCTCGGATTTCATCCTTACAGGATTACGATTAAGTAAGAGGACGCTTTCAGCAGTATACAGGCTGATATTTCCCACTTTCATTAGGGCCAAATTTGCTTAATGTGATATCCCATGAGTTATTCTATCAGCCCTTTAAGTCATGAGGTCATGACGTTGACGACATCGGTATAAGTAACAATAATAATAAAATCCCTTAAAGGGATAAGTTCGCCTTTGTACGTATATGTTGTGTTATATGTCTTCCGTTGTGTTTTCTTGTACAATAAAGTGTTTTACTACTACTACCACTAAAATACCTATAATATTCTAAACAAAACTAAAAAGTGAGGTTACCGATAAACACTTGCCTTCGCAGGCCATTGCCCTTGAAAGCGGGGTGAATAGGGATAATCCGTTAATCCTGTTACATAACTCACTCGAAGACGTGCTAATTCGTCTCGGCTGTCGGATCCGGGATAGATTGGTTACTTTGCACTCTGACTTTGAGTAAATAAAATTTTTCACTTGTGATTATTTTTTGCTATCAGAAGTTTGTTAGAAGAAACGTTATATCACAACGTTGCTGGATATAAAAGCTGAAAGCCACATAAAACATACATGTTTGGTGAGGTTTTTTTAATACCACGAAGGTGGCAAACAAGAAAACGACCCTCCTGATGGTAAGCTACCGTGGCTAATGGACGCCTGCAACTCCAGAGGTGTGGACCCTGAAATATAAACGATGAACCAGATAAAACCAGGGTTTAAAGAGTGAGTCCGGAGAATGTAATCATTGCTACGAGTGTGACAAGAAACAGTAGATTTATTTATACATACTAGCTGACCCGGCGAACTTCGTACCGCCAACTTCCACAGACTCCCGTCGACCTCAAGTTCACTCCTACGCCAGTCCTACCGTCTCCCACCACTCTCCCACTGTCGTCCAACCATCTCCCACTCTTGTCCACCCTTTTCTCACTCTCTTCCACCACCCTTCTCCCACCGACTCCTACTTCACTCCCATCCCATCGACTCCATTTCCACTGACTCTTACACTACGTCAGTCTCATCGTCTCCACCTCCTCCCATTGTCTTCATCCACTCCTATTAACGGACTTACACTTTCTTAACTTCCATATAGGGTTGCCAGGTGTTAGCCGGACATGTTTGGCTTTTTACCAGTGTGTCCGGCCAAATAATTCCTCGTCCGGCCTGTCCGGCTTTTGTTAGGCTTCTGTCTGACTTACGCTACGCGCCAGTCACGCCAGTGGCATGATTCGAAAGACCAGCGTAGCGTATGCAAAAAAGGCATGTCCGGCTTTTGGGATCAAATGTCAGGCTAAATTAAGCGGCTTTTTCATTTTTGGGCCTGGTAACCCTACTTCCATAGATTATGTTCCATTTTCTTTTTAGTTTCTCCAATATTTTAATAGTTATTCTGTTATTCGGGGTGGAGATAAGTACATCCAAATATTTTTTAAGAAAAAAAAACCCGACTTCAATGGGGAAAGCTGGTGAAAGATTATCATGTAGATGGTGTACTCTTAGACTCCATACAATGAAATAACTTGCTTAACAAACACAGCGAAGAGGACAAATCGCCAAACGTCAACTATTCGTCGTTGAAGAGTTCCGTTCTGATCATCATCATCAGCAGTTCCACTTTATCAAATGTCACTCTTTTGAATGAAAATCTTGATTTGTTGAAAAAAATACAAAAATCACTATGTGTATGCCCTTAAGATTTGAGGAGTTCCCTCGATTCCTCATGGATCCCATCATCAGAACTTGAGGTTGACGAAAATTTGTCCTGACAATCAAACTTGCTTAACAAACACAGCGAAGAGGACAAATCGCCAAACGTGAACTATGCATCGTTGAAGAGTTCCATTCTGATCATCATCAGCAGATCTACTTCTTCAAATGATCTTCTTGAAAAAATGGTGAAATAAAAACTGAAGTTAACATTTTTTTTGGGTAAGGTTCACATGAAGTAGGGGTAATTTTTTTTTATCGGCTTCTAGTTTCTACCCTATTATATTTTAATACACAAATATGAAATTATAAAAGATGGTACAATTAATAATAAAACAGCTTTAGAAAATAAATAAATAATTCTTGAAATGATTCACTGTTTTGAATGAAAATGATGGATTTCTTGATAAAAATATGCATATGTGTGCCTTTAAAGTTTGAGGAGTTCCCTCGATTACTCATGGATCCCATCATCTGAACTGCGTATTGACAAAAACGGGACCAATCTGTAATATATATATAAACTAAAAAAAAACATACACGCCGAATTGAGAACATCCTCTTTTGAAATCTTGATGTCGGTTAAAAATCAAAGATCATGAAAATCGGTTCAGCCGTTCTTGAGTTATAAATGGTATATAGCGTTTTGTTATACCACGTTTTATGTCACGTTCCGCGGGAATGGGATAAAAAGTATCCTATGTCCGTCTTCTTGTTCTAAGCTACCGCCCCACCAATTTTCAGCCAAATTGGTTCAGCCGTTCTTGTGTTATAAATAGTGTAACTAACATGACTTTCTTATAATATAAAAGATTGTCTACGGACATAAGACATACAGCCTTGGCCAGAAGTGTTGAGCACCCTTGCGATTTTCATACAACTCGAAGCTTTAGTCCAGCGTTTCTATATATTTAATTTAAACTGAACAGGCATGTTTTGTTGAAGTTTTAACTGCATAGAATATTTGCAATTTATCCCACCGACCTAAAGTCGCATTTTTGTGACCTTAAGTTTTCATGTTTTATATTTACCTTGAAATTGTTATTAAGTGAAGTTTTCTAGATATATAAATGAAATATAACATTTTACGTCACCGTACATTGTTATTATTGGGAAATAATACTTAACATCAAAACTGTAAACAAAAAACTGCTATGCTCAATACTTCTGGCCAAGGCTGTATACAGCAAAAGTACAACGTCGTTGCTGACGCTTTATCTAGAGTTGAGATAGTGGATTTTCAAAATATTGCAATAGACTTTGATTGCGAAGGCACAACACAAAGATGACGACTTGTAAACATTATTACAATTCACCATTAAATTATGACAGACAATGACAACAAACAGTCAAACACAAAAATAAAATAAAAGTTTATTTTAAAATGGTGTTTTGAAAAGAAAAAAACCGATTTTGAATTCATGCCAAATTTAGCCTTTCAAAGTGACTAAATTTGAAAATTTAGATGTTTATACATCGTGAAATTGTATTCTCTTCAACTTTTATTCTATAGGTTTTTCAACAGGAGTCATCTGTTTCAAAGATATGTGGTATGGAAATCAAAATATGCATTGATCTTGAACAGACTCGTCGTGCCAATGTTACGAATGCTTCAATTCAATTTTATGACTACCCTCATTTAAATATTGAGCTGCTACCCACTTTTAAATATTGAGCTCGAACAGGCTTGTCATATCAATGTCAATAAACAAAATGGCCGACATGGCCGGCTTTTAATTAAGGTCATATTTGTTCTTTGAAATCAAGGGTTTTGTGACTTTTTAATACTTATTCTGTTAACCAGGGCTGTGACCATTCAAACTAATCCGAAATCATCTAAATCGGTTTAGCCGTTCTCGAGTTATAAACGGTCTTACTAACACCACTTCCTTTTATATATTTAATTAGATTATTTATACTACTTATACAGGATGTAATAAAAATACTGGTGATCCGTTGAAGGGCATAATTAGTATCGTATTGCGACTAAGAAAAAGTAGGAGACAAAATTTTTTTTCTTAGTTTTTAGGGTTCCGTACCTCGAAAGGAAAAAAACGGAACCCTTATAGGATCACTTTGCTGTCCGTCTGTCTGTCTGTCTGTCTGTCTGTCTGTCTGTCAATCAAGACTATTTTTCTCAGGAACGCGTGGAGGTATCAAGCTGAAATTTATATCAAATACTCAGGTCTACTGTCCCTTGGAGCTGTTAAATAATTAGTCTTCTAAGCCAACGCAATCAAAAGATACAGCCGTTTATGCCGCAAATTTCCGCAAATTTTCGAAACTCGCAAGGATCAAAACCTACAGGGTACTTCCCGTGAACTCAGAATCTTGAAATTTGGTATGAACCAACGTCTTATAGCACAGATAAAGGAAAAATTGCGAAAACCGTAAATTTTTAGTTAAATCATATAATAAAAATATTTTTAATAATTTTAAAGTTACTTCCCCTATATACCTACAGGTTTGTACGGAACCCTAGGTGCGCGAGTCCGACTCGCATTTGGCCGGTTTTTTTCATAATTAGAATACGATACCAATTATGCCCTGAAAAGGATCAACAGCATTTTTGTTACATATTCTTGTAGCTGTACATTTTTACAGCGTTTATAGAAAAAGACGGTATTACACAAAATTAAACAAAATAAAATGATGTTTGCGACCAAGTAACATATACTCGTGATTGTTCAATCAGTTACCTAACACATAATGCACATAAACACTCAGAAGCAGATGTAACTTAGCGGGTGAGCTGTTCTAAATTACCTTCTTAAGCTCTTACTTACCCCGAATACAGAGTGTAACGAAAATACTGGTCATGCGTTTAAGGGCATAATTGGTCTGGTATTGCGACTAAGAGCTCAAAGAGGACCCAGTGTGTTGACGATGAGGGACCTTCTTGTTCCTTTAGCCGTCAACACAGTGAATCCTTCTTTTTTGTAAAGGGTCGGCAATGCGCATGTGACTCCTTTGGAGTTACAGGCGTCCATAGGTTACGGTAGCTGCTCAAAGAGCTAAAAGAGGACCCAGTGTGTTGACGATGAGGGACCTTCTTGTTCCTTTAGCCGTCAACACAGTGAATCCTCCTTTTTGTAAAGGGTCGGCAACGCGCATGTGACTCCTTTGGAGTTACAGGCGTCCATAGGTTACGGTAGCTGCTCAAAGAGCTCAAAGAGGACCCAGTGTGTTGACGATGAGGGACCTTCTTGTTCCTTTAGCCGTCAACACAGTGAATCCTCCTTTTTCCAAAGGATCGGCAACGCGCATGTGACTCCTTTGGAGTTACAGGCGTCCATAGGTTACGGTAGCTGCTCAAAGAGCTCAAAGAGGACCCAGTGTGTTGACGATGAGGGACCTTCTTGTTCCTTTAGCCGTCAACACAGTGAATCCTCCTTTTTTGTAAAGGGTCGGCAACGCGCATGTGACTCCTTTGGAGTTACAGGCGTCCATAGGTTACGGTAGCTGCTCAAAGAGCTCAAAGAGGACCCAGTGTGTTGACGATGAGGGACCTTCTTGTTCCTTTAGCCGTCAACACAGTGAATCCTCCTTTTTTGTAAAGGGTCGGCAACGCGCATGTGACTCCTATGGAGTTACAGGCGTCCATAGGTTACGGTAGCTGCTCAAAGAGCTCAAAGAGGACCCAGTGTGTTGACGATGAGGGACCTTCTTGTTCCTTTAGCCGTCAACACAGTGAATCCTCCTTTTTTGTAAAGGGTCTCCTTTGTAGTTACAGGAGTCCATAGGTTACGGTAGCTGCTCAAAGAGCTCAAAGAGGACCCAGTGTGTTGACGATGAGGGACCTTCTTGTTCCTTTAGCCGTCAACACAGTGAATCCTCCTTTTTTGTAAAGGGTCGGCAACGCGCATGTGACTCCTTTGGAGTTACAGGCATCCATAGGTTACGGTAGCTGCTCAAAGAGCTCAAAGAGGACCCAGTGTGTTGACGATGAGGGACCTTCTTGTTCCTTTAGCCGTCAACACAGTGAATCCTCCTTTTTTGTAAAGGGTCGGCAACGCGCATGTGACTCCTTTGGAGTTACAGGCGTCCATAGGTTACGGTAGCTGCTCAAAGAGCTCAAAGAGGACCCAGTGTGTTGACGATGAGGGACCTTCTTGTTCCTTTAGCCGTCAACACAGTGAATCCTCCTTTTTTGTAAAGGGTCGGCAACGCGCATGTGACTCCTTTGGAGTTACAGGCGTCCATAGGTTACGGTAGCTGCTCAAAGAACTCAAAGAGGACCCAGTTTGTTGACGATGAGGGACCTTCTTGTTCCTTTAGCCGTCAACACAGTGAATCCTCCTTTTTCCAAAGGGTCGGCAACGCGCATGTGACTCCTTTGGAGTTACAGGCGTCCATAGGTTACGGTAGCTGCTTACCATCAGGCGGGCCGTATGCTTGTTTGCCACCGTCGTGGTATTAAAAAAAAGAAAATAGAACAGTTTTTTTTTCAAAGCTAACATTTTTTTTGTACGGGCCACGTCGTCCCAGCCGACCAGGTTAACCCTCCATACAAAACATTTTTTTTAGCACGAAATTTTTTTTTCATACTTTTAAATAATAAGAATACGATACCCTTAAGCGGATCACCAGTATTTTTGTTACATCATGTATATGTCGCAGGGAAATGATTAAAACAGAGATTTGAACAAATCTCTAAGGGATATGATCAAATCACGCAGGATGTTAAAATGGAGAACCCATATCATCATTTTCTTAGAAAAAATCAGTAATTTCACCAAATCACTGACTCTGTTTAGTAGAAAGACAAAATCGGCCAATAAACGCTTTTTCATTTCACTAGATTTGTTTAGGAATTTGACAAAATCCCTAACCACGACAGTAAGTTGACGAAACGAACTCAAAAAGTAAACTAGTTTTATCATTTCGCTAAACAAGTTTAGTGAAATAGTAAAGTAATGTAAACACACCCATTTAAGTACCTCTATTGCTTCGGAATCACGCACTTTTGACGAAAAACCCTGGTTTAAATGTTTAGAAATAAAGGAAAAGTAGAAATATGCCCTGTCACAGGTGAGACTCAAACTCGCGACTATGGGATACATGCCCATCGCTCTGACTAACTGAGCTACTGAGACTTAGCTGATGGCTGTGAATTTCTCCACCATACCCTTTATTTTTATATGTGTCGTAGGGTGACGCCTAGCGACATCTGCCGAAGAAGTCTTTTCCATTATTTCTAAACGAGGTATCGTTAGCAGACGTTCTGCTTAATACAAAATTAATTGAACCATGGTTTCATTGTCATGTGTATACACATAAACATGTTATTTACATTCGTGTTTAGTCAAAATATCCTTTAATTACTTATATTTCAGTGAAAACTAATTTCTTTAATAATATTTAAGCATGTGTCAAATGCTTTTTTGCTTAGAAATGCAGTTGTCAGTCAGCCATATTTATATATGCGTTATTTTATTTTTCTAATGAACCTGAATTTACCTTCACTTAACATTTAACACAAACTCGAGCCAGGATCGTTATGGAAACCTCATCCTGTATAGATCACCCCGAATTCAAGTAGTCACAGTGATTTTCATAGTTCTACCTATTATCTCTCATTTTATTTATAAAAAAATATCTATAAAATGATATTTATAACAAATGTCATGAGCCAATGATATGTGTGAAAATTCATATTATCTCTTCCAGAACATATCAATTACATTACTGCCTTCTAATGTATAGAATGCAAACACTATTCAATAAATGTGTATTGAATAGGGTTTGCATGGCAATTCCAATTTAATTACATATTCGTTATTCGTATTGCGTTAGGGAGAAATTTGATATTCGAAGCAAATGTAATTTGCGGATTGTATCTAAAGTGGAGTTAGGTACTTGCCTAGTTTACACCATATTGAGCATACAATTCGGTAAAAGGTTTGAATAATATAATGGAAATGGAGGAGTTGGTAAATACAAACAAGGATCTATTGAAAACAGAACAGTGAACAGTATGAGGGATCCATTTAACCCGACTCTGAAAAAGGAGGAGGTTATGTTCTGGTGTAGGTACAGTCGTCCAACGTGATTTCTAGGCCACTATAGAATCCTGTCATAACGGTAGTTGCCCGTGAATACATATATAATAATAATAAAATAATAAATAATAAATATTATAGGACAATCTTACACAAATCGACCTAGGCCCATGGTAAGCTCAATAAGGCTTGTGTTATGGGTACTAGACGACGATATATATAATAGATAAATACGGATAAATACTTAAATACATAGAAAACATCCATAACTCAGGAACACAACTCAACTCAGGATCTGTGATGACCAGGGACCGGAACCGGTAACCATTAAAGGGGTATTAGATTGGGTATTTGATAGAGTTGTTTTTAAAAACCCTATCAATTCGGTAAGCGTATCGTTTGACTTACCCGAACGAAAGGCTAACCATGTCAATACAGTTAATTCGGGTAAGTGGTTACAACCCAGCATATGGTTTCCCTATCAGATAGGGTTTTTCAAATGCGATTAAGCTATTTTAAACTCTGTGACCAATAC